>JARYHS010008074.1:25529426-25546559 GCA_031002005.1 Vandiemenella viatica | reverse complement strand
AGATTTATTTCAGAAAATTATCGCAGAATGCAATCAGTGACAGATATTATGAAATAGCTGGAATGGGATTCATTTGAAGACAGAAGGATGAGGAGGGTCATGGGATTGTACAGGGCGTAGGGGAGAGTGGGGAGGAATGGGACACAGGAGGAATGGGACACCTGTGATATTTTCAAAACTACCGCGTCTACTAACTTCAAATGTTCATCATAGATAGCGCTAGGAGTGCCCTATAAGCCAGTGGAGTTATATCGTTGAAAGTGGTGGACTTTAAATTTTGTGTTGAAAAAAGTGTTTTTCGCCTTTAAAAGTAAGTTTAGTGTGTTGTATGAATTTTTTTCTTATTTTTAATAGAACAGAGAAAGTCATAATGCTTTAACATGTGGGCATAACATATAATTTGAAGATTATTTAACACCAAAAAGTTCTGCTTTGTGATCAGTAGTTTGTCTTCCATGCACGTAAATTTCAAAATGGTTGCCTGCAGGAGGTTTGGGACAATGGTTTGCAGGTGGAATGGGACAAGTCCCAAACCTCCTGCACTATGTAAACTAAATTGTATGAAAAATAAGTTGAAATTTATTGTGCATCGTCCAATAAATGTAGAAGCTTTTCATTTTTTACATTTTTTTCAGACTTTTGTCTTCACAATGCCTCGTGTTTATAAGAGAAAAACTAAACGTCAGAGGTTAACAAAGGAAAAACTTAAGTATGCTCTCTCTGAGATAATTGAGAAAAATCGGTCATTAAGAGATGTGGCCAAGGAAATTGATTCGAGCAAGTCTACACTTGACAGATATGTAAAAGAAGCCAAATTGTTACCCATTGGAGATGAATATTGCTACCAACCTAATACAAATGTACGACAAGTTTTCACCATTCAAGAAGAAAGAAGTTTGAAGTTGTATTTGATAACTTGCTCCTACATGCATTATGGATTAACTACAGTTCAGGCTCGCAAATTTGCGTACCAATTTGCTAAGGCCAAGAAAATTCCAGATGTTCTTGGTTGGGAAGAAAAGAAGACAGCAGGAAGGGAGTGGCTAGTTGGTTTTATGAAACGCAATATGGACATTACTTTACGTTCTCCATCCCCTACGAGTCTGTCAAGGGCTACTAGTTTCAATAAGAACAATGTTATGAAGTTCTTCGACAATCTGAGAGAAGTTCTCCTCCGCCACTCTTTTAGTGCAAATAGTGTGTGGAATTGTGATGAAACAGGTGTTACAACTGTTCACAAGCCTGGAAAAGTGATTGCGGAGAAAGGAACAAAGCAAGTAGGGCAAGTGACATCAGCTGAACGTGGTCAACTCGTTACAGTTTGTTGCTTTGTTAATGCAGCAGGTAATACAGCACCACCTGCATTTGTTTTTCCACGGAAGAATTTCAAAGATCATATGCTGTATGGTGCTCCAGAAGGCAGCTTAGGTTTGGCTCATCCAAGTGGATGGATGACTGCAGAGAACTTTAAGAAAGTTTTGGATCACTTCATTAAAAATGTGAAATGCTCAAAGGAAGATCCAGTTCTACTTTTGTTTGATAATCATGATAGTCACATAAATATTGAAATCATAGACACTGCGAGAGAACATGGAGTTATCATTGTGACATTCCCCCCTCATTGCAGTCATCGCCTTCAACCATTAGATGTGTCAGTGTATAGTTCGTTCAAAAACAGGTACAACATGGCATGTAGTAACTGGATGGCAATGCAGCAAAACCTTGCTAAACCAATCAGCATCTACAATATTGCAAAGCTAGTGAATTCCGCATTTCTTCAAGCTTTTACTAAAGAAAACATCATCAGTGGTTTTGAAAAAACTGGTATTTGGCCATTTAATTCGGAGATTTTTACAGATTATGATTTTTTGATGTCATCAGTCACCGACCGTCCATTTCCACAAACAACAGAACAAGACACAACTCAGAATCTACTTCCAACAACTGATAGGCCTCCACAGGGAAATGAGTATGAAGAAGACACAGAAGAAATTCCTTCGACTTCAGCTCGAGAATCCGTCACACCAGAGATGGTACGACCATATCCGAAAGCTGCAGCAAGAAAAACAACAGGAAGAGGAAGAAAACCTGGGAGAACACGGATCTTGACTGACACACCCGAGAAAACTGAAATTGAAGAACAGTTGAGAAAGAAAACAGCGAAGATCATCAGTCCATTTGCCCTGTCTAGGCCTGCATTTGTTTCTTCCAAAGAAACAAGAAAAATGTCTGAAGAAGAAACTTCAGAATCAAGTGAGGAAATGGAAACATCACATAGTGAAGAAGAATTCACAGAATCATCAGACGACGAGCAAGAGTTAGACTTAAATTATGAGATCAAAGATGTTACAATTGGTGACTTTGTTCTTATAAAATTTGACACAGGAAAAACTCTCGTGCACTACATTGGAAAAGTAAAATCCGGATGGGATAAAAACAATTGCTTGCTGGTCAAATTTCTGTGGAAGCGAGGCAAGTCAATGACATTCGTTTATCCCAATGTAGAAGATGTGGGTGTTACTAGAAGAGATGATATAATTTTGAAGATGCCAGCTCCCGTCGTTGGAGGAACCAAGAGAACTAGCAAGATTTTTCGCTTCGGAATAAATTTAAGTGTAAAATTTCCTACACTACGATAAAGAATTTTGTATGCAACATTTTTTCTTGTTAAGCCACAATTTTTTCAGTTTCTAAACCTAAATTATCTTTTTTTAATATTAAACTTCTATTCCACTTTTGAGGTCCACTGGAACTAACAGAATTTCCCTGTTTTATACAGCTTGTTTTTATATACTACCACTTTTGACCAATTTCTAGCATCAATTCAATAAAATAAATTACTTGCAAACTCTGTAAAATACCACACAGTTAAATGCAAATACATCATAACAACATAAATAAATCTTCTATGTACACAGGAAACTGATGTATTTTGTAACATGGAAAGTTGCTGCTTCACCAAGTAACTCTTTGTGGCAAATTATATTTCTGTTCTCATAGTTTGTGCACTGAAATATATCAATACTTAAAACATCATTTATTAAAATTGCAAAAATATGTGACAGTAATTTGCACCAACTATTTAGATTATTAACTATTCGTACACTTTTATTATTAATGGTGTGGTCTATTATCCAAAACAGATTATAAATATTAAATTTTCTCAGTCAAGAACCCCATATACCAACTGCATTGTTAAGGTAACTGACACTACCACTATAAATTTTACACTAACAACCAACTGAAGAAAATAATTTGCAACTGTGTGTAGGGTCATACTGATATAAAAGTAATTGTTAAGATCAAAGTATTCCTATTGAATTGACAATTAATATATGAAAAAGGATAAAAACTTTCTCTTCACTGCAAATTATATCCAACTTAATTAGGGAATAAATAATGATTTCTGCTAGTATGAATGCATAAAATAATTATCAGTATCAAAAATAATACCAATAGGCTATTTAACAAATTAGTAATTGAAAATTATCACTAGTGATGTGAGTAACTGTATTGCTGTGGCTTTCTTGATCTTTACTTTTCTGAACATAGTCTATCAGCCAATGTAAAACTTATGGATAAAAGCTGTATAAAAAAACATTCACCCAGGAAAACTTTACAGTCAACTGATATCGAATAGAAAAGAAATTGAGTAACACAGGAAGCAGTGAGAAAACCAGCAGCTTAACTGAGTCAGTTACAACCTGCAGGATTGCCAACTAAAAATTTTTATTACCCCTAAAACTTATGTCAAAACCCCTAAAATCACCAAAATTAAGTGGAAAAACCCCTAAAAATAAATACTATATTTTGATTAGTAATATTTTTTATTTATAAATTATTCAATATTACTAACATCATTTCGTTTAGTTCTGATTGTACAGAGTTTTTTGAGATCATTATGTTTAATACAAAGCTTCGTAAGTTCCTATTATTTGATACCCCTGTCCTGCCCAATTTATCTAAATAAACGCAATTTAAGTACATAAAAAATGATTTTTTTATTGTCCCGATCTGTAACCCTGATCCCCGATTTTTTCTTTTCCTTTTTACCTTCCATTCCGATTTTTAACAAACCTGACCTAGAAACACTATTTGTAGGGTAGATATTGAAAATAAAATACTTCTTATGAATTTAATCGAAGAACAGTTACAGTTGTAATTCAATGGCGCCGACCATCATGTGAAAAAAAAACGACAAATAGTAAATATAATATTGTATTATGTTACCTGATTCATAATGAAAACAAATTATAAAAACGTAACGAAACTACTTTACCTTTTAAATCTGGATCTGTTTCCCACGTCTTTGTATTCTTTTGACTGTATTTCTTTAATTACTTACAAATAATTAACAAATTGTTTGTCGACACACTACAGGATACACATAACAGCACAGTTAATTCGCCAGAAATAACTAAACACTAACGGCTACATTGTTACACGTTGGTTGTTGCCGCAACAAACAAAGTCTTTCCATAGGGAACGAAAACAATTATATGTCTCTGGTAAACTTTAAACGCTTAATCTATGCTTTTTATCAAAACAAATATTCTATTCTGTGATCATAAAAATATATTGTCATAGAGAAGTCCGAATTCTTAGTAACGAGGATTTTTTGTCTCTATTTAAGTATTCAACAAATAAATACAAGAAATCATAAAGTATCTAAAAAATGCCCCTAAAAATTCCCCTAAAATTTTAAAGCCCCTAAAAAAATCCCACCACTCGTGTATACCCCCTAAATTTAGGGGGAAAACCCCTAAGTTGGCACCCATGACAACCTGATAAGTGTCGCTGCTTCTTATAAACGACTGCACACAATCACATTCAGGGCCTGCAATATCGGTCAGCGCGAGACCACACAGCTGCAAGAACTAACAGAAAATTTGTTGTAAATGTTGTAAAGTTAAGATATTCACGTTACTGCTAGATAATTCCAAAAGTAAATTTTAAGGAGAAAATTGAACTCGGAAAGAAGAAAGTACTCCTTCAAACGTAACTGCATAATGTTAAAAATTATAAAGCAAAAAACATTACAACTCTGCAAATATAATCTCAGGTGTAAAATGTGTTCATTTGAAACAGTACAGCAGTAATCACGTGGATAACATCTTGTGAACAATTGAGAGCATCAAAGGAACCAGCGTAATTGAAGTTGCGGTGAAAAGAGATTATTTTACCCTAAGTGTTCTTAGACAGACAAAAGATAGATACCTGTCTCCTGTTTCGCGCAGTCAGCCCTTATTGTCTTCGTATTGCCCAGGTATTCCTCTTCAGAAAGCAGATAATGAATGGAATCTCACAATACAACAGCTACACAACCTGCACGTAAATCAGCTGATCGCATAAAGATATCAACCACAAAGATACTGCACTTCAAATTGAATCAGTTCATTGCCCATTTCTGTTTTATTTAATGTAATATGTCATCTGTCTTTTCTCATTTCTCTCAGCAGATTGTGCGAACTCTATTATCAGTGTATTTAACCATTAGCTGAACTGACTGGTATTTTATACGCAATCAAATAACAATAATAATTTTTTATTGCCAATATGCTTGTGATACATGTTTCTAGCAAAGACAGTACAAAAGGTACATTCATACATATATTTTTTACAATTGATCAAGTTTGTACAAGACCTTATACATAGATAAGATTTTATTCCAATTTTGAATTCATTCCCAGTCAATATCTTTAGGTGAGCTGGAAGCTTATTATATAGCCTGGCTCCCATTTCATATGCACACTTACCTGCTGCCTTAGAGTTATGTCTTTTGATATGAAGGTCTGTCTTGGTACGAATGTCATATTTATGAATTTCACAATTTGTGTGGTTAAAGTGAGGATTACCCTGAATCAATAGTAAAACCCTTTATACATATAGTTAAAATACCGTAAGAACATTTTCCTGTCTAAATATTTCTCTGCATGATTCTTTTCTATCTAGCTTGTACATTATTCTAATACATCTTTTCTGCAGCAGTAACAATCGATGCATATTGATATGACAACAAGATCCCCAGACTTCAATACCATACATCATAAGTGGAAAGATTATTCCATAGTATGCAGTTTTTAGAATATTGCTGTCCAAGCCTTTTGATAACAAAAATGCCTTTACTCAATTTTTGCATACAAAATCAACATGTGGCTTCCATGTTAGGAACTTGTCAACATATATTCCTAGGAACTTGTATTCATATGTTTCATAGATGCTCCCTTCAATAGTTATTAATCTTAATTTATTGTCTATATCATGATTTCTTAATTCCAACTTTATTAAACCTGTTTTTTTCTTATTAAAAATTAATCCATTTACATCAAAGTATTCTGATAACTCATTTGAGGTCTTAGTAGTAGTGGTCTCTAATGTGGAATCATTGCTATCCCAGCAAATTGCTGTAGTGTCATCTGCATATGTTAAAATTCTACATTTATTTGGTATATCCATATCATTTATACATAAAACAAATAGTAAAGGACCAAGTACTGATCCCTGAGGGACACCACATCTAACTAAACCCATTTTTGATTTTATCTTACTTACTGATTCGCCATTTTTTAAATACATTTCTGTGTATTGAGGTCTATTTTGGATGTAGGATGACAGTAGTTTATTAGCTAGTCTTCTATTTCCATAATTTTCTAATTTGCAAAGTAGTAGGTGGTTATCAACACAATCAAATGCTTCTGAGAGGTCTAGGAATAATCCAGCAACTTTATGTTTTTTATCTAATTTTTCTAAAACCTCATTTATAAACTGAGTTACAGCAGAAGTAGTGGATAACCACTTCTGAAAACCATACTGGAAGTGATTAATGATGCTATTTTGTACTATGAGGTTATTTAATCTCACTAGGATAACTTTTTCAAATAGTTTGCTCAGAACAGAGGTCAGAGTAATATTTCTGTATTTACCAATATCTTTCTTGTTGCCTTTCTTAAATACAGGCCTAACTATGCTGATTTTCAGACAATTTGGAAATTCCCCATTTGCTATTGATTCATTTATCAAAAATGTCAATGGCTTTAGATGGGCTTCCTTACACTGTTTCAATATAAAGGTAGTTATGCCATCCCACCCACTAGAGTTCTTATTTCTTAAATTTTTTTATAATACTACTTAACTCTTCTTCCGTTGTCTCATACAAAAATATTGATTTATTGATGGAGTAATTAATTCTATTATCTCCAATTACTCTATTGCTACTCATGGGTTATCCTACATTTAGGAAGAAATCATTAAACATGTTGCTAATGTAACTGGGATCTTTTTCTATTTTTCCATTTGTATTTAATTCAATATTCTCCATCTCCTGCTTGTCCTTTCTTACATCATTTATTAGACCCCAGGTGGTTTTCCCAATGTTATTTGAATCAACCATTTTTCCCCCATAAATTCCCTCTTTCAAAATATGTAGTTCACATCGAAACATTTTTTTTAATAAAATTTATACATATTTTTGTAGTATGTGAGACCTGATGACTGATATAAATGGTACATATCTTTCATTTTTTCTTGTATTGCTATAATATTTGATGGTAGTTTAATTTTGGTTATATGGTTTATCTGTGTTTTCTTTGTTACAATTGGACAAAAATGGTTAAATGATTTATTAAATTGTTTTGTAGAAAGCATTATCTACACTATCAGCAATAAATATATCCATCCAAGACCCTTTTATTTCACTTTTAGTTGAAAAATTTAACACATCAATGTATTGTGCCTGATGGTCAGACAAATAACTGTTTATTACTTTAGGTAGAATATATCTATCATTCAGATTGGTAGCAATATGGTTAATAGTTTTTGAATTATTTGCAGTAATTCTTATTGGGGAGAAAATGCTGTCTCTAATATTTTAGATATTAAGGAGATCAGTAAGTTTTATATAAGCTATGTCAGCTTCATCTACATTTATATTGAAATCTCCTGCCAAAACAATATCTGTGCTACATCTAATAGTGTTCTGTAGTAGTAGATCCATCTGCTCAATAAAATCAGTTACTTTAGAACCAGGTGATCTATATATACCAATAATAGTTAGTTTACCAGAGCTGTTTGATATAGTTATCCCTGCTATCTCAAATGACTTTTCGCAGCAAAATTTATTAACAACTTTCAATTTATTTGCTTTAAATCCATTTTTTGCATATATTACAACACCTCCACCCTTGTGATCTGTCCTATTGAAGAAGTCTATCAGTTTGTAATTTCTAATCTTCCAAAATTTGATATTTTCATTAATTAAACGATGCTCAGTTATTATAGCAATATCTGCACTGATACTATTCATAAAGTTTTGAAGCTATTCAAGTTTATTAGATATATATTGTATATTTAAATGTAGAATTCTAAGACCATGTTTAATACTTACATTATCAGAACTTTGGTTTATTTGATTGACTTTTATGTTTTTACCATCAAAATTTGCTTTATTTGTATTGACACTTTTTTCACTGTAGCACAGTCTCATTTTAGGTAGAGCCACTTGCTTATTGTTATTTATCTGGATGTCAGTTTGTCTGCATGACATACCCATAAAAATCAGCATCTCCATGTTACCAAATCCATAATATTTATTATTATACATGACATACATACCTCAATTGTAATTTAAATTATGGTGCATGTGGCCAAATTTCTCTGTATTCCTATTTCATGATTTCATTTAGATATTCTTAATCTTGTGCTTCATTGAGTACTATATAATTACCCATTTACTATTCCCTTAAAGAATTGTAAATTATTTCAGGATTTCTGACAAATTTTTTTATATTTTCCATGGCTATTTGTAAGTCTCTGACTCTTTCCTACAAAAGAAATTTTCCACTCCCTTAAGCCTCAAACCAATTGCAGTTCTATGTTTATGGTTATCCTGCATTCTGTAATATGGCAACAAAAGATCATATTTTAAAATAATGCAGCTTAACCACAGAAAACTAGTATTCATTAACATAGACAGCCATGGAAGCCTAAAAAATTATTCTAAAATGTGTTCATTGCAGCACTCTTGTTTTTATCTAAGATGAGTGTAGCGTTTACTTCCTTTATCACTCTATATACAAATCACTAAATGTGAATAGTGTTTTAAAACCGCTCCTCTTTGCTGTCTGAATCCAAATACTACTGGAGTATTCCATCTTGTGACATGCTAATTTAAATCTAGCAATTTCCGTTGGCCTGAGAACAATTTCGTGATTACTCTTTTTTTTTTTTTTTTTTTTTTTTTTTTTTTTTTTTTTTTTTTTTTTTTTTTGTTACAACATCTACATGTATAGGTAAAAATACTTTATTGATTTTGCAATACCATAACAAGTTACACTTATTTTATTCTGAACAGTTGTTCATAGGTCAACTGGAATTGGTTTTGAATACCAACACAGGTATTACTTTCTATAGAGGTGATCATTTCAATGTTCCCAATATCTTTTGGTTTAGTACTACAGTAATATGCCACATGTCATGAGATACCCCTCCAACCTGGTGTAGGGATTTCTTTAACTTGTTCGAATGTAGTAACTAAACAGACTCAAATATTTTTGTAGGGATATGGTTTTTGATAATCACAAACAATTTTGTGGTTGACATAAGGATTGGACCTTACACAAGCTTCTTTCACTTGCATCACAACAATGAGTTCATCTGAAAATAATTCTCCATCACATTTTCTGCATCTGTGAAGTATTTAATTTTGGTATGTTTATAATTTTCATCCTGCTGATAACTGCTTGTATTGACCATAAATGATTTCCACTAGTGTGTATGTTTCTAATATAAATGTCTTGGTAAGACTGAAAAGTATCTCTTAGTTAAGACATTCTTCTCATGGAGGAAGGAAATATATGGAGGAGAAGTGACGTTAAATCGGTGAAGCAGGCTCTAAACTCTCCCGCATGGCGGCAGCAGCGGTATTGCGCTTCCAAACATTGCGATGTTCCCAGTATATCCCGAAAACTAAGCAAGATATCGAAAAAATTTATTCTTTATTTTCGATTTGTCTCATCGTGTTACATAAGAATCGATCATTAAATTTGACTTTTGCGAAATTGTTCTTCTCCATTTCAACTCAAGAAACCTCACTTTTGATACAGTATATCTCTAGAACTAGGTGAGATATCGAAAATTTTTATTCTTTATTTTTCATTTGTCTCGTCTTTTTAAATAAGAATCCATCATCAAATTTGACTTTAACCAATTTTTTCTTCTGAATTTCAACCAAAACCATTTCACGTTTGGGACAGAATATCTCGAAAACTAAGCAGAATATCAAAAAATTTTATTCTTCATTTTTTATTTGTCATATCGAGTTACATAATAATCCATCACCATATATCGGCGTCACCTTTATCCTAGAGTCCCCTTGAGGTTTTTGTACATATTCCCCGTGTCTGTATGGAAGCAGCCATGCCCCCTCCACTCCGGCCATGCCTCCCCCCACTCCTCCTCCGCCCTGCTTCACTTCAATGCGTGGTGAAGGTCTCTTGCCTCGTCTCCATATATTTCCTTCCTCCATGATTCTTCTGTCTTCAAACTCTATAGATTTTATTTGCCATTTTAATTAATCTCTGATTTTGCCACAACTGCTGGATCTATTCCAAATATATTAACAACTGGGTTTACACTTTCAGTCTGTGGTATGTCAGTAATAGATATTAAAATATTTGTCCCATCCTTATCTGCTTCATAAAAACCAGTTTGTGTATTATTTAAATTGATTATATGTTTCTTATCACTGTGTAAAAACACTTCTTCACATTGGTAGTAATTTCCTATAAGTAACTTACATTTTTTAATTGCAATTTATCAGAATCATGTACTACAAGAGATGTGTAACCTTAAATAATTTTTTACTATCTGTAACACTAAGATTACTCTTTCTGAATACTGAATGCCTTTAGTCAACCTTAAAATTACATTCATCAAGTTTTACAACTTACAGTGATAAATCATTAATTGTGAATATAATATTTGCCTTATGACTGTGAATACCTTAACCCTAATTTAATTCTGTCACTGACAGAGGCAGGTATCAGTTTTGATACTTTCTATCTCTGTTGCAGATTTTTTGTTATACCTGTCACATGGGTTCCTACAAGAAAATCTATGCTAATTAATGCAAAAGACTTTGCTGCTACTGTTCGTATATTTCTAGCCACATTTATTATTATCCTTAATCATTAAAGGAGAACGAGAGAAATTTGTGTGACATGATTTTTGTTTACCAGAAAATAAAATTGCAAATAATTACTAATATTTTACAAAATAGATCACTAAAGTGTCCTATTAATTTATCAATGGAATTTTTTGCTCTTTTTATCAGATAAAATTTTTATATGGTGAACACAATAATTAAAAATACTTTCTTTAAGCAAGCAGAATATGTTTAACACATAAAAAATTCCATTTATAATATTAACGACAGTATATTAAAATTACATAACATAATAACATTATCACTAGGCATCTAAAATGGTGTTCCAGTATGAGAGATACATATTTTAAGTTTACAATCTGATAAACGTTTTACAAACAAATCTTTGGTATTTCATTGTATATATCATATTTGTAATAAGCTTACACAAGTAGTATTAGAGAATATAAAAATTACATTGAAAAGAAAGGGAAAGTTCACCCAACACCCACCAAAGTTGAAGGGGAGCAGCAGAAACACAAAAAAGAAAAAAAATATTTCAGGTAAAAATCCCTTTTTCAAGTAGGTAGGTGGCTGGACTTGCGCAAGACTTGCGTTGGACACAGCCACCCTTGGAACGCATTAGACTGTCGGTAATGGGGGGGGGGGGGGTGAGCCCAACAATCTGACCCAGGCACTCATAAACCGCAATTATCCTTCAGAACTAGTTCAAAAACATCTATCAATAGTCACGGACTATCTCCCACACCGACACAAGCAACCTAAAGCCAACCAGAACCCTTTTTATCTCACCCAGTTTTTCCCTGGCCTGGAATATCAAAACAAAATTCTTCATCTGGGCTATGACTTTCTTAGATCCTATCCTGAAATGCACCGCATTCTTCCCACTATCCTTCCCACTGTGGTGTGACAGAGTCACCCACAACGAATAATTAATTGATTTATATTCAGATTTTTCTTTGTAATATTCAGATTTCGTTATGATATTCAATTATGTAGATCGAAAATATGGTAGATAATAGAAATATTGTATAGGTAATAATTGTATATTCAACCCAGGCAGCCAAAGTCGTTGTTATTATAATTTAATTTCTGTAAAGCTCAGTGTTCAGTAACATTTGGTTTGGGAAGCTGAGAGCTGCCATTTTAACGGTCTGGGGCCAGACAAAGTCGTTGAGGCTTCGCGACAGTGAGACGCCTACCCCCGAACAATGCAGGCACGCGCTGGAAAACCCGTTAGGGACAGTGAACTTGCTCTCTCCCTCTAGCGTTGGCGCGAGCCACGAAAAGTGCGCGAACGGCGATAGCGTATGGAAGGGCGCGACTTTCCGAGGAAGAAGGAAGAAGCCATCTTAAGCGGCACTTGCAGTCCGGACCGACAACCGAGCAGACGTGTTGAAGCCGACACGCTCACATCCAGCCATGAGTGACTGGGTCCGGTCACGTTGACTTGTACTTTCTTGCTCAGGAGAGCGGGAAATTATATGGCAAGCCTGCTATAGCCTGAGGGTCATTGTGGAACGTGGCGAAACCACCATCCTGGTTTCGCAGCAGTTGTGGCATTATCTGCTGCACATTTCTTCACGTCGACGCATGGTAAAGTAACGAAGCGTACGGTCGCATTCAAGTGGGTTTGATAGACTTGTGAACCCTTAAGCGGCCCTGAGACAGACTCTCTTACCGTCCTCATTAAATCACTGAGCTAGCTGATTTCATGATTAATTTCAATTTGAGCACCTTGCAGGTTGGTTTGTGTTAAATGCAAGACAATGCTTCTTGTTTGTTTTAAACTGGCGCCCATGGGTTTTTCCCCTTTCATTGTGAACGTTAACATCAATATGACGGCCTTTGTTGCCGTTTTGATAATATGTTCATTTGTCCTTTGTTGAAATAGTTAATTTCAATTTTATGTTTTCTTTTACTTATGAATGTAACTGTCGGGTATAGCTTGTTTCCTTTGAAATATGATTAACGTAAAGTTAAATGTTACCCGGCATTGTATCATCCTTAAGATCCAATAAATCAAATTTTAATTTTGGTGTAAAGTACATGGTTCTAGTTCACCTTGTAGCAACCATTAGATTAAAACCATTTTTAATATTTAGACTCATGTTAGAATATAAAGGTGAGAAGGTAAGATTGGTCCAACGGTCGATTTAATACACCACCACACCCCGAGTCACCTTCAGCAGACCGCCTAATCTAAAAAACATTCTTGTACATAAATATCAACCCTCTGATGCTCCTAAACTACTGTTTGGATCCTTCCCTTGTAAGATACCCTGTTGCAAAACTTGCAGTATGCATCCACCTACCACTACCTATAGCAACGCTACTACTGATAAAACCTACCCATAATAGGTCATTCCACTTGCACAACCACCCATCTGATTTACCAGCTCACCTACCTCCACTGTTCCTACATTGGCCTGACCTCAAACTCATTATTCATCAGAATGAATTGCCACAGACCAACAGTTTACTCCCAAAACATGGACCTCCCTGTCAGTGACACCCGGGGCGGTTATCGATGGTGTCACCCCTTGAAAACTTAAATTCAAAATTAAGTAAAATATAATAGGCTATCTTGCAAGTATAAAATATGATAATAATAAAATGTAATTAAATAAACATTTATTGTTATTAAAAATTATAGTTAGTAAAATTGTAATCTTAAGATCATTAAAAAAATTAACAAATAAACTAAACACAATTGCTTTCACAATCTCCCCTTTTTAGCTTTAACAGCTGCAAACTCGTAAATTACATCTTCAAAATTATCAATTTGATTTTCTAAATGTTCAATAGTCAACATGGCAAGATTTTAGCCACGTGTTGCTCACCGGTGATCGAAAGTTGTTTTAGATTAATTTTAACTCCTCTGAAGATCGGGCCTCAGTCCGACACTCGGCCGTCATGGGATTGGTTTATGTTTCGACGGTGCTGATCACTGTCGGCCTGAAGGATGTCGAGAAGCGTGTAGAGAGAGTTCGGAAATTTCCCTTCCCTTACGACCAAATGTTGTTTTCATGTTATTGTTGGTCTTAAAACAAGTGTCTTTTTTTCATCCATGTTCATAAGATGTTCTTAACATGTAGGAATTGTTCTAGCATCTTCGCATTATTAAATCAAAACATTGCCTGAGTTGAAGATCAATTTTAAGACCCACAAAAATTGCAGCCGAGATTTGCATTTATAACGGGGACCTTCCACACCCGAATCGCACGCCGTAACCATACGCCAGACTAATCTAGAAGTACTGAAAAATATGTATTCAAACACATAAAAGTTGATTTGTGTTTTTTGATAGCAAAAATAGATGGTATAGAAAAAAAAATATATTCATTGTATCATGTTTGCAAACTTATTTTTCATTAAACCTACATTCGGACTGGTGACTGAAATGACTGCGTGCGGTTTGGATACTGAAGGTCCCAGTTCAAATCCCGGACTCGACTGTAATTTTTGCGGGCCTAAAAATTGACATTTTCCTGTGGCAATGCTTTTATCTGTTAATACAAGATTTCTAGGACGCTCCGTGTTCGAATTTCACGTTAATCTGTAGGTCTCCTTTCGAAGTTAGGTGACTACGATATAGGTGCACTGCGAGTTTCCTAATAAGAAACTCTGACTAGAACTTTGAGATAACATGAAATTACTATATTTATTATACAAAATCTTTACGACCTAAATTTAAATATGTTATAACCTCATTCTTTGCTTAGAAAAAAAAAAAAAAAAAAAAAAAAAAAAAAAAAAAAAAAAAAAAAAAAAACAACCTTATGAATCGAAAAGAACCTCAAGCAAAACAAACAAATAATGACGCAAACAAGTCCACTCTAGTTCTACATTCACCTGATAGTGGCCATTCAATTTTATTTGATAAGACCAGCGTTATAGCTATTGAAAGCAGATGGTGACCTAGGCGTATAAGAGAAGCGTTAGAAATACAAAAACGGTGGAACCACATTAATGCCGACAGTGGTTTGCAATTTGACTATATTTTGTCATACTTGCTCATAAAAACCAAAGACGAACGGCCCCATCCTACCTCCTACACTAGACGCAGTGACGTCACCGTGATGGTTTAGGGCGCACACGTTCGCTTCCAGCTTCTATATAAGGCGATAACAGCAACTCACAAGCAGTCCTCTGATGAAAGCCACAGCAAGATGGCAGAAACGTAGGGTTATAATAAATCGACGCGGCTCCACTCGGAGAACCAAGATAATGCAGAAGTTAGGTTGTTTGTAGATGCCATAATGGTATAAAATAGGATCAAAACAGGAGAAGACTGTGAACAGCTGCAGGGTGACCTGGATAGAATATTTACATGCGTAAGAATTACGTGTTGAAGGTCTGAAGTGTTAATGTCTTGGTGTAACGATTGATTATAAACTCGAATGGGCAGAGTACATTGAGCAGGTGGTAGGAAAAGATTACAAAATCATTCATTTGCTAGATGGGGTGATGAGAGGACGTATCAAGTAGTTAGTGAATTGGGTTACATAACATTGGCCGGATCATTGCATCAATATGGTGGTGTAGTGTGGGTACTACACTTTGAGTACCAAATACAGGAGTTGGAGGGACTACAAAGAAGGGCTGTGAGACTAGTCTCTGAAATTTACAGCAGAACACAATTAGTAACTGAGAAATGATAATTTTTAATAAATGGTTTAGTTCTTACCTTCTAAATAGAAAATAGAAAGTGTCAATGGAGAATTATAAGGCTGTTTTAAGTAGTCCACTGTTTTCTGAGTGCGGATTAATCAGATGTGGGGTGCCTCAGTGTTCCAAATTGGAGCCAGTATTGTTGTTATATATAAATGATCTACCCATTGTTGCATCTAAAAACTCAAAATTTGTCCAATTTGCATATGACACAAACATAGGAATTAAAAATACTCAAGATTTATTAATAGAATATGTTTCAAATTATGTTTTTGACCTTATTAAATCTGATTTACAGCTGTTGGCTTGTCTCTAAACTTAGATAAAACTCAATATATGCAATTCACTACCTCACATAGTAGACATAAAATTTGCAGGCCAGTCCATTCAAGAGGCAATGTGCATCAATTTCCTAGATATGTACATTGAACATAATTTAAATTGGAAGGTACATGTATCTGATTTACTAAGGCGATTGGGTCCAGCCACATTTATAATTTGCATAAATTTCAGGTGAAGATGATCTCCATATGACGCAGCTAGTTTATTTTGCTTATTTTTGCTCCTTAATGGCATACGGAATAATATTCTGGGAAAATTCTACCCATAGAGACAATCAGTTCAGAGCCCAAAAGAGAGTAATAAGAATTATGTGGATGGTTAACAATAGAACTTCATGCAGAGATCTGTTCAAGAAGGGATTTTAATATTGGTCGCTGAGTATATATACACATTAATGTCCTTTGTAGTCACAAATTATACTTTGTTGGAAACAAATAGTTAAATACACAATTATGGCACTAGAAGTAAAAATGGTTTTCACAAGGATTACAAGTCATTGCCGTTTGTTCAAAAAAAGGGTCCAATATTCAGTGTTACAATAAGCTCCCAACACATATTAAATGTCTAGCAGGTGATAAGAATAAATTCAGGAAAAAAATTGACAGAATTTTTGATTGACAACTCCTTCTTCTCCGTCGAAGAATTTATTTCTAAGGTATAGTACAAAATAAACTGTCAGCAGTTTGTGTAAATGTAGTTGACATAATTAATGTACCATATATTGAAATGACTGTAGGCTACATTTTCTTGCGTATGTATTATTTTGTTATGCAATTGTTTTTCTGTAACTTGACAACTTTCCACATCCCACATAGACAGTCTATTATATTTGGATCAATGGAAAATGAATTCACTGTATTGGAAGACAGGAGGAGGTTGAAGAGAGTCAAGGGAGTTTACAAGGCATATATTGGTGATGAGACGTTGAAAGATATTGGTAGGAAGATTTAAAAGTA
>JARYHS010008074.1:25481411-25528426 GCA_031002005.1 Vandiemenella viatica | reverse complement strand
TTACAGTGCCTTCTAAACTTAAAAACCATCAACGGATTCATTTAGATTTACGCCCATTGGCTTGTGATATCTGAAGAAAATATTTTAAATTTATATAACCTGAATACTGATGAAAGGATTCTGGTGTATACGTTTTTCTTGTGATATTTATACAAAACTTTTAAAAGTCGTGGTTCTATAAAAGTTATAAGAGATACCATTTAGTTTAGTACCCATTTGCTTGTGAAGTTTGAAAAAAATTCTTTTACCGATTTCTAATCTTAAAAGTCATGAAATGATTTGTTAAGCTGAATGGCCATTTGCTTGTGGTGTCTGTGAATATATTTTACAGAGTACATTAATGTCAAAAGTCATCAAAGTATTAGTTCAGGTGAACATCCACTTTCTTGTAAAGAGTGTGCCAAATATTATACTCCATTGTTTAATATTCAAACTCATCGATGAATTCTCTCTGGTGACTGCTTTTTTTCTGATTATTCTCTAGAAAATATTTGTTATTTCTGGTGGCTGTGAAAGGAATCATTGTATACTTGTGGCAGAACATAACGATAGAAGACAGGATACGGGAATATGTTCCCAATTACAAATTCAACAACACAGAGAAATCAGCTATTGCAAGGAATTGAGGAATGACTAGTCATTTCATTGACTTGAGAAAACCATTCGTTTTCCGATAAGGCCAGTAGTGTTTAAGACATTGTGAAACGCCCGTTCAGCATAAATGTGTCACGAGCGTTAGTCTCCTTGTATGGGCAGAATAAGTCGCGTGATATGCCAGTCCTCCGCTTACTCGTGATGAATTAGGCGTCTTTGTTGGCTGGGCGAACAAACTTTTTAGACGATCAGCTAGTTCATTAGTGCCTACTGTGACAATAGAAAACGCAGTTGTGTCCAGGAAGAAGGTTACAGCATGGCAGTCGAGAACACGGCTTTTTACACCATTCTGTGGTATCCCCCAGACAGATAAAATACCAATGACTCCAGTTGCAAATGCCAGTGGTTCATTATTAACTTTAGAACCTCTTTTGTTAAGTCTGAATTTCTTACAAATTAGATTTATTTTTTTATTAAGGTTGACTGCTGTTTTTATGAATCTTGTTGAAACATTTTAAGCTTGTTGCTTACATTAAACTGCATCAAAGTAATTTATTATATAAAAGGTCTGGAGTAGTTATAAGTCAATAAAATTATTGGTATATATATATAGATTTCGGTTTGTCAAGTATAAGGTAAGAACTGTTGTGTGTTTCCCTTGGAAGGTATCAGAGATATTAATTTTCTGCATTTTAGTGCTCATATTTCTATTAAATGACTGTAAAAAATTGTGTCTAGCTGATTATTTTATAGCGCTATAGATTTTTACTAATTTTATAATTATTGTTTTAAATTGTTTATACTATTTGTTTGAAAATGTATTTGTCAATCAGTCCTATAAGTTTGTTTATTGACTTTTGAATTGGTGAAAATGGTATAAATGAGATATGTATATCTATATAACAGTGATTTATTTGATCTATTCCTAACATGTTGTAGGTATTTTAGGTACCAATATGCCTTTATGCTACATGTGCTTTATTACACACTGAAATTTAGTGTATTAGCTTCTTAATGTATATAAACCAGATTTTATTGCAACATGTTAATATGAACTGAATTTTTTATTTAATCTTATCAGTAAATAAATCGATTAAGGAGTGTAATCTTAATGTTAATATCTTTATAGTGAAGCTTCTTTTATGTAAAGAAAACCAGTTAAATTCGATCAAGAAATTCGAAAATAAAGCAATATTCGTGTAGTATACACGAAATATTTTCAGCTCCAAAATTAAGGCAAGCATAACTTTACAGCAGAAATCGCATGCTATGAAGCATATTGGATGTTGGATGAAGAATGAGGAGTAGCACATGGAATAAATGAATGGTATTACTGTAAATTAGGAGTTGAATTCGTGCATTAGGGAAAGGGGAAATTTTTATTTTGAAACTAAAAGTATTATTGAATGAAGTTTAGCAAATTATACAGAGATTCTGACATTTACCCTTCAGTTATCTATTAAATATAAAGTAATACACTACAGACTTCCTCCGCCAGTCATTGCTATGACAAGTTGCCTTGTATTACCCTGTTGTTGTTTTGTTGTTGTTGTTTTTTTTTCAGGAATTTGATGTTATCTAACCATTCCTGCTGGAGAATTCCATTAGCATTTTGCTTGTATTCATTACTGAATTCCTTCCTTCTGTTCCAAATACCTCCTCATATCATTGCATCACCCTTCCCCAAATGGTCTCTCGTATTTATAACATTTCATCCATTTAACACTCTCTATAGATCCTCCTCAAACTCATCTCTGTCCTGAGTTGGTCAATCTATTTCTGGGGTGTATACTTTGCCTTTAGCTTTATCTTAATCTTCATTATCCTTGTACTTTATTCTCTTATTTTCTCCTTTTCTCGCAACTACTCCTACACCATTTCCTTTTGTGATTATCGTTTTAGTGTTATCTGAACTTTTCCCTTAGTTCTAATTATTTTGTCGTTTTCAATTTTCCTCTCTCAATACAAGGATGTCAATCATTTTTCTTGCTATCAGTTACATTATTTCCTCCACTTTCGTGAACCGTATTCATATATTCCGTGTTAATATTAGAAGTCCATTTCTCTTTCCTTTAGCTCCGTCCTTTGTTAGTTATATTAAGGTCACTTCTGGTTTTCATGCCTTCTTATCAGGGTTATCGAGGTCCTCCCCGCCACAGTGTGTCCCCTACTTCATTCCACAGCCCGCCACACGGAGGAGGAGATACATGTACTGTTAGTGTAGTAACTTTCGTTTCTTGATTATATTACTAGTGTCATTGCTGTTTTTTAAACACTATTGAAACCACAGAAGTACTTGAAAAAGTAATCACATTTTTAATATTTTAGCAATTCAAGTAGAAGGTAAAATACCGAAATATTTTAGAAAATTTTCTCTCTAAAAACAACTTTGTTGTTTTAGAATTTGAAGCTAGAAAATAAAGGTTTTAGGGTCTGCTGACGCGAGCGAACAAAACGCGCGCTACAATCAGATTCAGCCACAAGTACTTGGTTAATTGACTCAGAACTCATTTATTCTGTGGACGCTTTGTTACCAATATGTATCAGCAAATTATTGTAAGACTGGAGATATTCAGCAAATTATTATTTGAAAAACTCCAAAAGTCTAATATTGATGTGAGCCACAGAATTATTGCCCTTGGAACAGTTTAACTCCAAAGGGTAATCCTCATTTTATCCATCAATTCTGAGAGAAATTTACTATTTAAGGGAATCATCGCGGCATTCGTCTGGAATGATAAAAATAGTTATCTTGTTACTATACACCGTAAGCTTAATTGGGAATACCTGGAAGCAGTTTGTATCGCGATACACGTTTTGTCACTAACTTGGTTCTCATGAAATTACTAACAGTAATAGATTAATTCTTTGTCCCTTATGGAACAACAAAACCATTCTGGTACAGAATGCATTTAGACCTAACCACAATCTCTATTAAATTGCCGCTACTGAATCAAACTATGTAGACACACCCACACACGCGTATTTGAATCGCAAACTGTTGTAGGGGACATTTCTTTAGTATACGTGAAGGTCTCGTTAGTAGTCAGGAAGGCGAGTGGTTAGAGTGGACTTTCTTGCTCAGGCCGCTCTCTGGAATAATCAGGTCTGACACCACCGCCTAGACGGCAGAGAGGGTCCTAGCGCTACTACAAGAATAAGATACTCTGTGCGTTTATTCGTAGAAGCTACAAGTAAGTTGCGCCCGGAAGGTACGGTCCACACCGCGACAGGAACTACTGCTGTTTCTGACTATCGGAAGTATTGGCTGGATAGCGGCGTAGCGCGGGGTCGGTGGCCGTGCCCGAGGTGTATGTGTCGGTCTCGAATCACAAGTTCAAGTCACTAGCAACTGGCGATTAGCTATTAAGAAACCTCGCTGCCCTCATTGTCCTGCAGGCGTTGCTTGCGTGCGTCACCCCGCTAGGTCAGCGATCCTCGCTCAGCAATTCTCGCGACCTGGTTTCCCAAGCCCGCATCAGCCAATGCCTTATGCCATATTTCAGTTGAATTAATAATTTATATGTTATTCATTTACGCCCCTGACAGTGGTTTATGTTTAATGTTTCAAATTATTTTCAACATATTAAACAATCAGGCTTACCGTTCTGATAAGCTCAAAGTGATCCATTAAGTTTAACGTTTCTATCTGACAGACAATCATCAACAGTCACTTTTTGCAAGACATCTAGATTTCGGTACTGGTTCCAGAGAGGGAACTGGTTAGTATCCCATGTTTATTTGTTTATGTTTATGCCAAATGTTTATTCGGAAATACGTAATAGTGCCAAATAGTGTTACGTGAATAAAAAGTGCATAAATTGCGGTTCCAGACAGTCACTTGAAGATTATCACCATATCCCACTGATGAAACCCCACACCACAAGGGTGAAACGCGTCTGGGGAATAAATTAACATTCAACACAGTAGTTGTTAGTTGACGGCATTTTTATTTATATAAATCAATCGTTAGTGAGGTTTGTAGTGAATGAACGATATCAATGTCTGTTATTATCGCAATATTTGTTCGATATAGGGCTTGTGGATGTCTGGACCGCAACCGCTCCTAGTCATAGTGTGAAGGAAGATCAACGTAATTTTACCAGCAATTGGGATTCACCCTCGGTCATCATCAGAGAAGTTCGACTGCGGAACATACAACATTCGAATAAAATATCGAGTACATAACTCGATATTTGAAAAGTTCCTTAAAAAGTGTTTGTCAGGAATGGAATATGAACAATTTCCCTATCCGGAACCAGTACCGAAATCTAGATGCCTTAACCGTTTTCAAAAACTGACTGTTGATGATTGTCTGCCAGATAGGAACATTAAACTTAATGGATCACTTTGAGCTTATCAGAGCGGTAAGCCTGATATGTTGAAAATTATATGAAATAATTAGGATAAACATAGATATATATATTGGATCTGAGGAGTGTAAAGTGGATAGGTTAACAATGCTAAAACACACTGCAAGACTTTTGATGGTTTGGTGACACGAATACCATAGATAAGAGCCGTGAAAAAACTTTCAAACACAGTTCGAATAGTTTTAACATCGTCCAGTCAAATAATCAAATCTTCTGCTAGATGAAGGAAGATTGTATAAAACCTTATAAATGTTGCAATTAATGTGAAACTTTTGTTGTTTTAGTGTAAAAACGAATAAAAAACAATAAATTAGGCAAATATTGTATATAATACAAAATTTAAAAAAATGTTATTGTCATATATAAATCCCACACCTAAAGCGTTTATTCTCCAGACCTGTAACAAAAATTCCTACAATCTTTAGTGTAGGGGTTAAATCTCGTGTTTCGGTCGGATTGGAAATCGCCCTGGCTTTGAAGCAGATTATGAAACATTCAGGATGATACTATTTAACATACACTTATAATATGGTGAAAGTCATTGATGCATTCGAAACTTGACGTCGGAATGTGGATTAAATGAGGCTGGTTTGACCTTTTCCCCATAGAGGAATTTGTGTACTGAGAAGATTCTAATGAGTTGAATGATTGAGGTTACTTACAGCAACGACAAAATTAAGATATAACAGCACACTTCTGGTTTCGGGACCATAAGTTAAAAATTATGGATTTGAATATACTATCAAATTATAAACCAAGATATTTAAGTATTATGCTCAACCGGAGTATTTATTGTTAGCTAGTTTTACTACTTGCTTATAGAATACAACTATTTGGTTTGGCGCTTTTGTATTAATGACGTGTCGTCTGAACACTTATTAAAAGAGAAAGTTGTTTGTTTATGTAGCTGCACTGTGTGCTTCCTCCCTTCTCTACACGCGCATATACAGTAGTAGACGGTATAGTGCGCAGCTGGAGGAGAAGGCGGTGGTCCAGAACGGATGCTTCTGTAAAAGCTAATTACAAATGTATATTGAGAGCAAATGGATTGTTCTCAAAGCTTATGTTATCTGTACCACCCAAAAATAAGACAAGACTTATTGTTGTCTCTAACACAAAGTGGAATAGCAATATCAATATAAAACTATATGATGTTGGTCACAACACGCGATTTTAAACCACACTCCAATTAACACTACCAACCCAGCAAAATTCCAAGTTGCTGCAACTTCTGGATCGTGTGGACAGTTACAGACATTCAGATCTACATCTACATATATACATCTACATATATATTCTGCAATTCACAAAATTGTGGGTGGCAGAGGGTGCTCAGCACCAAACCTAATCTCTTTGTTGTGCATTCCAATCCCTAATGGTACAAGGGAAAAATGAATTCATATAAGAATCAGTGCGGCACCTTATTTATCTAATTTTATCTTTCCTGTCATTCCGACCCAAATAGGTTGGTGGACGAAATATTTCACTACACTCTTAAGTGAAAGTGGGAGTACGAATGTTTACCAATAAGTTTATACGAAATGTGCGTCGTCTATCTACCAGAGACTCCCAGCCCAGTCTACTAATCAGTTCCGTCACGCTTTCATAAGGACTGTAGCAAGCGGTCACGAATCGAGCGGCTCTTCTCTGTAATTTCTCTATACTCTCAATCAACCCCTTACGAAACGGATCCCAGATGGCACAACAGTAGTCCAAATGTGGACGCACAAGAGATTTGTACGCTATCTCCTTTGTTTGTTCATTACAATTTTTCAAGATTCGACCTAGGAACCGCAGCCTAGAATTAGCTCTACCTACTAACGTATTAATATGTAAGTCCCATTTCATGTTCCTTTGAACTGTTACTCCCAAATATTTCATAGAATCGACCATATCAATAACTGAACTGTTTACCTCGTATTTCTGATCAATTGAATTCTTTTTGTTAGTTATGCTCATTGACTTACACTTTTTACAATTTAGTGTGAGTTGCCACTCAGCACACCATGTCAAAATAACATCCAGATCACGCAGATCGCGGGTATATCAACAAAGAGCAACTTGATCTTAATATTCAGCTGAATTTGAGGTTCTACAACCAGTATATTATGCTGCAAGCGATAAAATTAAATTTTCTGTGGTAGTACTCACATATTCATCACCTGGTATTGTCGCGTGTTCAATTATTCTAAGTGATAAGGGTATAGATTTGAAATCTATATTCAAATTCATCTGAGCTTCAAATTTTTACCTCGCAGCCGTGCCAGCGAGCGAGATCTCACAGAGCAGTAGCTGTTATCTTTTATAACCAATTACTGATGCCTTGAGTTAATTACGAACTGTTGCTACTGTCCCACACAGTAATATAACGCAGTAACCTGTAATTACACTCGCCAGCTAACTTGTGTAGTTTCTCGAACCGC
Source organism: Vandiemenella viatica (assembly GCA_031002005.1). Classification (NCBI taxonomy): domain Eukaryota; kingdom Metazoa; phylum Arthropoda; class Insecta; order Orthoptera; family Morabidae; genus Vandiemenella; species Vandiemenella viatica. The sequence goes on along the minus strand of JARYHS010008074.1, from coordinate 25,521,036 downwards.
GGGACGAGACTCTCAGAGGAAACCCACTTACGCAGCTTGGATATGTAGCTGCGAACTCCTTAGGTCAACACTAAGAGTCTCTACCACTGAGCCATAACTCCGTCTTGACTGTTCCCCACTTAGTTTTCAGTGAGTGAATTAGAAGAACGTTTTAACCCCAGCATACCCCTTATGAGCTTTCCTCTAAGCTAGTGGCCCACTTTACTAGGCAGTTCACCTTGTACCTAGGACTTGGCCACATCAAGCAGTTCGATAGACTCACGGCCATCACCACCTAACTGAAAGGTACTTGATCCACTGCTCGCCTGTTTGTCTCCATAAAAGTATGTTAAACATCCAAGTTAGGAACTTAGCGCATTCGTCAAATTGTAACTCATTTCAAATAGGGTTCATTGTGCCATACCCTGCAAGATAATCAACCAATGGAGCAGTATAAGTAAATGTTAGCCTATCAGTATAGCGCACCGCTAGTAACTAATAATGCATTTATCAATCCAACCAATAATGTAAAACATGTATACTAATCTGCCTTCAATCAATGGGTTGTTATGATTTCTATGAGATAAGTCACCTTGTTTCCAGGTGAATGCAGGGAAAGAGACCTTCAAACATCCATGGCTGAATTCCTCACCGTTCATTGCCCCACAACCTTTCTCACATCTAACGACGATGGCATCGGCGTAGCTCAAAGCCTCATATGCCGGAAATACTAGAATTTTGGATGATCGTAGAAATTTCTCATATGTAACGGCAGCAATATGTCAGTAATAATACACGTTAGACGGGGGAAGTTAAGATAGCCGTGAAAAACAACCAATTTAAAAATTCAGTCACAGACAAAGTGTGGAAAAAGCGACTTTTAGAGTTTTTGAAAATGACTCATACTTTATGAAGTTTCTGCACGAAAAAGAGCTTAAAAGCATATTAGGTAGGGGTAAAGTCTATATATCAGTCTCGGAAAGCGTGCATTTACTTTTTAACATTATCAGTGATCTCAACAGGTATTTTCTGGTAGATACTATAATATTGTTCCATCACTGCATATTGACAATAAGGTTCCTGGAATAATGTAGTTCGTCGATAGCTCACGAGCATAAATACAAAAATTTGTCGGTGCAATGAAGCAGAACGAAAATCAGTCAATTTTAAATTCAAAGAATCATTTAGGTGATTTCATGATGTTTGTGTGTGTAACTCGACTAAGTCTAGATTTTGGTGTAAAACAATACAATAATATTAACTTGGGTATATTGTTTGTTTCGAAAACTGTCTCTTGGAATTATCGCGGTTGGTGTAGACTTGGCGAAATATGTCGTTTTACATGGATACAATAATATCGACGAGCAATGCACAGTGGTGAAGGGACTTTTACAGTCAGGTGAGTGCAAGTATTTCAAACAATTTAGTCTTGTGTATCTGACACATTTTTGCATTAATGCTGTTTATGTTATATCTATCCAGCTATCTAAGTCTAATATAGTTGTTTATTTTCCACAGTTCATTCTCATTGGCTTCAGATTTTTTTTACAAACAGTCAGCTACGGAAAGTTAATATCTGAAATGATATGTGATACTTTTTAATCTGATGTTACAAAAGTAAATTTTATGATGGAATAGTGAGTAGAGTTACATGTGAATGTTTCTGATGAGCAGAAAGTTCGGATTATCAAGTACATTCCAAGACCATTTTTAATTTAATCGTGTGGTAGAAAGTTATTGCCTCGTCTATTGTTTTTTCACCATTTGACTCGATTTCTGTATGATGGAATAGTGGTTGTTCTGTTAGCAGATGTCAAACATAATGTGTGTGTTTGTTTATGTGTATGGTTGTTTTAAATTTCTGTGTTGTAGATTTATTCATATTGTCTCAAAAACCGTGTATGCTGAAGTATATAATTCATTCTCTTCCTTCGGACAAAATACACTGAATCATAATCCCACTCACTTTAGCCAAGTAACATCAAGATATCTTTACACAAGAGAGGCTACTGTTGTATATATAGCTGAGATAAGAAAACGTTTTCCATACTATCTGCCACAAATTATAATGAGTCCTTGAAAAATTTCTCAGAGTAAATCTAAGCCGTCTTCAGAGGCAAACATGATGTGCGCGTGTGTGACCTTCTATTGTATATTGCTGTGTGGTATATTTAGTAATATTGCCTCAAAAGACCGTGTATGCTGAAGTAATTAGTTTATAATGTCTTTTTAAATGGAAATGCATGTGATGTCTCGCAGAATATAGCTGATGTCATTAGCAGGTTATGTGTAACGGTGTGCGTCTCACATGAAACCACATTAAACACAGAATTAGATAGAGCTTCATTTGGAGGAAGTACTCTGGTTTCCACTAAATATCAAATTCCGAATTTATTTAGTGTGTTCTAATATCTTCCCCAGTAACTAATACAGTGACTTGAACCAGAATGCATGATTATAATATTCTATACCCATTTTTCACATGAGTATATTGAGCAATAAAGTAAATTGCAAGTGTATAAAATAAGAGAATCTGGAAAACTTTCAAGCATTCACATTAATTCCAAGAGACAGTTCTCGAGAGAAACAATATACCCAAGTTAATGTTATTGTATTGTTTTACCTACACCAAAATCTAGAAATTAGTCGAGTTACAGGAATAACATCATGAATTCACTTAAATGATTCTTTGAGTTTAAAATTGATTGGGTTTTCGTACTGCTTCATTGCACCTACAAATTTTGGTAATGTAGCTCATGCTCGTGAGCTATCGACGAACTACATCATTTCACGTACCGTTTTTTCAGTGTGCAATTGATGGAATTATATCATAGCATCTACCAGAAATAATACCTGTTGAGATCACTGATAGTGTTACAAATTTATTGTAAATGCATGCTTTCCGAGACTGATAAATAGCCTTTACCCTACCCAGTATGCTTTTAATCTCTTTTGCCTTTAGAAACTTCATAAAGAATGAGTCATGTTCCAGTACTCGAAAAGTGGCTGTTTTTGCATACTTTTTCTGTGACTGAATTTTTAAATTAGTTGTTTTGTCGCTGCTATCTTAACTTCCCCCCGTCTAAAGTGTATTATTACTGGCACATTGCTTTCGTTACACATGAGAAATTTCTACCACCATCCAAAATTCTAGTATTTCCAGCATATCAGGCTTTGTGCTCCGTCGATGCCATCGTTATTACATGTGAGATAGGGTGTGGTTCAACGAATGGTGAGGAATTCAGCCATGGTTGTTTGAAGATTTCTTCCCTGCATTCACCTGAAGTGATTTCAGGAAACAAGGCACTCTTCCTGTTCACTGTTCTTATAATAGTTCAATAACACTGGCAAAATGCTCTTCGAAGGTGCTAGGAAGAAATTTGCGTGTTTTGGGAATAATGAATGTTAACAGCCGCGCCTCATTCCCTAATGACACGCTGACAATAAGACGGCTCGTCATACTTGAGTTGTAGGCGGGATTCCCGGCGCCTGTGACGTCCTTAACGTTACGCTAAGAAAAAGAAGGTGTGTTCTACTTAACGAACCATACGGAATCGTCCAAGGATCCTCGACAATCATCGTAGATTCCACGATTAATAGATGGTATTATCTTTTATTGTCTACCTACACCAATTGGCCCGTTCAAACTGCGTGCAGATAAAATATTAACGAAATTTACGTTTCTCGGTAATGTCGCATATGATACAACAACTAAATGTCTTTTCTTGGAGGTGATTAAACACGAATCCATAGTATACCCGTAGTGATGCGTGAACTGGCAACATAAAGCTTTTATGAAATCTGGGAGTGGCTTGAAAAACAAGTTACGTCAGTGTGACGTTACATGGTCGATACTAGCGCACCCAATAAATGCTGCTCTCTCGTTCCCCTACAATTCAAGTCAAACGTGTCGTGTTTTTACAACCTCTCACACACGTGTTTAGAAACTTATGCTGTCTTTCCTTTTAAGGTCGTGTATTTCATGATAGAAAATCGTTATTTTTGCTGTGGTATTTAGCCCACTCATTCTGTAGGAAATATTACTCTCAAACGTATTATTGAAGCTACTATATCAAGGAAAGCTATCGCGATGTCAGATGAATCCTCCGCTGTGAATGGACGTATCCTACTCATCAAGAGGTATCAAACAACTTCTTAATGCTATCAGTGATTACGCCTGTATTAAAATGTGAAATTCAGCTATTAATTTGGTTTCCATCCTGCAAGTGTGTGTAATTGTTGATGTCAAATTTTTAGTTATAACACCACTTGCTACAAAGGATACATTACATTTCTCTCTATCTCTCTTCATTTCACTCAATTTCCTAAGTATTCTATTGTCTTGTATTCTCAAAATTTGTTGACCATGTGAATGTTGTTTGGTCTGTCCTCTCGTCTTCCAAATTTTTCCTAAAGTTCTCATTACCTACTGTAAATTCATCATACTTATGTTTTTATCCACCGCCTGGAGGATATTAGACTATGTAAATAAATTTAAAAAAGAAAGAATAAAAAACAAGTTTTTAGTTATTCATAAACAACAGCGTTCATTCTTGTGAAATTAACTGGGTAGAACAAGCAATGGAATAATTTCTGGTTCTGTTTCCACTCAGGTTAATTCCCGCGTTCAGCATTCGGAAACAACGAATATAACCATTGTGTTAACAAGCTCCAGATAGTTAAATACTTTCAGTAACACTATTGCTCTATTCTGATTTATTGTTGACAACACTGAGAATGAGACATTGAATAATTAATAGAATTTTGTGACAATTTCGGTTTTTGGCTTTTCTTTTTGATAGATGTGACTACTTTTTAAGCACCCCATTCTTCAATGACAAGGATAGGTGGTCGTCGTGATCGGCGGGACCCATGTCAAAAAGTACGGGCGCTCAGTTCAAAGCGCTGTGGCTCAAGTAGAGGAAATGCTCTTCTGTGTCTGCGAGGCTAAACTGTCGCTTGCGTTCAGTGTTCTTTACCGCAGACAGTGCCATCATCACTCCGCTCTGAATTTCCTGGTAGGTGGCACACCTGTTTTGTTTCCTGTAAACTGTTAAATTTCAGTGGCATTTCTGTACTTAGAAGGGTAAGGCAGACTCAGGTCCCAACTATTCCACTCTTTTAATACATTTTTGGCGATTACAATGGTGTCAGCTTGCGAATGTTTTATGGTTTCATGGGATGTAACTGCCCATCAGGCTGCGTGGGTCTTCTACTCGATGACGGGTTGGTCCGCCATTTGGTCTCGTACCTGCAACACAGAGAGAGTGCATTACACTCTGCGACTGTGAAAAGATCTACTGCACCACCGCACTCGCAGAAACTAACTCTTCATGATTGTAACACACTTATATTAAGAGACAAATCATAGTTCTTTCTTACAGTTTTGTTGTAGAAGAGTTTACCTTAAAGCTAATTTATCCCCACCCCACCCCCGCAAAAAAAAAAAAAAAAAAAAAAAAAAAAAAAAAAAAAAAAAAAAAAAAAAAAAAATCCACTTGATCTGTTTGAATGCGAAAAAAAGACTTGTTTCACTGCCTCTGCAACACACAGATACGGATGATCGACATTTCCCATTGCTAGGCGGAGAGAATTCGACTAGATTAACGTTTATTTCGAGTATTTTTGAAATTGCATCACAAACCGTTGAGATAGTTATATATGTACGAACACAGTAAATTATAAAATTTTATAAGGTAAGAGTATTTATAGAGAAATATCCAGATTTAATAAGTACTTAATTGTAATTTCAGTCACCATGAAGAAATCGTTGGTATATTGAGGATAAGCCTGCAGAAAGCACTTTGTCAGTAGGTAAGGTCTAGTAAGTGTGTTGTGGAGTAAACAAAGAAGGAGGACATTAGTGAAAGAATTTCCACTGTACTGTAATTTCAACGCTAACTAAGAAGTGTTGGACATCAGCAAGACAGCTGTAATGAGGAGATTGCGGAGTTCCAAAGAAATAAATAAATCACAAACCAAATAGAAATAATGAATTCAAACTAAGACAGAGTAAAACAGAAAACAATGATATTTTTTTAAATGTATAGAGACAATGGATAAAAGTAGATGTGCAGTAAGAATATGGCATTTGGAATTGCATAAAATGAGAGAGACGGGGAAGCTAGCCACGATCAGAAGACAACTGAGAGAAAATACCAACAGAGAATAGCGACTTAATGGCGTTTCCATAACCAATAAAAGAAAAGATTTACACATACAAAAAGTTTCATCCTAGAACAAGTCGTCTACAAATAGGGAGAATATGACAAATCTTATAAGTTTCCAGCGATGTTCCAGATCTGTTATATTTTATTCAGGTTGATTTTACAATCATAGTTTCTATATTAACTTTTATTTCAATTCCAATCTCTTGGATTGTTTTACCGATATACTTGAAGTATGGGACTCACTTGACTTTCCAATATTTTGTTTCCATTTATTTTGGTGTTATTTTGTTGCAGGTCATAAATTCTGTTACCTAGAATGTAAAAACCAAGCGTGGTGTGTGAGCGGTCAACGCTCTGACCTCGCATTTGGGAGGACACCTGTTCGAATCCTCGTCCAGGCATCTAGATTTCGTTTTTCCAAGGTTTCCCCAAATCACTCCAGGCAAGTTCTGGGATGCTTCCTTGAAAAGGCCGAACCTTTTCCAAAGTCCCATCCCGCCTCTCGTGACCTCTACGTCTATGAGGCGTAAAGCCATAGGTAAAAAAAAAAAAAAAAAATCGTGTTGCTATTTTACTGGTTGTTAAAATAATGATATTAACGATTACAATGATAAATAATTCAGTTACTTTTGCGAGCGGTAGCCTTGTACAACTTCTGTCTTTATAAATTATCATTAACAATTAGTCCTGTTACGGCTTGATCCATGTAAAACGTACAGTTTTACTAGGATAATTAATTACTTAAAATGATAGTCACTATACACTGGTATTCTCACCCACCTAATGAAAGGTTTCGTACTTCGTTAAACTTATTTGAACAATGCGATCGCCACAGTTGGATAGTCGACGTAATTCCAAGAAATTTAGTAACCCTCCATACAGTTTTAAACATTTAATGTTTTGTCAGGTGCTATAATACTGAACACTAACACAGTCGGTTAACACCGAAGTACGTTTTTACTCAAACAGTTTTTGTTTAAATGAGCAAACATATGCCGACCCCCAACTGAAAAATACTGTTAAACATTATTAATCCGAGATTACAGGTCCACTCGAGTGGCGTTGATTACTGTCCACACACAACGATCATTGCTCATCAGCCACTTACTATACACTCACCAAAGGAATGCTAAAGCAGTTTCTATGATTTGGCCTGTCCGAATGAGGCGGAAACGAAAGCCAATATTCTGTCTCGGCACAGTTGTGCGGTTTAGGTATGCATTTTGACCCGGGAGAATTACACTACAACACACTTATACAACATTGTAGTCGCCGCGCAACATACATCAGCGCTTTCCATACACCGACTGCTAGCCTCTTACAAAGAGCTTAGTACAGCCACGTGCATTTGATACGTATCGATTATCGATACTTTGACGCAGATTAACTTTAACAGGTCTTTAGCTTATTCATGGAGGAAAGAAATATATGTAGACGAAATACCGCTTATTCTCTGATGCCGCCTCTAAACTCTCGGCTGATACTGCGCATGCACAGTTGCGGCGACGGCCATATTACCTATCCAACACATATCAATTAGGAGACAGTATATCCCGAAAACTAAGCAAGATATCGAAAACATTTATTCTTTATTTTCGATTTTTTTCGTCGTGTTACATAAGAATCCACCACCAAATTTGACTTTTGCGAAATTTTTCTTTTGTATTTCAACTCAAGACACATTACTCTTAAGACAGTATATCTCTAGAACTAGGCGAGATACTGAAAATGTTTATTCTTTACTTTCTATTTATCTCGTCTTTTTAAATACGAATTCGTCTTCAAATTTGACTTTGACCAATTTTTTCTTCTGAATTTCAACCAAAAACATCTCACATTTGAGACAGAATATCTCTAAAACTAAGCAGGATATCAAAATAATTTATTCTTCATTTTTTATTATTCTCATATAGTTACATAATAATCCATCACCAGATTGCGGCGTCACGTTTTTCCTAGAGTCCACTTGAGGTTTTTGTACATATTCCTCGTGACTGTATGGATAGGTAATATGGCGGCCCACTCCTCTCAGCGCGGTGTCACTTCAATGCGTGGCGAAGGTCCCTTGCGTCGTCTCCATACATTTCTCTCCTCCATGAGCTTATTTCCCTGTAATATCACAAGCTTTCTGCGCTGTATTCTGCAATGTTTCGATCTGTTTTGAACAACTGTGATATCATGGGTTAATGTCGTCTGAATGCGCAAGGCAATCTATTTGTAATTTTCCTCTACCTTATATGATCGGTTCGTTAATTTTAGTGATTGATTTTACTTTTCACCATTCCTTTATTACGTTTTCGAAAGCACAGTTGAATAGTAACAGAGAAATTCCATCACCTTATCTTACTTTTATTTTACCCTCCTCCAAGACTTTTACTTTTGAGTTTGTATATATTAGCATGTATTATTTTCCTAAAGCAAGAGTTTTGGGGTCTAAGCCTTGTTCTTGGAATAGTGACTCACAATCAGCTGAGTCATGCGCAATTTCAAATTCGACAAAAAAGCAGACTCTACATTAATTCATATTCATTGGTATTTGCGGATAAGCATTGGATTGAGTGTTTGTTCTGTGCAGGATCTACCTTGCCTAAATCCTGGTTGATATTCCTCAGTCTAATTGTTGTTGTATTTTATCGAAGAGACACCGAAATAAAATTTTGTATATGACTGATTGCAGTCTGATTCCTCTATAGTTTTTAACATTTGCACTATTTCCTTTTATATGTAAAGGATGGATTAGCACATTTTTCAATCTTCCAAAATTCAATCTGTTTCCAAAAGGTCTTTGATAATTTTTATAATTTTTGGTCCTGCTGACTTCAGAAGCTCTGCTGCGATTTCAGTTTTACTAACACTTTGTAGTTTTTGATTCTTTTTATCTCGTTTATAATTTATTTTCCTCTCGTAGTGATGAATTTGGATTTGGTACTCATGGTGTCAATCACTATGTTGGTTCAGGACAATTTAAAAGCTTTTAGAAATACTAAGCCAGTACTATACAATTTTCCTTATTATTTAATACCAGCTATCCACTCTCATTTTAAAACAATTTGTGGTTGGTATCCTACAAGTTTGGTTTTGAATGATTTGTAGAAATTGCGGATGGTGTTTTGTAGAGCGTCTTTCTCAATATCCAGCAATTACTCATTTTCGTATTTCCTATTTGTTTGTCTGATTAATTTTGCCGTCTCATTCCTATTTGTAAAGAATTGTAAGTATTTGGTATTAGGTTTTCTGATGTTCCAGTTATATATTATCATTTAATTATATCTTTACACAGGAGTACCGACTCTCAATTGAAGACGACCGAGTCCGGCTTAGAAGTATTGATCCCAGAAAGATGCAAATAAACTGACCCGTACGCTGCCGGTGTTGGAAGCAAGGAAACATGATACGCAGTTTATCATTACAACAAGTGCCACGTACAAACAACCTCCCAAATCCGCTGTACGAAGCACGGCAACTCTCACATGTACTGATGGGATAGCAACCAGGAGCACTTGTTTGGTGACCTACTGGCAGAGTTTCTGTTGTCAGCAACTCTCTCGTTTTGCAGGTGAGATTAAAATATTACCTACCCCGACTCAAACACTAGACCAGCCAACCTGAAGTCACTCCAGGCAAATACCACGATGGTTGCTTGTCACCAATCCTCTTCCGCCTCTAATGACCATCAACAAAGCATAATACACGAAGAAAGAAAAAAAATACAATATCTTAGTATGCTTGTGAAACTGTAAAGACGTGTGAATTGTTCGTTAATTGTGTGATAAGTCATAAGTGTCTGTCTTGTCTACCAAGTGCAATTTAAGAGGCAAAAATTGCGGACCATCCGCGCTTAGGCTACTTGTCTACGAAAACGCCCCCGTGGTGGTCCACGGGGTTTTTAGTGAATTACGGGAATACATTTATAATTTGATATGACGTTACTAGTAGGCAGGTCAGTTGCGACAGTAAAGATAAACACTTTCAGCCGTCGGAATTTGGCGACATAGAAGCCAATGCCCAGTAGAGTGAGTCATCCAGCCAGCAGTACGTCATTTGGCTAGGCTTGACCGCATCAACAGAGGCCGTCTTTTGATAGTAAGCCTCCACACCAAGAACAATAGAGAGGGGGGGGGAGTGTAATGAACAAAATCGGAGGTACAGAGCATAGAGCAGTGTTTCCCAACGTGGGGCCCACGCCCCACAGGGGGGCAATTTAGAAATTGACTTGATACGACTTTACCGCTTTCTCTTCGGGTTATTTAAATGAAATGCTAGATATAGGTACAAAATATAGCAAAAAAGCAAAGTCTTAAAAGGATCACACTGAATTGCAATAATAAATCTTTATTAAAAATCTTTTGAATTTGAATTTTAGTATTTCATTATATGTTTTTTAATTTTACTTACTGTTTTTTATGACAATATTAAAGTGTTTTCTTTCAAAAACTATCCTATATGAGTTTCTTTAGTAACAAATAATTTTTATACTAAAAATTATGTATGGAGGGCAAAAATAAAAATAAATGTTAAAAGTGGGACATGACCCAAAAAAGGTTGGGAGACACTGGCATAGTGGGTGTGGATAGTCGGTTTTGGCAGGTCACAACTGATGATCTCCGAGGCGAGCATTTGGCCGTCGTGAACAGCTGAAGATGGACGCAGTTTAAGCAGTCTGCGCCGAATGAAACGGCTGGCATCATCAATAAAATAGTTTGGAATGAGTCACATTGGCAATGTTAGAATGGAATGGTTGAACCTTACGGAAGTTCAAGGGATTGAAAGCTCTGAAATTACGCGAAAGGGTAACTGATTTGGCGGTAGCATGGATACGAAGGGAGCTACTGATCGATTAGAGGTGTTTTATGTATTAACTGTAAATAAATGAAATTATTGTACATACCCCCCTGGAGTGTTATTCTTTACTCTACCGCTCACATGACATAAAGTTGTTTGTACCCAGGTATCAATATTCCTCTTGGGAAGTGCCAGTGCGAGGAAAACGGATCGGCCCGTCCACCACATCCATAAAATCAGCAAATAAGCTAAGTTTCCACTGAGGGTTAATGGTACTATCACTCCTCAGTTAAACTGTATTGTAAAAAGTAAAGAGTTTGGAAAGAGTTTCGTGTGGAAAAAGAAATATAATTGCTACAAATCTCTAGGGAAAAGGTAGATATGTTGATGGGTCTCAATTGTTTGATGTAGGAAAACGTTAGAAACTCTGATCAGGTTGGCTGGAATAATTTCTCGACACCTGTTTCTGTCGGATTATATGTTTTCTCTCTGGTTAATTCCATGTTCAGTTCCGTAATCGCCCGTGGAAAAAAATACTCTCTTGCTCATTCATAGATAAGAATGTTGCTGGTAATAATATTTCGTATCTCTCATTTCGAAATAGGTCTGCCATAAACTTTTCAATTAGTTTCCGACGAGAGCAACAATTCTGGAATCTCTTGAAAATCGTAGGACTTATACCTGGCTTAAAAAATGACTCTCTATCAGTGTTTCAACACAAATACATCTCCATTGTACTTACGCTTTCCATCCAGCTATATATTCCTATCGAGAATCGAGTGACTCCTGTTTAAACCTTTTCCAACCCTATTGATGCGGCCGCACACCGACGAATATTATTCTAAAAGACGTCACAGTATTGCTTTGTAAGTCTTAGACGAACTAGGTACAACCATTAAGCGTCTGCAGTATTAGTTATCAGACAACACGTCATGTGAACTGAGCCTCAAAACCCTCCATAATCTACCGTAACTGATTGCTTACTGGTACCCGTTAAGGTATTCACAGTTGAAACCAGACTCGACGTGAGACTTTGGGGAAACAGCGGTGGGGAGAGTCGCTGACTTTTCTCTGGTGGCACTGCTGACAATGGTATGTTCAGTGATATGAGAAGTGCACACGGACACCGAACGGCAGTGTACTGTGGATGGCGACGTGTTATCAATGCAAACAGTATACCAACTTCGCCAGCAACCCCTTTGACCTATTTCCACCCAATCACTAAAGTCACTTAAGTTATGTTCGAACTTCTGCTATTCAGAAATGGGCATCAATTCAAACTAATATTAACATTTTTAGAATTTTTAGTTTAAAATTTACTATGTAAGTGCTAAGTGACAGCGAACAGAGCTGAGGAACAGCTGATATATTGTTATTTGACGGAGAGGCATAGACCAACGATTTTAAACAGATCTAGGTATTGGTGTGTGGAACAGAATTGATATGGCTATGTTCCCCTGTATTGAGTAAATATTTTCAATAGCTGCTAGGAAAAGAGTAGAGATCTCAATTCTGAATTACTATGATAATTCTTACTTATAGCCTGTTACCTGAGTGATGAGTACTTAATAAATAATAATAAAAATATTTTAGGTGTAAAATGAAGTCTTAGAAATATATTGAAATTTTTTCAGATGGTAAACTTCTCTACTGCTTCGAGATATACTAATCAATATGTCACTTGAAACATAGAAATGTTTAAATTTTAACCCAAATACTGCCAAATAAATGAAAGTTTTCTTGTTTATCACAAAATAATAAGGACTATATATGACTCGTCAGTAGACAGTGATTAATAATAATATGGGCCTTCAGATTACTATTTCATATGAACCACAAAATTTTGTCTGGAGAAAATATTTACTGTTACCCATCTTCTATTTGAGTTTGGCGAATTGCGTGCTGTGTGCATAGGATCTTCTTTCGTAGTCTGTGTACTCGCCTTTTCGACTTCACGGAACACCCTCAGCAAGTTCTCGCCCGCCAGCTTGCGCAGGTCTTCATCGCTCCACTCTTGCTCACCCTTTGGGTTGCTGGCCAGCCTATCGAACAAGGCTGGAAAGCGTGAGACGTCTTCTAGCCCGGTGGGGAATCTGCAGAACAAAAATATAACCATAGAACCATACATCAGATTGCTGGTAAGTGAACAACTACTTCTTTATTGTTGGTCACCGTAAAATTTTAGAACTGAGCAACAAGAAAATTTTAGACACTTACAAACAATGATAGACAGAAGAATATGATGCAAGGTGCCAGAAATCTGCCCTCTATCGAAAATAAATCGTTTAACCACCATAGAGATTGCTGCAATCCAGCAAGAGTGCAGGAAACCTTTCAGCTAACTACTGAAAGTGACGCCGTTGCTTTGAAACTATTATTTATGATCGAGTATTGCTAAAATAATTTTTGAGATAGCTTGAAACATTGCGAAACCAACTTTACTTCGATTGACGCCTTATGGTAAGTTTTTCATGATATAGTGATCGGTAATTACAGATTATGTCTGAATCTTGTCTTCGAGTTGTCACTTGTCTGGCAGTTGTTGTTTAGTCAGAATAAATCATCATGTATGCTTAGAAGCGGACTTCTAAATCCACCACCCTTGATTTTCCTGAGGATTGCGAAAAAAACTACAAATATCAAGTATGAACTGTAAATCGTAATTTCATGGTGATACTCTTGCAACCGTTGTCAATGAATTTGGAAAAACTTTCAAGAATCTGACATTGTAGGTAGACTAATTGAAGAGAAAGTGATTGAGAAAAGGTAGCTATTGTAGTGTCCCCACCCGGACACCGGTAAACCTATGGAGACCTATGGCGAACCTGGCAGCAGGTCGAGTGGAGACTTGGCCAGATTCGATGAGAGGAATGAGCGAATGGGTAAGGATCGATTATAGCAGTCGATCTGGAATCGGAGTGAGACATTCGTGGTAGGATCATCAGGATGAATTATTTCATAAACATATACTGTGTACAACTTTTACTATCACAACAGTTCAAAATATACAATGATATGCATTGAGACTACTGCTGAATACTGATAACAATGTAAGGTCGTACTGCGCTACCTTCCAACATCATGCTGTGATGTAACTGAATACTGAAATAGGTTGATTATTATACTGCATGAGTGTGACATTTACTTTGAGGACAGCAAGAGCTTCTGCGACTGTGGATGATTAACTAGCACCGAGTGTGGTGGTGTAATGGTTAGCGTTCTGGCCTCGCATTTGGGAGGACGGCGGTTCGAATCCCCGTCCGGGCATCCAGATTTGGGTTTTCCATGGTTTCCCCAAATCACTCTAGGTGAATGCCGGGATGCTTCCTTCAAAAGGCCATGGCCGAATTCCTTCCCATTCCTTGCCCCCCATCCTTTCCCGTCTCTAAAGACCTAGTTGTTATAGGAGATGTAAAGCAGTTAAAAAAAAAAAACATTAGCTAGCCCAGAAATCCCCAGCTATAGACATTGTGGAGGATCCTAGCTCCCTATCTATGTTTCAGCGATGGTTTTCCACGTCCAACCATACCCTGCAGCAGAGCCAACCTGTTATGCGCTGCCGTCTTCTTCGTGTGTGACGCCACTCCGCGGCCACGGCCGTCAGAGGGTGGCTCAACGTCTGCGTTCTCTCTGCTCCGACTGTTGCTGGCTGCGACTGATTGATGAAGACAAGACAAGACACTCTCCGATGCCCGTGCAGAGGTTTTACATCACCTCCCACTACGGTCCTAAAGTGGAGGGGCAAATTGTAGACCAATGATGAGTCTGATCCATGCCGTCGTCTGTCCTCTTTAGCTCGACCATTGCGCTCTTTTTCTTGTTAGTGCTCTGAATCCTCGGTCGATGCCTCTGTCTGGTTTCTTAACATGATACTTGCCGTCCTGATATCATAATTAACAAAAATGTAACTTATAAACCAAGGGAACAACTGCGTTCGCTACACGATTAATGATAACCTCAATGCTCTATTTCCACCTCGTGTGTGTCAGGCCAATAGACAACCAGGAAGTCCCGATAAATGGTTTCCCCCCCCCCCCAAAAAAAAAACAAACAAACAAAAAAACAAAAAAACAAAAAAAAAACAAATTTCGGAGCAGTGGCAGAAGAAATAATCCCTATCACAGGATAAAAATAGATTCGTCATAGAGGGTGAAACACCGGCTCGGAGCCTCATAAAAACATAAAAAATAAAACAATAAAAACATTACTTTAGCAACTCTGGCGATGTAACACAAGTTTCACTGGTTTTTAAGGATGACGAGGATAGTTGTAGTCATGTTATTTTTTTGGGAAGTCATTTTCATAAGAAGAGATCATTATCAAAGGACTAAATATGTTTCCTTCATCCGATCCGAATTCTGCTGTTCTAGGCAGTAAGGCCTTGGGTGCAGAGATGTTAAGCGACTCTGCTGGATGGAGTCGGATGGTACAGGCGTGAGCTGATGATGGCGGCTGTCACTGGCTGGTGGCTGCTCCCGGTGTCAGTGATTGATGATCAATGAATTAGTACCCCTTGCTACCGGTGTGTACTAATTTACAAAGCCGGTTGTCAATGTGCCTGGTTAAATGTAAGACACGGTGCGAAGCTGTTAAGGATTTATTGTCCCTGCCGCCGGCATAAACTCTGTGTAAATGCAATTGGCAGTAAGATCGAAGGTTCTGAGAAGAGTGGACTGGTCCCCTCTTCTGCTGCTTCGAGCATTAGGACCTTCGGTGCCGAATTGTGACGCGACTCTGCTGGTAGGCGACGGACGGTACCGGTAAATCAACGTGCACCGTTCAAGAAGGTAGTCATGTCGTGGCTGTCTGCACACATTCTAAAGTCTTGTGTGGCTGTTGTTGCGGTGAACGGTTAGATGATCGCTGTCCCTGGTTATCACTGTCTCTTGCTGTCATCATGGATCCTGTATACATCTGGCATTGGTAGAGCAATGAACATCTAATCTGAGCGAGGCAGCAAACCAGTGAGTGGAAAGGTCACTTTTGGAATAGGAGGATGAGAGTAGTTAGCAAAATCAGGCCCAGTAACAGAAAATTGAAGCAAATGCATTGGAAATTTGAGTTTCCTCCGAGTCACAAGCGGTTTTACGAGGACAGTTGACGGACGTTAACATGGGCCACTGAAAGCCGCAAAGAATGCTACCACGCGAGGGTATTTGACGGCACATTGCCACTCTTTGTGATCCAGTCCCTACATCTGGGCCAGAAAATATTGTCCCGACCTCAGCTGTTCATACCAATATGGAAGTTTTGCCGGCCACGACAAGGGTCAAACCTCAGCTACATGACCTGACAATTCGCTCGCCAGGCAGCTCTCCGAGCTAGTAAGTATAATCGCTTTATTTGACTCATTATAACAATGGTCGTGGACTGTTGCTGGAGGCACAAACATCGCTGTAACCTGGCACGACCGAATAAACTAAGTTTCCCACACGCACTACTTCTAATTGTTCTATTAGGACCTGTTCTCCGACAATGTGTGGATGTATACAGCATTAAAGTAAAGCACTACCAGTCCAGAATATTGACAGTGGATTCTGCTGCATAAATCCTACCAAGAGCTTTGGACGTCGGTGATAAATCCTGACAAGTAAGTGAACTAGACTATACCTCCAACTCAAACTACGACCATCTATAACAGACATAATCAGACAAGCGAAAGCCATTCAGCTGATTAACCGCTCACTCCACTGGAGGGTCGTCACATGAGCGTTACATTCGAGCTACTGCGGTGTAATTATACACTATGATGGTACTCTGTAAAGCTTCGAGTAGTGTGTGAGAACTTGTGCTGATACAACGACGTCTGTTGTCGGTTGGGCACAGGCGAAAGTGCGCTTTGTTCGTTCGTTGTAGTGTGCTAACCTGATCTTATTAGTGAAGCATTACGCTGCTGGTTGGGCGCGGAGCTAGGGGCAAACCTGAGTGTTGCTCGGTCGCTACAGCTTAAGCCTTATATCTATAGGGGGAGGGCGGGGTCTGGTGCGCAGGCGATTATCAGAGAGGTTAAAGCTTTACGGCCAGATGTTAGCGCGTCTTCGGCGGGCGCTGCGTCCACTTGGCTCCCCTTTCGCGCCCTTATAAGATGGTGATTCGCGCTTTGCCTCAACATCCTCCTTGTAATGGCAGGTAGTTCCCCAGATGACCTAACTCCATGGCGGTGGTGGCTGTTAGGTGGTTGGTATTAGTTATGCGATGAAGGTGTATAGGCGTAGCCTCGGTAATCCCACTACCATTCCCCGAAATATTGCTAACTTTGAACATAAGAGGTACGTCGCAATAAATGGTTTTAGATTTTTGATCTGTTCACGGACTTTAAGCAGAAATCTGGAAGAATTACAAGAAGAATTAACAGAACTGTAGCTCTCTGGTGGCAGAAATACTCATAGAGACTAACAATCAATTAATAAATTCCGGGAAGATTAAGTTCGGAAACTGGCTGGTGGAAACATCGTGCAACATTACTTCGTCGCACGGTGACTTACTTGAAGAAGCGATGCGGGCCTAGCATCTCTGGCAACGTGGCCCGGTGATAGCACTTGAAGACCGGCGTGGATAAGCGTATGGCGCTCTGCTGAATTCGCCTGCAGAACTGAAGTGTCAATCGTGAGTTTGTGAGCTACTGGAGCAGGATCACGCCACAGCGTAGAACCGAACTTATACCACGGGCACCCGGCATGCGGCTGTGTACAACAGTTGTCGAGCAGAGTTACTCTTACGTAATTTCAAACGCAAGAACTAATAACAAGCCTAATGTCACGGTCCAAAAGGCAGTGGAAACTGTTCATCAAATGGCGCAAGGTCTTGTATATTAAAATAGTGTGGCAACAGAAGGCGTAAAAATTTTGTAACCACCAACCACGCTTTTGTTTTTTGGTGCCACCATTAGAGAAGCTTCCGTGGGAAATATTTAGATTGTTTCTAGGGAAACTCGAGAATGTTTTTGGCCTAATAGAACTCGTCAAGAGTGGGGATGACGGCAAATAGCAAGTTGAAAGTTTTAACATGTAAACTGTTGCTATTAAAATGAAAGGTTATAAGATTACTCCACTCACAAATGAGGTTGCATTCGCTAAAGAAACAGATGTCGTATCGTTGAACTTCCGGTGTACTATAGTCGCCCAGTTTAATTTTGAGTAATTTTTAATTATATTTTGCAGGTACAAGAAATCTTTAGCTCATTAGAAGCTATTTGTCACAAAATGTTTCTTTTCATGACAATATCACCAATGCTAATGCTGATAACTTAAAGTTATTATATACTACCCTCCGGGATGGATTTCCAAATCTAATTGACTTACTCCCGAAGGAAAATATCCGTAAAAAAGAGAGCTGTCGAGTTTTGAGACTCGGTTTTGAAAAATGTATTTGACACCTTAAAGGAGCAACATTATAAACACCTGATCTCACTGTTAGCTAATCTCGAATAGACACCTATGATTTTCAAATTAGCACTGCTAAGCAGGTCGTAATGATTGAGTATCGGGAAGAAGTCATAATTAATAATGTGCATATAAACTACAAATTAGCATATAGCAAAATTCTCAGAGTTACATGCAACCTTTAAACGAGTTCTTAAGGAGTTACGAAAGCGTCACAGAATTGATTAGATTGGCAGAAAGACGCCGTCGTTTTCGTTTCAATGTATTAGCGAATACGCGAAATTCTATGATTTACGGATGCAATCGAATACTTCTTCCACCAAGCTACTTAGGTCACAATGACAGGAGGGATAAGATTAGATAAATTCGATGCCATGCTGATGCTTTTATGTATTCTTTCTATCCTAGGGATATCCGGAACTGGAATGCACAGAATTGGGATTGGTGTTTAGCACGCTCTGCCATCCACAATATTTGTGAATTGCAGAGTATCGATGTAGATATAGATATTGATGGTCATTGTGGAGAAGGGTATGGATTAGAAGAGGGAGGTATTAATTACAATATTAAATGAATTGGACCCAAACAGACTTGATAGATTTTGAGCTCAGAGTCTTGTTTCATCAATGCTACTGGTGTTTCCCAATATTTTGGGATAGGCTGTTTTTAAAAATTTTACAGTCCAATTCATATTTATTGTTTTACGTCCTTATATTCTTACTGACGCTAAACATTTTATAACTGATTTAATGTAAGCTTCAAGGGTGTTTAGACGGATAGCGTCATAAAAACACAACGTTTTGACAGCTGGCTCTGGTGTCAGCATGAAGAGCGGAAAGTTCAGGTGTTGTAAGCTAGAAGTCACTGCCTTGACTGGCTTAGTAGAAGTCCGCACCTGATGATGGCAACAGAGCCAGTTATCGAAACGTTGTGTTTTTTACGACGCTATCTGTCTGAACAATCTTGAAGCTTATATTTAATCAATACGCCTGGAAAGTCTCCATTCACACATTTTATATCTGCTTCAGAAACTATAAATACTGATCTGTGAAATTAAGCGTTGTCATCTCTCTGTGAACGTGTATCTATGTTCTCTGTTTGATAGGTGCATTTGCCCGTGAAATGCGTAGTTTATGAGGCAGAGATTAGGGATTGTACTAGGCTTGACACTGATGGCTGTGGAAAACCACCCAAATACCGTAGTTAGAACTGTCGCTAAGTGGGTCCTTCGTCTAGTGCTCGGTCTGTTGTACCTTCCAGTTCTAGTGTGGGGCATCTCAGTGTGCTGGACCACGCTGGCGGGTATTCTATATGATTGATGACTCTTAAAGTTTGTATTAATAGGCACAGAACAAATAAAGTGAAGAGAAGTTTTACTGCTATTCGGCCATTCTTGAATAATTTTCACCAAAACAAATGTTGAATGAAACAGCTGATAGAATTCGGTGATAATGTCTTCAGAATTAGAGATGCCAAGTCTCAGACGTCCTGAGGGCCACAGTAGGAATTATTATTTGTTGTACTCATCTGTGGGACCTTGTATAAGATTTATGTTTCAAGTTTAATTTCAGATGAAATGGACAAGAGAGGCCAAATTGATAGTGTGGCACTAGATCTTTCTAATGCGTTTGACAGAGTGAGCCATAAAATGGTGGTAAGTAAGGTAAGAACTACTGGAGTAGATGAGAAAGTGATTTGCTGGGTAGAAAAATTTTTAAAAGGTAGAAAACAGAAAGTTAGGGTAGGAAATATAGTATCAAAATAAGTAGAAGTGAATTGGAAGTGCCGCAGGGTAGCGTATTGGGACCATTGCTATTCATTATTCTAATGAATAATTGTGTTGATTGTTTACTATCTGAAATTAGAATATTTGCAGATGACATAATGCTGTATAAAAGGATCAAACGATAGAGGACTGTAAACAGTTGCAGCGTGATCTGGACAGGATATCTAGTTGGGTTGGTAAATATGGGATGAAGATAAATGCAAAGAAGAGTCAGCTAATTAGGTACACAAATAAAAAACAAAAGGTTAATTATGAATATAAGGTGGGGAAAGAATTGTTTGCTGAAAACTTGAGATGTAAATAACTTGGCATTATATTTGATAATAAGCTCAACTGGGCAGGGCATATTGGACAGGTGGTAGGAAAAGGTTCCAAAATATTGCACTTGTTGGAGAGAGTGATGAGGGGATGCACAAGAGAAGTAAAGAAATTGGGTTACAAAACTTTGGTCAGACCTTTGCTTGGATATAGTAGTGTAGTATGGGAATCACATTTCGAGTATCAAATACAGGAGTTGGAGAAGGTGCAAAGAAGGGCTGCTAGATTTGTTTCTGGAAATTATCGCAGATTGCAATCAGTGACAGATATGATAAAGGAGCTGGAATGTGATTCATTGCAAGACAGGAGGAGGATGAAGAGGGTGATGGGAGTGTACAGGGCATATACTGGCGATGAGGCATGGAAAGATATTGGAGTAGGTATGAAAAGTAGTTCATGGAAGGGAAAAGATGACCATGGCCACAAGCTGGCACTCGATTTCAGGCAAAAGGGTGTGGGAACATTTTCCTATTTAGATAAGGGTGTCAGGGATTGGAATGAGTTACCGAAGGAAATGATGAATAACTTACCAAAAACATTAAAAGAATTTAAAGTTAAAATTTTTAGACGGCAAATGTAGGTGTGTGCAAGATAGGGGGAAGTTGGGTGTGTAGGGAAATTTCCACCGGAGCGTGTGCTCCATTGCAATTATTAAATATAGGAATTCTCGGTAGCCTCTCTGTTGAAGATTTCAATTAAAATGTAATATAAGTTCAATACCTGCATCGCTTCACGCCACTAACAGTAAGATAAAGTGGTGATTATAAACGTCGTCACATATTCGGTTAGAGATTCTAAGTGTTGTTTCACAACAATTTATATTGTATTTTATCTATATACAACAAATAATAATCATTGAGATTGTATAACTAATAACATAGAATAATTAATAGTGCTCCTTTTTACTGAAAATGGTTTTTGTATTCTGTTCTCTGACAAACATAAAAACAGTTGATGCTTTAAAGAAATTAATACTTTTGAAACTTAAATTATTTACACTATGCGGAATGTAGCTAAATATTTACAGTCTAAGGAGTTATTGTATATCTTCACGGGCCACTCACAATTCTGCAGAACACCAAATTGATAAGTTGTTTACTCACGGTGAATTTGCTTCGACGATATCCTTCTAAATGAGACATTGCAAAAATACTACCAAATGAAATAAAAGAACATCTTGCCAATAAGGCAATCACTATTAAGGAATCAAGTTTATTAATTTGTAAGTAAATTTTGTGATCTTGCTGACAAAGTAGTCTGTAACTATGAACTTTAATCTGATATTTTGTGGCTCAAGGTATCCTTCTAAATGAGACATTGCAAAAATACTACCAAATGAAATAAAAGAACATCTTGCCAATAAGGCAATCACTATTAAGGAATCAAGTTTATTAATTTGTAAGTAAATTTTGTGATCTTGCTGACAAAGTAGTCTGTAACTATGAACTTTAATCTGATATTTTGTGGCTCAAGGCTGGACATTACCTCAATAATCTTCAGCGTGCCGATGACGTCAGAAGTGTCAGTAACAATGGCTGCCACCAAGGTGCTGAATTGCTTAACAGGATATTTCAAATAAATAACTGAATTTGAAATTAAATCCTCTTATCTAATTAAAAGGAAGTGTAAACTTTAAATCCATTATTTCATTTGATTTTATTGGCTCCAATTTAGTCAAAAGGGAATTAAATTAAATTTAAATTCCAGCAAAATGTAATTTTTTGTTGTAGAAGTAACTCCGCAAAAATCCAGAGAGTTTAGATAAAATATTGTATTGCGAGGCAGAAATATAAAAGTTATAATGCAACATTAGTTTCAATTCATATTTTGCTTTTTGTTTACTTACGACGATTTGTTGTAGAAATTCGTGCAATGAAAAATCATCTTATGTTTACGCTCTATTTTCTGTGGTAGTTACTAGACACAAGTTACAGTATAACAGGAGAATATTGGCAGAAGATACAAAACAAGTATGTTTACTAAAAACTCACAGCACACGTATACAAAACTTAGGTAATCACGAAATTGATCAATTAAATAAATAATCTATATTCGTTTCTGAAACTACACTTCAAAAGGTTTTCATAACAATAGAAGTTTCCGTCATTTTGACGATCGTTTAAACTACACTAGTGTTCCAGAAACTAATGCAACACATTTTTTATTTCAACAATTATTTATTGAACACAATCAAACTTATTCACAAGAAAGAATGGTGTTTCTTCAACACTCCCTATTTTTTCACGTAATCTGCTACCCATTCTATGGCCTTTCTCCAGCGAGACACAAGAGCATGTACGCCCCGGTCGTACCGCTACTTCTTCAGTTCACGAAGCCATGACTTCACTGTGCGAATCACCTCTTCGTCATCCTCAAAATGTCTCTCACGAATGACACTTCAGTGGGCCAAACAAGTGAAAGTCAGGGTGTGCTAGGTCAGAGCTAGCCTATAGGGTTGGATTAGGTAACACTGTCCACCCCTATTTGATTATGTGTTCCAACGTCCTCAAACTTGTGTGAAGGCGTGCGTTATCATGTTGAAGCAAACATTCACCTGGGTGTTTATTGCGCCCAAGTCGCTCGAAGCGCTTCTTGAGTTTGGTTAATGGATTCACATATGCCTAAGAATTAATGGTGGTGCCTCTCGGCATCACATGAATGAGTATGACACCATCGTAGTCCCAAAACAAAGTGATCATGACATTACCAGCGGAAGCAGTTGCATTGAATTTTTTCTTCTGTGGAGAGTCAAGATGGCGCCATTCCAATGATTGCCATTTTGTTTCGGACTCAAAATGATGAATCCAGGTTTCGTCTTCTGTTACAATTCGGGAGAAGAAGGCTTCTTCCTCAGCTTACAAACGATGAAGCAACTCAGAGGATTTTTTATTTTTTGTGCTTAGTCAAGAACACTGACACCCACACTTGCTTTGCTGACTTACAGCTACCACGCCAACTGCAGAGTAATTATGTGCGATCCTCGTGAATGAGCCCATCAGCACGTGCATCTTTTCAAGTGCTACAGCCATAGGAGGCCATCCCGACCGCTGCAAATCTTCGAGCTCTCAGATGGCCTTACCCTCTGTGCCCAGCGACTAACCGTACTTCTGTAGACTGCGGATGCTCCATAAACTGCACATAAATGTTTGTGAATGTTTCCAACCGTTTCTTGATCTGCAGTGCGAAATTCATTGGCGACAAGCTGCTTATAACGTACATCACTCACAGACACCAGGTTGAACCATTGCTGCCAGTACGCTATCTGTGAGAAGAAACGGAAATTTTGCGCGCGTTCTCTGAAGACTTCAAAGAATTCATATCTAATGTTTCGCATTCGTACCATTGTTGCGGGCTGAGAAAAAAAAAATGAGGTGCATTAGTTTCTTGGCCACCCTCGTATTTACCAATATTATATCAGTAAATAGTGTTTATAGCTTACTGGCTGGTACAGAATTCAGATACTCACTACCTAAAACTTAATATGTAATGGCTGATCCATTGTGGAAGAGAGCCTGTTGTTACACTAACAGTACGCTATGGCATGCCCTGTGATTTTTTGTTGTGCTATTAATATACTCACGCAGCGCGTGCATCGAAGCTACCCCCGATGCCCACGTGGTCCACTCCAGCCACTTTCCGGACGAGGTTGATGAGGGCTGGAAAGAGAGAGCCCTCAGTTCAGACACCTGCTGTACTTAAATTCGATTGGGAGCAAATAACTCCAGGTTTGAAGTGGACGTCTCACTTCAAGACACATGAGGTAATACTAAATAAACAAAACCCATGTGTTTTTATAATCATTGTTCTTCTTGACGACTTGGCAGAATATAAAATGTTTTAGATCGGGGAAACCTAAATATTACATAATAATGTTACCTTCTTGTTTTACCTGTTTTCAGTCGCTCTTTGATATTCTGTGTTTCCAAGACATTTGTTTAACTTATTACAACGTTCAGCAGGGAGTGAAAGAGGAGCCATTTGTCACTGGACTATCAAATAAGTATTAATTTGATAGTGAAATATATAGTCAATTAAACAGGAACTGGGAACCGTGCTAGATTTGACGACCACAAAGATCTGGTTGAGGGCACAATAACCAGGACATTCAATATGCCACACCTGAGATTTAGATCAGTTCCAACTTCAGGTCAAATCATTTGCTTTTTGCTGGCTCTACAGTATCTAAAATTAATTTGAAAGACAATAAAATTAAATGAGACAAATGTGATCGTGGATCATTCTCTCCATACACATGTATGACGTATCTCTGATTTTGGTATATTCCTTTACCATTCTAGATTGAGCTGCATAGATTCCTTCTCCAACTTCAGCCCCGTTGTCGGAAAGGACTTCAAGTATCCTCTGTGCAGGACCGGATTAAGACAGCATGCCCATCTAGCCTAACGGGGAGGGCTCCACAGGCTCCTACGCGCGGGCCCCCTCTAGGAGGCGCGAGGCCCCCTAGAAGCTGGAGGCACGTACCACTTGCTAACTCCTAGTACGTGGTTAATCAGGTACTGTGATAAACGATTCGTTCACAGGCAAAGGAAACAATGTATCAATAATATTGTCGCACATCAAGAGGATCAGGCCATTAAGAAGGAAAGACTATTGTAGTGTAGCGGTTAAGTTAAGAGACTGTGGGACTAAAGGTCGTGGGTTCGAATCCATCAAGTCCTGTAAAATTTTAGTTTCTTAACTTTGCGTAAACTGTTATGGAATGTTCTTGTTGTAACCAGTGTTAATGTTCAAGACTGTTCTTCGTTACTATATATGTGATACTCCTTTCTAGCCGGAGTCAGTTCGCTCCGTGCTTTTGTACTGTTCCAACTGTTTAATAAAGCTTCGTTGGATTAAAGTAAGTGTTCCATCAACGACCCCGCTACGCCCAAGGACTCTGACTGTGGTTTACTACGTGACATTATTCTGGTGGAGACGCTGGGTAGATCCTCGTGACCGCTTGAATCTACGAAAACACCGTGGCCCCAAACAGATCACGAGAGAGCCGTCGCTTACGAGGTGAGGAGCCAGGGTACGAGCCATATTCGACTGAGTGGAAGCTGACAGAAGGAGAAGAAGAAGTAAGGAGGACGATGACGCCGTCCGCCTGCCAGCACATTCGTCATCCAGCAGTATTTTCAGGCGACGACGGCCAAGATCCAGGCAACTGGCTGAAACGCTACAGACGTATCACAAAATTCAACAACTGGGACGATACAGTGTGCCAGGCCAATACATTTTTCTACCTCGAAGGAACTGCCAAACTATGGTACGAAAATAACGAAGAGAAACTGACTAGCTGGCCAGCATTTCAGAAAGAACTGCAGGCATGCTTTGGAGATGCACAACGGCAGGGATGCGATGCCGAAGAGATACTAAACTGTAGAGCACAGCGCCAAGGGGAAACGACACAGTCATACATACAAAGTGTCTTGGGGCTGTGAAAAATTGTCGACACCAAAATGAAGGAACAATATAAAGTAGCACAGCTTATGAAAGGCGTCGCCGAGGACATGTACCAAGCGTTGTTTTGAAGGAAATTTCCATACCAGTCGACTTTATTAAGTGTTTCCAATATATTGAGACGATACACCAGAAACGGATTTTACGAAAGAAGGTTGAAAGATTACCAAACGTCGTATCAATGGCCACAGTGCACGAGGACACAGGTATTAGAGACATTATTCGAAAAGTAGTGACAGAGGAAGTTGAAAGGGCGATGGTAACGTAGATCGGGCCAAAAACTGAGACTCTTGAGTAAATAATAGGGGCGAAAGTGGAGCAAACGCTGGCGCCCATCTCTTACCATGTAGCCCTAACAAAAACTGGTAAACAGCCGAGGCCAAATAGAATTTACGCCACTACGACGCAACGCGAGGATCCTGCAAATGTTCCCAGGAAAACCGACGTCTGGAGAACGAGGGACAACCAGCCGGTATGTTTTCACTGTGGGTGCTCGGGACATGTAGTGCGCTACTGTCGAGAGAGACAGCAGATATTTAATGATGCCCGTGAAAGAAGAATCGAAGTACGTTTCAGTGACTGAAGAACCCAGACCGACAACAAATATCAAGACGTAACTTCTGGACGACTTAAATCACCGTCGCCGAAAGCTGGTCGCTTCAGAGGGCGCTCGCCGACACGCCAATCAAGTTCTCCGTCACCCTTCTGACGCTCCAACCAGTCACCAAGCCGCCAAAACCTGGAAATCCAAAAGTGGCGACCTTCCTTGGAGGTGAGGTCGCTCTAGGGAAAAATCCTCCGCCGCCGATCATTACGAAAATGTTGGCAAATTACGTTGAAATCCTCATGGATGGCCAACCAGCTCACGCTCTTGTGGACTCAGGGGCATCTTTCTCGGTTATTTCGGAGAAGTACCGGCGCCAGTTGCAGAAGACTATGTTCGTCGACAGCAAAAATGTTTTGCTCAGGGTGGCTTATGGGAACCATGTACTGCCTACAGGAATGTGCACTACTCATGTCTCTATAAATTTCTACGAGCAGCCCTTTGTGTCCGTTGTGTTACAAGAATGCAGTCATGACGTCATTCTTGGTTGTGACTTTCTGAAGGCCTCGCAAGTAATTATGGACTGTGGTCGCTCGAAGATTTTGCTAGACGATGTGAGAATTGAAGAGGGGGGAAACAGTCCTTCCTGTGCCTGGAGAGTTTGTGTGCTGGATGAGGTCGCAATTCCTGCCACCAGTACTTCGAAGGTAACTGTCATGTGTCATACCCCACGTCCTTGTTTGGACCAACTAGTGGAATGTAATTGAATTTACCACCAGAAAAAGATTTGTTCATCCCAGCCTCCACTGTCTCTTTTGAGAATGGAATTGGTGAACTGTGGGTAGTCAACTGCTGCAAGGTGCCACATATTCTCCCAAGGCGCCAGTGTATAGCATACGCTGAGACGTTAATTGAAGGGCATCTGAGTGTCGTGGAATTCTTTCGCGAAGAACCCACAAGTGTGATTGTAACGGAAAAAAAAAGAGACATTCAGTCCCCGTTGAAGGTACAATATCGAATTGATACTGGCGACCATCGACCAATCAGCGAAAGACCGTATCGAGTTTCAGAAGCAGAGCGCCGAATAAGTCATCAAGAAATAGAAAAGATGCTGAAGGCGACATCATTCGGTCGTCTCAGAGCCCATGGTCATCGCCAGTAGTGCTCGTAAGAATAAAGGACGGCCACTGGAGGTTCTGTGTCGATTGCCAAAAACTCAATAAGGTGATTAAAAAAGATGGCCTGTATGATTTCAATGTAATGCCATTTGGTTTGTGTAATGTGCCAGCCACATTCGAACGTATGATGGATAACCTTATACGTCATCTGAAGTGGACGATGTGTCTCTGTTATTTAGACTATGTTATTGTGTTCTCCGAAACCTTCGATGAACACGTGATAAGACTGAGAGCTGTTCTTATGTGCCTGAAACAAAGTGGCTTATAACTTAACCCAAGAAAGTGTCTTTTCGGTGCTAAAGAAATAACAATACTTGAGCATCTTGTGTCAAGCGAGGGTGTACGGCCAGATCCAGACAAGGTGAGGTCTATAACGGGATTTCCTGTTCCTAAGAACACCAGCGACGTGAGGAGCTTTCTTGGCCTATGTTCTTACTATCGACGTTTTATAAAAGACTTTTGTATGAAAGCCAGGCCGCTCCAAGAATTGTTAAAAAGTGGTGCTAAATTTCTCTGGAGTAGATCTCAACAAGATTCTTTCAACATTTTGCAAAAGGCTCTGACGACTGATCCTGTGCTTGGCCTATGTGATGAGAAAACGCCTACTGAGCTGCATACAGACGCTAGTGGTTATGGAATTGGCGCTGTCTTAGTACAGATTAAGTATGGGAAAAAGAAGTTAATAGCTTATGCCTTCAGGACACTCAACAAAACCAAAAGAAACTATTCAACAGCGGAACGTGAATGTCTTGTTGTCATATGGGCTGTCTGCAAATTCCGACCATATCTCTTTGGACAATCATTTACAATTGTAACAGATCACCTTTCACTTTGATGGTTAACAGGCCTTATTGACCCATCAGGACGACTTGCCAGGTGGGTACTACATCTTCAAGAATACGACAATAGTATAGTCTACAAAAGTGGAAGAAAGCACCGGGATGCCGACTGTCTCTCGAGGAATCCAGTGGAGGAACTGCAAGAGAATGAAGAGAGTACTGACAGTCTCGCTACTCTTCGCGATCTCTCTGAGGAACAAAAGAAGGACGACAAATTGTTGCAAATTAAACTTGCCTTAGATCGCTCAAAGGATGTGAATGGAGAATTTAAGATGACAAATGAGGTGCTATACAAGAAAAATTTTGACCCCTTTGGAAGGAGATGGCTTCCAGTTATTACCAAGCACATGCGCTTCGAAATTCTTCAACATTTCCACGACGCGCCTACAGCGGGGAAATTTAGGGTTTATTAAGACTTATGACACAATCTGGAAGAGATTTTTCTGGCCAAGATTATTTAGAAGTGTTCGTCACTATGTTTCGCACTGTCGGGAATGCCATAGAAGGAAGACAGTTCCTCAGAAACCACCTGGACGGCTGATACTAATTCTGCTTGCAGGAACGGCTTTTTAGCGTGTCAGGATTGGATTGTTCAGACAATTCGTAACGTCTACTAGTGGTAATAAGCGGATTATTGTTTGTACTGATTATCTGTACTTGTACGCCATTACAAAACCTTTGAAAACAGCTGAAGGCTCTGAGGTTGCGGAATTCATCGTGGAGGACATTTTATTAAAATATGGTGCCCCAAGTTCAATGACCACGGATAGAGGACGAGTCTTTTAGTCGAAACTTGTGACCGAGATCAACCGTCGATGTAACATTGCAGATCAAATGATGACTGCTCACTACCCTCAAACTAATGGAAGCACAGAAAGTTTCAATAAAACACAGGCTGACATGCTCTCCATGTAGGTGAGTGTCGAGCAGACCAACTGGGATGAGGTACTGCCTTTTGTGATCTTTGCCTACAATACTGCCAAACAAGACACAACCGGATTTACGCCATTATTCCTGATACACAGACGTGAAGCAACAAGGACCATCGACACTGCGTTCCCGTTCCATCGTGACGACGTGGACAACGATTAATCGGAAAATTAGTAACAAGAGCTTAGGAATGTCGGCAGTTAGCTCAGCTCCGCACACTGCAGACTCAAGAGAATGACCGCCGGAGGTACGATGCGAGTCACCGTTCTCTTTCGTACCAACCTGGCAACCTCGTCTGGATATTTACTCCCGTCCGTAAGTTTGGTCTGTCCCAGAAGCTACTCAGACGTTACTTTGGACCATAAAAGATCGTACGAAGGTTGTCTGATGTCACTTATGAAGTCAAGGATTTCGATCCACACTCAAAATGACGGAAGGTGAGAGACACAGTTCACAGCCTTACATGGACCTATCGAACCAGAGTGATCTAGAAGACCCGGCATTCTTCAATAAACCAAAGGGCCCAAAAGGCTGTCGGTCTCGTCCGGGCTTGAAGATGTCGACGACTAGGGACGTAACCACTCATCAGGATCAAGGTGTGCGGGACCTACGACTCGCTCCATGACCAGGGCAACGTAACATCGGGACTCTGTTCCCTTAAGGAGGGGGCAATGTCGCACATCATGAGGATTAGGCCATTTAGAAGGAAAGACTATTGTAGTGTAGTGGTTAAGTTAAGAGACTGTGGGACTAAAGATTTTGGGTTCGAATCCAACAAGTCCCGTAAAATTTTAATTTCTTAACTTTGTGTAAACTGTTATGGAATGTTCTTGTAGTAACTAGTGTTAATTTTTTAGACTGTTCTTCGTTACTATATAAGCGATACTCCTTTCTAGCCGGAGTCAGTTCGCTCCGTGCTTCGTACTGTTCCAACTATTTAATAAAGCCTAGTGGGATTAAAGTAAGTGATTCATCAACGACCCCGCTACGCCCAAGGACTCTGATTGTGCTTTACTACGAGATAATATAAGTCTGGTATTGAGAAGATTTCACTTCATTAAAATATTCCTTCTATTACTAAATAACCAACCAAAGATATGTAAAATATTACAATATTTAAACTGTAATATAACTGTTTCATATTGTTGATGAGGAAAGACCATTACCAAACGTAACAATCAGATATATTTCACATCTCTTTCTCATTCTTAATGTGAGTTGCATTCATCGCATGAAATTCAGTAAAGCAGAAAAATAAATGCTTAGCGGTGGTGAATGATGGCTTATGTTTCCTACATCGACCAATATTAAGTCAGCCTGCAAGATGACATTACATCTGAGAAAGATAGTTGACGTTAAGGAAACGACGTTATCAAAATACTGTTGTACACTGCAGTAAATTTTGTATGTTTCATTCGATATTAGTTGAGCCGCATTTATAATGCACGACACTTCATATAACATCCGTAGCTTCGACAGTGCGGTTCTGAATGGTCCTACAGCATAATATTCCACAGTCCATCTTATAATATTTGCTATCATCAGTCACTCCACTGGTTTGATGCATCCTCCGTATACTCCTTGCTTAAGTTAAACTATGTACCTCAACTTTCTTCTTGCAAGTACATCCTTCATTGTCTGCTACATTTATTCTAGTTATCATTTTACTCTACTTCCCTTCAAGTGCTCCCTGGAAAAACAAGTTAAGTCATCTCGCTATGATACTCACCAACCTGCCTCTACTTTCTGTCAGAAACTTTCACTAACATTTTTCCTCACCATTATTTTCAAAATACGTTCATTTCGTCCTCTATCTATTCAATTAATTTTCAACATCCTTCTACAGCACAATATTTAAAATACTTCAATTTTCCTTCTTTATGGTATTCCAAATGTTCACGTTGCACTAGCATAAAGTGCCACAAGGATTTTAAAAAAGTTCTAGTCGTAGGTCAGTATTAGAAAGTAGAAAAATTCTCTTTTCCAGGAAGTACATTTTTTGATAATGCTATTCTGCTTTTAACATCATTCTTGTTTTAGTAATCAGTAGTAATTTGCTTTCCTTACTAACAAAATTCACTTACTTCCCTTATTCCATTTGATTCTATTCATCATTATCGTTGGGGACGATCTCCAGTTTCCCGGGTGTGGTTTACGAGCCTTGGTTGTTGTAGACGATCGTCTTCCACTGTCTCCTATCCAGAAAAGTTTCTTTGTCCGTAATATATTCTCATTTCTAGCCTCTTCTCCCTATGTCTGTCCATCTTCATCTTGGTCTTCCAACAGGTCTTTTGTCCTCTATTCTTTTTTTCCAAATAAGTTTTTGCTAGTCTTGTACTAGTCATTCTCTTGATAACTTAAGTCTTGATGACCTAAGTCTCTCTTCCACTGATTCACTTAGCTCTAGGTTTGATCTAATCTCTTCAGTATTTATGTGGTCAAATCTAGTTTTCTGGAGGGTCGTTCTAAGAAACTTAATTTCACATGCTTGGATCTGGCTAAGGTCCCTTGATGTTAGTGGGAATGTTTCCCAAGCATATGTGAGAATAGGAATGAGATATGATTTTTTACAAGACATTTTTTTTTCTTCTTTGAACCTTTCTGTCCCATAGTAACAGTACTGCAGAAGTTGGATCCTTTTGTTACCCTATTCATTATTTCTAACTAGCTGAATTTGGCAACAACTTCAACTTGGTGGTCTTGTAATTTCGTATTCTTTCGGCTTATTTTTGAGCTATAGTTTTTTTATTCAGTTTCGTTCCTTATTCTTCAAACTTATCATCCCAAATTTTCTGTTTATTTTGTATTCCTTCTTCGTTTTCATCCCATACTGCCACATCATCCGCAAACACCAAGGCGTGTAGATCTCTATTGATTGCTTTCTTTAGTTTTTTTTAAGATGTTATCCATTACCGCTATGAACAGAAGAGATGAAAGGGCACTTCCTTCTTGTACTCCTTTGGTTATACTAAACCATTCGGAGTATCCAACCCCAATATTGACCCAGCTCTTGCAGTTATTGTACAGTATCTGGATCTTTCTATTGAGGTACTCTGGTATTTTAAGTATTCTTAGACTTTTCCAGATAGTTGATCTAGGAACATTATCGTATGCCTTTTAATGTTCCGTAAACACAATAATTAAATTTTTCTCTCTTTCCCAATAATTTTCTATCTGCATCCTCAAGGCAAACATTAGATCTGTTGTGTTTCTTCCAGCCCTAAACCCATGTTGTTCCTCTTCTAAGATGGTGTCTAATATTATTCGTACTCTGGCTTCAACTATCTTTCCCAAAATTTTGAGGCCGTGGGTTAGGAGGGTAATACCTCTGTAGTTTTCACTTTTCCTTCTATTCCCATTATTAAAGATAGGAATTATCACCCCTTTTGTCCAATCTTTCGGTATTTGGTTATCATTGCATATTGCTATTTGCTATTAGTTCATGGCTTTTGTCGTGATTTTGTTTGTATTTAGTCCAAATTCTTCCCTCAGTAATATGTTGTTAACAGTCAGTAATGTTTTAATATCCTCAGTATTTTTGCTAATAAGATACTAATTATTTTACCTTAAAAATTTTCGGCACATACAATGTTTTCTTTTACTATCATTCTAGCTTCCTTACATACAAACTAAACATTACCGGTAATACACTAAGCCTTGTATCACACCATTTTTAGCTGATATTTTTTCTCGTTATTCTCTACTATTATAAATAAATTGTTTTTCGATCTCCACATTTCCTCAGCTCAGGAGGCACCCAGCTCAGGGACACCCTGCCTGCAAACCTCACAAGACTTGGTAGATGGTACCGGAGCCCTTGTTATCCTAGATATACCGCTGGTAGGATTATACTGCATCTGTGACACATGATGGCAGGATTGTAAATGCTATGGGTTGCACTCACCTACGGCATCGTCCAGCTGCGCATTCTTCCTCTTACAATCAAGCGCCCAGGTGCAGAGAGATACCATCATGAGGCCACGTCTTTCCCTCTGAAACAGTAGTGAAGCAATACTTCCACAACACATAGAAATGTTTTTTTAATCTTAGTGAGGTATATATTAAATACGGTTACTCACCAAATTTTGCAGAGCTTCTTTTCCCTATTTATTTTCTTTTTTCATGGATTTGATGTTTATATTCTGGATCAAATGTACTTATTAATAGAGAGAAGTATAACACTAATTGAACAGGCATTTCTTTAAGCACATGTTGCTTAGTTCCGAGGTGCATTACTGAAAGAAATTGTAATAGGGCAATTACTATTCCCAGTTTTCAAACAGTCTGGTAGACAGCGGTAGAATCAGTTTCGGCCATTTGCTGATGTCAATAGAAAAATAAATAATCCCATTTTTCCCAGTACACATTAGCGGTGGCGCTCTGATCGGATATATTTTGCCACGAGGTGTGTTTGCCTCTTCATTTCTACTTGTTTGCCGTCGTAATACCTGAAATATTACTTTATATTCTGAAATTTTAACCGGATCCAAGATTCCGCTCAAGTCCAGGATTAAACTATATAACATATTATACTTTCTCGTTTTCCCGTTTGTTTTAAGTGTCTGAAAGTGTCTTTACATTATCTTTGGTACAGAGCATCGGTATTCTCATGCCTACTCCCTCTCCTATATTCGATTTTGAATTCATACTCGAAGTTTCTCAATCCAACGAACCATCTGTTCTTTTGGATTTTTAAATAGGAAGAGCCACATTAATTCAGTGTGCTCTGTTTGTAATATGACTTTCTGCCCTGGTTCTTATGAAAATGCTTTATATCTTCTTCCAGTGCCAACAACTCTATGCAAGTAACAGATCAGCTCTTTTCCAACTTGAAAAGGTTCTGACTATAATAAGCAACAACACGTTCCTTGTCTCCAACTTCTCTTGAGCACAGTGCTGAAAGAAGATAACACTGCAGACCTGAAAAGATGGAGGAAACTCATCAAGAAAGCCAACCATTAGTATTTGAAAAATGTGTAGGAGAAGAAGGAGTTTAGAGCTGATAGTGGAATTAGTATTTCTGAAGACATATTTGTTTTTGTGAATAACAAGTCTCAAAATGATATCAGTACGGAAAATCTGTTTCTTGAGAGACATGTAGTTAAAATAAATGATCATAATTCCACATGAGGCCTCCCAACAAATGTAATAACTCCAAATAGTAGTAAGGGAAGGGCGTTAATGGTTCAACTGTAATAAAAACTACGTCACGTTCCATACTGTTATTAGGTGGCCCCTCGCGGTGTGGGGCGCTCCACATCCTCTTCTGCACCCCGCAAAACTTGTTACTATGCAGTGATAAACAGCAATAAAATCTTTACCATCATCTGGATCTGATCAGCTTCGACCAATGAGAGGGGAAGCTGGGATTAGCGGTGGAGATAGCCGGGATCCATGATGGATTGTAATTTTATATGAAAGAAAGGAGAATTGTTAATTAATTTGTGCTGGATATGATTGTATGTCGTACAGTGTTGGTAAAATTATTCGGAACAGTTTTTAAATTAGGCAATGTAAACAAGAAGAGACCTCCTTTTTATTCTAATGTTTGCTGTTAAATAACTGCTTGTGGTCATGATCCTTAAGAAACTTGTGAAAGTGTTAACAACCGCAGGAACCCGCATTTCGAAAATACGAGTATCTTTTTCCTTTACACATAAGAGCAATATTGTTTCGGTTTGAACCATTGTCCGCTCGAGACCGCAAACCAAATCCCTAACAGCATGAGGAAAAGAACTTAATGTAGACATCTGCATGGCCCCTTGTTACCATGATCAAATCTACCTAGTCATTCAGTCCTAAATACGTTGACGAAAGAAGAGTTTTCTTGAATTCTTTATCGATTTAAGGTGTCCGAATACTACTCCATAGATTAATGCGGAAGCTACTGCGTCGTCTTGAAGAACGGCACTTACTATTATTTTATGGGTTAGAGTAAATCATGCTTGTGATGCCAAAGTTTTCAATCCGAAGATTGGGTAATTATCAGAGCTGCTTCAAATTAATTAGTCCACGTCGTTTTTCGGTACACTGGATGAACTGTTTAAAACAAGATGTGACATTTTACCCTACGTTGAAATACTTAAATTGTGTTTGAATACTTGCTGCTTACCAGGGGATAGGAAAAATACGATAGTAGTGCCAGTACACAAAGGAGGAGTGAAAAATAGAGTAAAAAACTACTGGCCAATCATTTTGACATCAGTGGTAGGTAAATTAATGGAGAGATTGATATGGAACCACATCAAAAATATATGTGAGGAGCGTAACTAATTTTCAAGTAGACAATGTGGCTTTAGGCAATGATTTTCATGCGAATCTCAGTTGGCGGGATATTACATATGAAATGGAAAAGGGCGGCCAAATTGATAGTGTAGAAATAAATCTTTCAAAGGCTTTCGACATATTGAGTCATAAAATGGTAGTATGTAAATAAGATAAAGACTATTGGAATAGATGAGAAAAAGATTTTCTGGTTAGAAAGCAAAATGTTAGGACAGGAAATGCAATATCAAAAGAAGTTGAAGTAAAAATAAGAATGCCACAGGGTAGCGTATTAAAGACCTATGCAATTAATTATTCTAATGAATAATTGTGTCGATTGTTTACTAACTGAAATTAGATTGTTTGCAGATGACATAATGCTATATCAAAGTATCAAAACGGTAGAGGACTGCAAACAGCTGCAGGAAGATCTGGACAGGATATCTTGTTGGGTTGGAAAACGTGGTATAAATAGTCAGGTAATTAGATACACCCATAAAAAAAGGTTGATTATGATTATAAGGTTGGGAAGGAATTGTTTGTTGAAGACTTGAAATGTAAATATCATGGCATTACATTTGATAACATGTTTAACGGGTTAGGATACATTGGACAGGTGGTAGGAAAAGGTTTCAAAATTTGACACTTGTTGGAGATAGTGATGAGGTTATGTATGAGGGAAGTAAAGGGATTGGATTACAAAACATTTGTGTAACATGGGATATACATTTTGAGTATCAAATATAGAAGATAGAGAGAGCATAAAAAATGGTTGCTAAGTTTGTTTCTGGAAATTAACGCAGAACATATTCAGAAATGGATATAATAAAAGAGCTGGAATGGGATGCATTGGACGACAGGAGGAGGATGAAGAGGGTGATGGGAGTGTACAAGGGAGTGTAACGGTGATGAGGCTTGGAAAGATATTGGTGTAAGAATTTAAAGTAATGCATTGGATGAGAAAAAATGACCATGACCACGAGCTGGAACTTGATTTGAGGCTCATGGGTGTTAGAAGGTATTTCTGGGAACTTTTCAGCAAATGGAAGGAAAGTACAAGTACAGTAGAGTCAAGGTGGGAAGAGTACATGGAGATAATAAGAAAGAGGAAAGAAAAAATTATTCCAGACAGGAAATAAATAGAAGTAGAGAACAAGTGTCCAATAATTGGGAAGTGAGGAGGTTAAAAAGGTTGGTAAGAAGAGAACGCAACAGAGTTAAGAGACAGCAGGGTAGTAGGGAATATTTAAAACAACTACACAAGGACTTAATAATAGGAAAGAAAGTGGCTAAAGATGGGTTTATGTAGAGAATTGTTAGTGCAGGTGGATCATTCATGGAAGCATTTAAGAATTTCTATGGCTATGTTAGAAATCTGAGAGGAAGGGAAGGTGTGGAGACAATTATAGATAAGGATGGGCAAGAAGTTACTGAGGATTTGAAATAGGCAGGGATTATAAGTAACTGGTTTAGTGAGAGAATTAGGGATAGTGAATCAGAAACAGGAGGTCTAATTCGGAGAACGAGCTTAACAACACAATTAGACATGAAGATACCAAAAAATTTGAAGTACATCTTGAGGAAATCATGAAGGAAATATGAGAGCTGAAAAAACATAAAGGGGCTGGTGTAGATAATAATACTACGTATAGCTTAAACAGAGCCGCGTGTGACATTGTACCATTTCTTGAAATATTATTTAAATTTAGTTGTAGATACTTGCTGCTTACCACAGGACCGGAAAATTGCAATTGTAGTGCCAGTACTCTAAGAAGGGGTGAGAAAGAGAGTTGAAAATTATAGGCTAATAAATTTTGCATCAGTGATATGTAAATTAATAGAGAAATTGACATGCAAAAACATCAGAAATATATGTGATGAATTTAAGTGGGTATCAAGTAGGCAATATGGCTTTAGGCAAGGATATTAATTCGAATCTCAGTTGGTGGGAGATATTTTAGACGAAATGGTCAAGGGAGGCTAAATTGATAGTGTAGCACTAGATCTGTCAAAGGCGTTTGGCACAGTGAACCATAAAATTGTAGCAAATATATTAAAATATTGGAGTGAATGATAATGTAATTTTCTGGGGAGAAAATTTTTTTAAAGGTAAAAAAT
Source organism: Vandiemenella viatica (assembly GCA_031002005.1). NCBI lineage: Eukaryota > Metazoa > Arthropoda > Insecta > Orthoptera > Morabidae > Vandiemenella > Vandiemenella viatica. The sequence goes on along the minus strand of JARYHS010008074.1, from coordinate 25,483,283 downwards.
TTAGGGTAGGAAATATAATATCAGAAGAAATTAAAGTGAAAATGAGAGTGCTGCAGGGTAGCGTATTGGGACCCTTGCTATTCATTATTCTAATGAATAATTGTGTTGATTGTTTACCATCTGAAATTATATTGTTTGCAGATGATATAATACTATATAAAAGGATCAAAACGGTAGAGGACTGTAAACAGTTGCAGGGTGACCTGGACACGATATTTAGTTGGGTTGGTAAACACATAATGAAGATAAATGCAAAGAAGAGACAGCTTATTAGATACACAAATAAAAAACAACAGGTTCATAATGATTATAAGGTGGGGAAAGAATTGCTTGCTGAAAACATGAAATGTAAATTTCTTGACATTACATTTGATAATAAGGTTAACTGGGCAGAACACAGATGGTAGGACAAGGTTTCGAAATTCGGCACTTTTTAGAGAGTACGAGAGAAGTAAAGGAATTGGGTTACAAAAGTTTGGTCAGACCATTGCTCGAATATAGTGTTGTAGTATGGGACCCACATTTTGAGTATCAAATTCAGGATTTGGAACGGGTGCAAAGGAGGGCGATTAGATTTGTGTTTGGATATTATCGCAGAACGCAATAAACAACAGATATAATAAAAGAGCTAGAATGGGGTTCATTGCAAGACAGGAGGATGGTGAAGAATGTCATGGGAGTGTACAAGGTGTATACTGGTGATAAGGCATGGACAGATATTGATGTACGAATGAAAAGTAGTGCATGGAAGGGAAAAGATCTCCATCACCAAGCTGGCATTGGAATTAATCCGACCACAAGGGCGTGGGAAGATTTTTTTTTTAGGTAAGGATATCAGAGATTGGAATAAGTTACCAATGGAAATGATGAATAATTTACCAAAAACGTTGAAAGAATTTATAGCTAAAATTTTGTATACAGTAAATGTAGGTGGGTGCAGGAAAGGGGGAGGATGGATGTTTAGCGAAATTTCCATCAGAGCATCTAGTCCATTGCAGTTAAATTAAATCCCTTTTTGGAATAGGTGTCAGGGATTGGAATTAATTACCAAGAGAAGTGATGATTAGTTTACCAAAAATGTTAGAAGAATTTAAAGTTGAAATTTATAGTGGGCAAATATAGGTGGGTGCAGGAAAGGGGGAAAATGGGGGTGTAGTGAAATTGCCACCACAGCGTGTGCTCCATTGCAATTAAATAAAATATTTTACGCCCGAGATGGTGTTTCTCCGCCAACGATTGTACACTGTTGGGATTGCGCTGTTGCAAGGAGTTTGTCAGCGATTCTATTTTATTTAATACAATAGCAAAGGGGTACACTCTCTGGTGTTAATTTCACAACACACCTTAGTTCAGTGGTTCCGAAATGGTGGTCCGCGGAACCCATGGGTTCCGTGGAAAGGTCACAAGGGTTCCGTTTAGTATCCGAGAATTACTTAAAATGTTCGTTGAAAAGGGCCATAACCGCAACGTTAGATTGCTAAATTGGTTCTGTTTCCATTTCTGATGACTTACCGATGCGAGACTGGTTTTTTAGCTTACACTTATTAAAATGAGGATCCGCCAAGAAATGATCAATGAGCGTTCCGTGGCCAAAAAGATATTGTGGTCGCAATATTTTCAATTAAACTTTTTTTATACTGCTTTTTCTACCCTAACTTTTTACTTTCTATCACTTAAAAATTCTTCAACCCAGCACATCACTTTTTCAAAAACTTCAATTGTTTTTTACCTTATTTAGTGCCATGTTATGGCTCACCATGTCAAAAGCCATTGAAGGATCTCTATCAATTTGGCTTCCCATGTCCATTTCATCCGAAATATGTTGAATATAGACCACTAACTGAGATTTGCAACCCAGAAGCCTATTTGTCG
>JARYHS010008074.1:25454692-25480411 GCA_031002005.1 Vandiemenella viatica | reverse complement strand
GTTTGCGGATGATGTGGCAGTATGGGATGAAAACGAAGAAGGAATACAAAATAAACAGAAAATTTGGGATGATAAGTTTGAAGAATAAGGAACGAAACTGAATAAAAAAAACTATAGCTCAAAAATAAGCCGAAAGAATACGAAATTACAAGACCACCAAGTTGAAATTGTTGCCAAATTCAGCTAGTTAGAAATAATGAATAGAGTAACAAAAGGATCCAACTTCTGCAGTACTGTTACTATGGGACAGAAAGGTTCAAAGAAGAAAAAAATTGTCTTGTAAAAATCATATCTCATTCCTATTCTCACATATGCTTGGGAAACATTCACACTAACATCAAGGGACCTTAGCCAGATCCAAGCATGTGAAATTAAGTTTCTTAGAACGACCCTCCAGAAAACTAGATTTGACCACATAAAGACTGAAGAGATTAGATCAAACCTAGAGCTAAGTGAATCAGTGGAAGAGAGACTTAGGACATCAAGACTTAAGTTATCAAGAGAATGACAAGTACAAGACTAGCAAAAACTTATTTGGAAAAAAAGAATAGTGGACAAAAGACCTGTGGAAGACCAAGATGAAGATGGACAGACATAGGGAGAAGAGGCTAGAAATGAGAATATATTACGGACAAAGAAACTTTTCTGGATAGGAGACAGTGGAAGACGATCGTCTACAACAACCAAGGCTCGTAAACCACACCCGGGAAACTGGAGATCGTCACCAACGATAATGATGAATAGAATCAAATGGAATAGGGGAAGTAAGTGAATTTTGTTAGTAAGGAAAGCAAATTACTACTGATTACTAAAACAAGAATGATGTTAAAAGCAGAATAGCATTATCAAAAAATGTACTTCCTGGAAAAGAGAATTTTTCTACTTTCTAATACTGACCTACGACTAGAACTTTTTTAAAATCCTTGTGGCACTTTATGCTAGTGCAACGTGAACATTTGGAATACCATAAAGAAGGAAAATTGAAGTATTTTAAATATTTTGCTGTAGAAGGATGTTGAAAATTAATTGAATAGATAGAGGACGAAATGAACGTATTTTGAAAATAATGGTGAGGAAAAATGTTAGTGAAAGTTTCTGACAGAAAGTAGAGGCAGGTTGGTGAGTATCATAGCGACTTGTTACGGGACTTGTTGGATTCGAACCCAAAATCTTTAGTCCCACAGTCTCTTAACTTAACCACTACACTACAATAGTCTTTCCTTCTAAATGGCCTGATCCTCATGATGTGCGACATTGCCCCCTCCTTAAGGGAACAGAGTCCCGATGTTACGTTGCCCTGGTCATGGAGCGAGTCGTAGGTCCCGCACACCTTGATCCTGATGAGCGGTTACGTCCCTAGTCGTCGACATCTTCAAGCCCGGACGAGACCGACAGCCTTTTGGGCCCTTTGGTTTATTGAAGAATGCCGGGTCTTCTAGATCACTCTGGTTCGATAGGTCCATGTAAGGCTGTGAACTGTGTCTCTCACCTTCCGTCATTTTGAGTGTGGATCGAAATCCTTGACTTCATAAGTGACATCAGACAACCTTCGTACGATCTTTTATGGTCCAAAGTAACGTCTGAGTAGCTTCTGGGACAGACCAAACTTACGGACGGGAGTAAATATCCAGACGAGGTTGCCAGGTTGGTACGAAAGAGAACGGTGACTCGCATCATACCTCCGGCGGTCATTCTCTTGAGTCTGCAGTGTGCGGAGCTGAGCTAACTGCCGACATTCCTAAGCTCTTGTTACTAATTTTCCGATTAATCGTTGTCCACGTCGTCACGATGGAACGGGAACGCACAGTGTCGATGGTCCTTGTTGCTTCATGTCTGTGTATCAGGAATAATGGCGTAAATCCGGTTGTGTCTTGTTTGGCAGTATTGTAGGCAAAGATCACAAAAGGCAGCACCTCATCCCAGTTGGTCTGCTCGACACTCACGTACATGGAGAGCATGTCAGCCTGTGTTTTATTGAAACTTTCTGTGCTTCCATTAGTTTGAGGGTAGTGAGCAGTCATCATTTGATCTGCAATGTTACATCGACGGTTGATCTCGGTCACAAGTTTCGACTAAAAGACTCGTGCTCTATCCGTGATCATTGAACTTGGGGCACCATATTTTAATAAAATGTCCTCCACGATGAATTCCGCAACCTCAGAGCCTTCAGCTGTTTTCAAAGGTTTTGTAATGGCGTACAAGTACAGATAATCAGTACAAACAATAATCCGCTTATTACCACTAGTAGACGTTACGAATTGTCCGAACAATCCAATCCTGACACGCTGGAAAGACGTTCCTGCAAGCAGAATTAGTATCAGCCGTCCAGGTGGTTTCTGAGGAACTGTCTTCCTTCTATGGCATTCCCGACAGTGCGAAACATAGTGACGAACACTTCTAAATAATCTTGGCCAGAAAAATCTCTTCCAGATTGTGTCATAAGTCTTAATAAACCCTAAATTTCCCCGCTGTAGGCGCGTCGTGGAAATGTTGAAGAATTTCGAAGTGCATGTGCTTGGTAATAACTGGAAGCCATCTCCTTCCAAAGGGGTCAAAATTTTTCTTGTATAGCACCTCATTTGTCATCTTAAATTCTCCATTCACATCCTTTGAGCGATCTAAGGCAAGTTTAATTTGCAACAATTTAGCGTCCTTCTTTTGTTCCTCAGAGAGATCGCGAAGAGTAGCGAGACTGTCAGTACTCTCTTCATTCTCTGGCTGTTCCTCCACTGGATTCCTCGAGAGACAGTCGGCATCCCGGTGCTTTCTTCCACTTTTGTAGACTATACTATTGTCGTATTCTTGAAGATGTAGTGCCCACCTGGCAAGTCGTCCTGATGGGTCAATAAGGCCTGTTAACCATCAAAGTGAAAGGTGATCTGTTACAATTGTAAATGATTGTCCAAAGAGAAATGGTCGGAATTTGCAGACAGCCCATATGACAACAAGCCATTCACGTTCCGCTGTTGAATAGTTTCTTTTGGTTTTGTTGAGTGTCCTGAAGGCATAAGCTATTACCTTCTTTTTCCCATACTTAATCTGTACTAAGACAGCGCCAATTCCATAACCACTAGCGTCTGTATGCAGCTCAGTAGGCGTTTTCTCATCACATAGGCCAAGCACAGGATCAGTCGTCAGAGCCTTTTGCAAAATGTTGAAAGAATCTTGTTGAGATCTACTCCAGAGAAATTTAGCACCACTTTTTAACAATTCTTGGAGCGCCCTGGCTTTCATACAAAAGTCTTTTATAAAACGTCGATAGTAAGAACATAGGCCAAGAAAGCTCCTCACGTCGCTGGTGTTCTTAGGAACAGGAAATCCCGTTATAGACCTCACCTTGTCTGGATCTGGCCGTACACCCTCGCTTGACACAAGATGCTCAAGTATTGTTATTTCTTTAGCACCGAAAAGACACTTTCTTGGGTTAAGTTATAAGCCACTTTGTTTCAGGCACATAAGAACAGCTCTCAGTCTTATCATGTGTTCATCGAAGGTTTCGGAGAACACAATAACATAGTCTAAATAACAGAGACACATCGTCCACTTCAGATGACGTATAAGGTTATCCATCATACGTTCGAATGTGGCTGGCGCATTACACAAACCAAATGGCATTACATTGAAATCATACAGGCCATCTTTTTTAATCACCTTATTGAGTTTTTGGCAAACGACACAGAACCTCCAGTGGCCGTCCTTTATTCTTACGAGCACTACTGGCGATGACCATGGGCTCTGAGACGACCGAATGATGTCGTACTTCAGCATCTTTTCTATTTCTTGATGACTTATTCGGCGCTCTGCTTCTGAAACTCGATACGGTCTTTCGCTGATTGGTCGATGGTCGCCAGTATCAATTCGATGTTGTACCTTCAACGGGGTGACTTGCTCTTCATCTGTGGGCTGAAATATTCATAGAATTCCTGAAGAACTGCGAATGGCTTGTCTTGTTGTTCCTTAGTCAGATCTGGCGAGAGTCGGGACTGAATGTCTTGGCTCGTTTTTTTTTCCGTTACAATCACACTTGTGGGTTCTTCGCGAAAGGTTTCCACGACACTCAGATGCCCTTCAATTAACGTCTCAGCGTATGCTATACACTAGCGCCTTGGGAGAATATGTGGCACCTTGCAGCAGTTGACTACCCACAGTTCACCAATTCCATTCTCAAATGAGACAGTGGAGGCAGGGATGAACAAATCTTTTTCTAGTGGTAAATTTCAATTACATTCCACTAGTTGGTCCAAACAAGGACGTGGGGTATGACACATGACAGTTACCTTCGAAGTACTGGTGGCAGGAATTACGACCTTCATTCAGCACACAAACTCTCCAGGCACAGGAAGGACTGTTTCCCCCCTCTTCAATTCTCACATCGTCTAGCAAAATCTTCGAGCGACCACAGTCCATAATTACTTGCGAGGCCTTCAGAAAGTCACAACCAAGAATGACGTCATGACTGCATTCTTGTAACACAACGGACACAAAGGGCTGCTCGTGGCCATTTATAGAGACACGAGTAGTGCACATTCCTGTAGGCAGTACATGGTTCCCATAAGCCACCCTGAGCAAAACATTTTTGCTGTCGACGAACATAGTCTTCTGCAACTGGCGCCGGTACTTCTCCGAAATAACCGAGAAAGATGCCCCTGAGTCCACAAGAGCGTGAGCTGGTTGGCCATCCATGAGGATTTCAACGTAATTTGCCAACATTTTCGTAATGATCGGCGGCGGAGGATTTTTCCCTAGAGCGACCTCACCTCCAAGGAAGGTCGCCACTTTTGGATTTCCAGGTTTTGGCGGCTTGGTGACTGGTTGGAGCGTCAGAAGGGTGACGGAGAACTTGATTGGCGTGTCGGCGAGCGCCCTCTGAAGCGACCAGCTTTCGGCGACGGTGATTTAAGTCGTCCAGAAGTTACGTCTTGATCTTTGTTGTCGGTCTGGGTTCTTCAGTCACTGAAACGTGCTTCGAATCCCCTTTCACGGGCATCATTAAATATCTGCTGTCTCTCTCGACAGTAGCGCACTACATGTCCCGAGTGCCCACAGTGAAAACATACCGGCTGGTTGTACCTCGTTCTCCAGACGTCGGTTTTCCTGGGAACATTTGCAGGATCCTCGCGTTGCGTCGTAGTGGCGTAAATTCTATTTGGCCTCGGCTGTTTACCAGTTTTTGTTAGGGCTACATGGTAAGAGATGGGCGCCAGCGTTTGCTCCACTTTCGCCCCTATTATTTACTCAAGAGTCTCAGTTTTTGGCCCGATCTACGTTACCATCGCCCTTTCAACTTCCTCTGTCACTACTTTTCGAATAATGTCTCTAATACCTGTGTCCTCGTGCACTGTGGCCATTGATACGACGTTTGGTAATCTTTCAACCTTCTTTCGTCCAATCCGTTTCTGGTGCATCGTCTCAATATATTGGAAACACTTAATAAAGTCGACTGGTATGGAAATTTCCTTCAAAACAACGCTTGGTACATGTCCTCGGCGACGCCTTTCATAAGCTGTGCTACTTTATATTGTTCCTTCACTTTGGTGTCGACAATTTTTCACAGCCCCAAGACACTTTGTATGTATGACTGTGTCGTTTCCCCTTGGCGCTGTGCTCTACAGTTTAGTATCTCTTCGGCATCGCATCCCTGCCGTTGTGCATCTCCAAAGCATGCCTGCAGTTCTTTCTGGAATGCTGGCCAGCTAGTCAGTTTCTCTTCGTTATTTTCGTACCATTGTTTGGCAGTTCCTTCGAGGTAGAAAAATGTATTGGCCTGGCACACTGTGTCGTCCCAGTTGTTGAATTTTGTGATACGTCTGTAGCGTTTCAGTCAGTTGCCTGGATCTTGGCCGTCGTCGCCTGAAAATACTGCTGGATGACGAATGTGCTGGCAGGCGGTCGGCGTCATCGTCGTCCTTACTTCTTCTTCTCCTTCTGTCAGCTTCCACTCAGTCGAATATGGCTCGTACCCTGGCTCCTCACCTCGTAAGCGACGGCTCTCTCGTGATCTGATTGGGGCCACGGTGTTTTCGTAGATTCAAGCGGTCACGAGGATCTACCCAGCGTCTCCACCAGAATAATGTCACGTAGTAAACCACAGTCAGAGTCCTTGGGCGTAGCGGGGTCGTTGATGGAACACTTACTTTAATCCAACGAAGCTTTAATAAACAGTTGGAACAGTACAAAAGCACGGAGCGAACTGACTCCGGCTAGAAAGGAGTATCACATACATAGTAACGAAGAACAGTCTTGAACATTAACACTGGTTACAACAAGAACATTCCATAGCAGTTTACACAAAGTTAAGAAACTAAAATTTTACAGGACTTGATGGATTCGAACCCACGACCTTTAGTCCCACAGTCTCTTAACTTAACCACTACACTACAATAGTCTTTCCTTCTGAATGGTCTGATCCTCTTGATGTGCGACAATATTATTGATACATTGTTTCCTTTGCCTGTGAACGAATCGTTTATCACAGTACCTGATTAACCACGTACTAGGAGTTAGCAAGTGGTACGTGCCTCGAGCTTCTAGGGGGCCTCGCGCCTCCTAGAGGGGGCCCGCGCGTAGGAGCCTGTGGAGCCCTCCCCGTTAGGCTAGATGGGCATGCTGTCTTAATCCGGTCCTGCACAGAGGATACTTGAAGTCCTTTCCGACAACGGGGCTGAAGTTGGAGAAGGAATCTATGCAGCTCAATATAGAATGGTAAAGGAATATACCAAAATCAGAGATACATCATACATGTGTATGGAGAGAATGATCCACGATCACATTTGTCTCATTTAATTTTATTGTCTTTCAAATTAATTTTAGATACTGTAGAGCCAGCAAAAAGCAAATGATTTGACCTGAAGTTGGAACTGATCTAAATCTCAGGTGTGGCATATTGAATGTCCTGGTTATTGTGCCCTCAACCAGATCTTTGTGGTCGTCAAATCTAGCACGGTTCCCAGTTCCTGTTTAATTGACTATATATTTCACTATCAAATTAATACTTATTTGATAGTCCAGTGACAAATGGCTCCTCTTTCACTCCCTGCTGAACGTTGTAATAAGTTAAATAAATGTCTTGGAAACACAGAATATCAAAGAGCGACTGAAAACAGGTAAAACAAGAAGGTAACATTATTATGTAATATATAGGTTTCCCCGATCTAAAACATTTTATATTCTGCCAAGTCGTCAAGAAGAATAATGATTATCAAAACACATGGGTTTTGTTTATTTAGTATTACCTCATGTGTCTTGAGGTGAGACGTCCACTTCAAACCTGGAGTTATTTGCTCCCAATCGAATTTAAGTACAGCAGGTGTCTGAACTGAGGGCTCTCTCTTTCCAGCCCTCATCAACCTCGTCCGGAAAGTGGCTGGAGTGGACCACGTGGGCATCGGGGGTAGCTTCGATGTACGCGCTGCGTGAGTATATTAATAGCACAACAAAAAATCACAGGGCATGCCATAGCGTACTGTTAGTGTAACAACAGGCTCTCTTCCACAATGGATCAGCCATTACATATTAAGTTTTAGGTATTGAGTATCTGAATTCTGTACCAGCCAGTAAGCTATAAACACTACTTACTGATATAATATTGGTAAATACGAGGGTGGCCAAGAAACTAATGCACCTCATTTTTTTTTCTCAGCCCGCAACAATGGTACGAATGCGAAACTTTAGATATGATTTCTTTGAAGTCTTCAGAGAACGCGCGCAAAATTTCCGTTTCTTCTCACAGATAGCGTACTGGCAGCAATGGTTCAACCTGGTGTCTGTGAGTGATGTACGTTATAAGCAGCTTGTCGCCAATGAATTTCGCACTGCAGATCAAGAAACGGTTGGAAACATTCACAAACATTTATGTGCAGTTTATGGAGCATCCGCAGTCTACAGAAGTACGGTTAGTCGCTTGGCACAGAGGGTGAGGCCATCTGAGAGCTCGAAGATTTGCAGCGGTCGGGATGGCCTCCTATGGCTGTAGCACTTGAAAAGATGCACGTGCTGATGGGCTCATTCACGAGGATCGCACATAATTACTCTGCAGTTGGCGCGGGAGCTGTAAGTCAGCAAAGCAAGTGTGGGTGTCAGTGTTCTTGACTAAGCACAAAAAATAAAAAATCCTCTGAGTTGCTTCATCGTTTGTAAGCTGAGGAAGAAGCCTTCTTCTCCCGAATTGTAACAGAAGACGAAACCTGGATTCATCATTTTGAGTCCGAAACAAAATGGCAATCATTGGAATGGCGCCATCTTGACTCTCCACAGAAGAAAAAATTCAATGCAACTGCTTCCGCTGGTAAGGTCATGATCACTGTGTTTTGGGACTACGATGGTGTCATACTCATTTATGTGATGCCGAGAGGCACCACCATTAATTCTTAGGCATATGTGAATCCATTAACCAAACTCAAGAAGCGCTTCGAGCGACTTGGGCGCAATAAACACCCAGGCGAATGTTTGCTTCAACATGATAACGCACGCCTTCACACAAGTTTGAGGACGTTGGAACACATAATCAAATAGGGGTGGACAGTGTTACCTAATCCAACCCTATAGCTCTGACCTAGCACACCCTGACTTTCACTTGTTTGGCCCACTGAAGTGTCATTCGTGAGAGACATTTTGAGGATGACGAAGAGGTGATTCGCACAGTGAAGTCATGGCTTCGTGAACTGAAGAAGTAGCGGTACGACCGGGGCGTACATGCTCTTGTGTCTCGCTGGAGAAAGGCCATAGAATGGGTAGCAGATTACGTGAAAAAATAGGGAGTGTTGAAGAAACACCATTCATTCTTGTGAATAAGTTTGATTGTGTTCAATAAATAATTGTTGAAATAAAAAATGTGTTGCATTAGTTTCTGGAACACTAGTGTAGTTTAAACGATCGTCAAAATGACGGAAACTTCTATTGTTATGAAAACTTTTTGAAGTGTAGTTTCAGAAACGAATATAGATTATTTATTTAATTGATCAATTTCGTGATTACCTACGTTTTGTATACGTGTACTGTGAGTTTTTAGTAAACATACTTGTTTTGTATCTTCTGCCAATCTTCTCCTGTTATACTGTAACTTGTGTCTAGTAACTACCACAGAAAATAGAGCGTAAACATAAGATGATTTTTCATTGCACGAATTTCTACAACAAATCGTCGTAAGTAAACAAAAAGCAAAATATGAATTGAAACTAAAGTTGCATTATAACTTTTATATTTCTGCCTCGCAATACAATATTTTATCTAAACTCTCTGGATTATTGCGGAGTTACTTCTACAACAAAAAATTACATTTTGCTGGAATTTAAATTTAATTTAATTCCCTTTTGACTAAATTGGAGCCAATAAAATCAAATGAAATAATGGATTTAAAGTTTACACTTCCTTTTAATTAGATAAGAGGATTTAATATCAAATTCAGTTATTTATTTGAAATATCCTGTTAAGCAATTCAGCACCTTGGTGGCAGCCATTGTTACTGACACTTCTGACGTCATCGGCACGCTGAAGATTATTGAGGTAACGTCCAGCCTTGAGCCACAAAATATCAGATTAAAGTTCATAGTTACAGACTACTTTGTCAGCAAGATCACAAAATTTACTTAAAAATTAATAAACTTGATTCCTTAATAGTGATTGCCTTATTGGCAAGATGTTCTTTTATTTCATTTGGTAGTATTTTTGCAATGTCTCATTTAGAAGGATATCATCGAAGCAAATTCACCGTGCGTAAACAACTTATCAATTTGGTGTTCTGCAGAATTGTGAGTGGCCCGTGAAGATATACAATAACTCCTTAGACTGTAAATATTTAGCTACATTCCGCATAGTGTAAATAATTTAAGTTTCAAAAGTATTAATTTCTTTAAAGCATCAACTGTTTTCATGTTTGTCAGAGAACAGAATACAAAAACCATTTTCAGTAAAAAGGAGCACTATTAATTATTCTATGTTATTAGTTATACAATCTCAACGATTTTTATTTGTTGTATATAGATAAAATACAATATAAATTGTTGTGAAACAACACTTAGAATCTCTAACCGAATATGTGACGACGTTTATAATCACCACTTTATCTTACTGTTAGTGGCGTGAAGCGATGCAGGTATTGAACTTATATTACATTTTAATTGAAATCTTCAACAGAGAGGCTACCGAGAATTCCTATATTTAATAATTGCAATGGAGCACACGCTCCGGTGGAAATTTCCCTACACACCCAACTTCCCCCTATCTTGCACACACCTACATTTGCCGTCTACAAATTTTAACTTTAAATTCTTTTAATGTTTTTGGTAAGTTATTCATCATTTCCTTCGGTAACTCATTCCAATCCCTGACACCCTTATCTAAATAGGAAAATGTTCCCACACCCTTTTGCCTGAAATCGAGTGCCAGCTTGTGGTCACGGTCATCTTTTCCCTTCCATGAACTACTTTTCATACCTACTCCAATATCTTTCCATGCCTCATCGCCAGTATATGCCCTGTACACTCCCATCACCCTCTTCATCCTCCTCCTGTCTTGCAATGAATCACATTCCAGCTCCTTTATCATATCTGTCACTGATTGCAATCTGCGATAATTTCCAGAAACAAATCTAGCAGCCCTTCTTTGCACCTTCTCCAACTCCTGTATTTGATACTCGAAATGTGATTCCCATACTACACTACTATATCCAAGCAAAGGTCTGACCAAAGTTTTGTAACCCAATTTCTTTACTTCTCTTGTGCATCCCCTCATCACTCTCTCCAACAAGTGCAATATTTTGGAACCTTTTCCTACCACCTGTCCAATATGCCCTGCCCAGTTGAGCTTATTATCAAATATAATGCCAAGTTATTTACATCTCAAGTTTTCAGCAAACAATTCTTTCCCCACCTTATATTCATAATTAACCTTTTGTTTTTTATTTGTGTACCTAATTAGCTGACTCTTCTTTGCATTTATCTTCATCCCATATTTACCAACCCAACTAGATATCCTGTCCAGATCACGCTGCAACTGTTTACAGTCCTCTATCGTTTGATCCTTTTATACAGCATTATGTCATCTGCAAAAATTCTAATTTCAGATAGTAAACAATCAACACAATTATTCATTAGAATAATGAATAGCAATGGTCCCAATACGCTACCCTGCGGCACTTCCAATTCACTTCCACTTATTTTGATACTATATTTCCTACCCTATCTTTCTGTTTTCTACCTTTTAAAAAATTTTCTACCTAGCAAATCACTTTCTCATCTACTCCAGTAGTTCTTACCTTACTTACCACCATGTTATGGCTCACTCTGTCAAATGCATTAGAAAGATCTAGTGCCACACTATCAATTTGGCCTCTCTTGTCCATTTCATCTGAAATTAAACTTGAAACATAAATCTTGTACAAGGTCCCACAGATGAGTACAACAAATAATAATTCCTACTGTGGCCCTCAGGACGTCTGAGACTTGGCATCTCTAATTCTGAAGACATTATCACCGAATTCTATCAGCTGTTTCATTCAACATTTGTTTTGGTGAAAATTATTCAAGAATGGCCGAATAGCAGTAAAACTTCTCTTCACTTTATTTGTTCTGTGCCTATTAATACAAACTTTAAGAGTCATCAATCATATAGAATACCCGCCAGCGTGGTCCAGCACACTGAGATGCCCCACACTAGAACTGGAAGGTACAACAGACCGAGCACTAGACCAAGGACCCACTTAGCGACAGTTCTAACTACGGTATTTGGGTGGTTTTCCACAGCCATCAGTGTCAATCCTAGTACAATCCCTAATCTCTGCCTCACAAACTACGCATTTCACGGGCAAATGCACCTATCAAACAGAGAACATAGATACACGTTCACAGAGAGATGACAACGCTTAATTTCACAGATCAGTATTTATAGTTTCTGAAGCAGATATAAAATGTGTGAATGGAGACTTTCCAGGCGTATTGATTAAATATAAGCTTCAAGATTGTTCAGACAGATAGCGTCGTAAAAAACACAACGTTTCGATAACTGGCTCTGTTGCCATCATCAGGTGCGGACTTCTACTAAGCCAGTCAAGGCAGTGACTTCTAGCTTACAACACCTGAACTTTCCGCTCTTCATGCTGACACCAGAGCCAGCTGTCAAAACGTTGTGTTTTTATGACGCTATCCGTCTAAACACCCTTGAAGCTTACATTAAATCAGTTATAAAATGTTTAGCGTCAGTAAGAATATAAGGACGTAAAACAATAAATATGAATTGGACTGTAAAATTTTTAAAAACAGCCTATCCCAAAATATTGGGAAACACCAGTAGCATTGATGAAACAAGACTCTGAGCTCAGAATCTATCAAGTCTATTTGGGTCCAATTCATTTAATATTGTAATTAATACCTCCCTCTTCTAATCCATACCCTTCTCCACAATGACCATCTATATCTGTATCTACATCGATACTCTGCAATTCACAAATATTGTGGATGGCAGAGCGTGCTAAACACCAATCCCAATTCTGTGCATTCCAGTTCCGGATATCCCTAGGATAGAAAGAATACATAAAAGCATCAGCATGGCATCGAATTTATCTAATCTTATCCCTCCTGTCATTGTGACCTAAGTAGCTTGGTGGAAGAAGTATTCGATTGCATCCGTAAATCATAGAATTTCGCGTATTCGCTAATACATTGAAACGAAAACGACGTCGTCTTTCTGCCAATCTAATCAATTCTGAGACGCTTTCGTAACTCCTTAAGAACTCGTTTAAAGGTTGCAAGTAACTCTGAGAATTTTGCTATATGCTAATTTGTAGTTTATATGCACATTATTAATTATGAATTCTTCCCGATACTCAATCATTACGACCTGCTTAGCAGTGCTAATTTGAAAATCATAGGTGTCTATTCGAGATTAGCTAACCGTGAGATCAGGTGTTTATAATGTTGCTCCTTTAAGGTGTCAAATACATTTTTCAAAACCGAGTCTCAAAACTCGACAGCTCTCTTTTTTCCGGATATTTTCCTTCTGGAGTAAGTCAATTAGATTTGGAAATCCATCCCGGAGGGTAGTATATAATAACTTTAAGTTATCAGCATTAGCATTGGTGATATTGTCATGAAAAGAAACATTTTGTGACAAATAGCTTCTAATGAGCTAAAGATTTCTTGTACCTGCAAAATATAATTAAAAATTACTCAAAATTAAACTGGGCGACTATAGTACACCGGAAATTCAACGATACGACATCTGCTTCTTTAGCAAATGCAACCTCATTTGTGAGTGGAGTAATCTTATAACCTTTCATTTTAATAGCAACAGTTTACATGTTAAAACTTTCAACTTGCTATTTGCCGTCATCCCCACTTTTGACGAGTTCTATTAGGCCAAAAACATTCTCGAGTTTCCCTAGAAACAATCTAAATATTTCCCACGGAAGCTTCTCTAATGGTGGCACCAAGAAACAAAAGCGTGGTTGGTGGTTACAAAATTTTTACGCCTTCTGTTGCCACACTATTTTAATATACAAGACCTTGCGCCATTTGATGAACAGTTTCCACTACCTTTTGGACCGTGACATTAGGCTTGTTATTAGTTCTTGCGTTTGAAATTACGTAAGAGTAACTCTGCTCGACAACTTTTGCACACAGCCGCATGCCGGGTGCCCGTGGTATAAGTTCGGTTCTACGCTGTGGCGTGATCCTGCTCCAGTAGCTCACAAACTCACGATTGACACTTCAGTTCTGCAGGGAATTCAGCAGAGCGCCATACGCTTATCCACGCCGGTCTTCAAGTGCTATCACCGGGCCACGTTGCCAGAGATGCTAGGCCCGCATCGCTTCTTCAAGTAAGTCACCGTGCGACGAAGTAATGTTGCACGATGTTTCCACCAGCCAGTTTCCGAACTTAATCTTCCCGGAATTTATTAATTGATTGTTAGTCTCTATGAGTATTTCTGCCACCAGAGAGCTACAGTTCTGTTAATTCTTCTTGTAATTCTTCCAGATTTCTGCTTAAAGTCCGTGAACAGATCAAAAATCTAAAACCATTTATTGCGACGTACCTCTTATGTTCAAAGTTAGCAATATTTCGGGGAATGGTAGTGGGATTACCGAGGCTACGCCTATACACCTTCATCGCATAACTAATACCAACCACCTAACAGCCACCACCGCCATGGAGTTAGGTCATCTGGGGAACAACCTGCCATTACAGGGAGGATGTTGAGGCAAAGCGCGAATCACCTCTTATAAGGGCGCGAAAGGGGAGCCAAGTGTACGCAGCGCCCGCCACGAACCAAGCCGAAGACGCGCCAACATCTGGCCGCAAAGCTTTAACCTCTCTGATAATCGCCTGCGCATTAGACCCCGCCCTCCCCCTATAGATATAAGGCTTAAGCTGTAGCGACCGAGCAACACTCAGGTTTGCCCCAAGCTCCGCGCCCCACCAGCAGCGTAATGCTACACTAATAAGATCAGGTTACCACACTACAACGAATGAACAAAGCGCACTTTCGCCTGTGCCCAGCCGACAACAGACGTCATTGAATAAGCACAAGTTCTCACACACTAATCGAAGCTTTACAGAGTACCATCGTAGTGTATAATTACACCGCAGTAGCTCGAATGTAACGCTCATGTGACGACCCTCTAGTGGAGTGAGCGGTTAATCAGCTGAATGGCTTTCGCTTGTCTGATTATGTCTGTTAGAGATGGTCGTAGTTTGGGTTGGAGGTATTTTCTAGTTCACTTACTTGAAGGATTTATCACCGACGTCCAAAGCTCTTGGTGGGATTTATGCAGCAGAATCCACTGTCTCTATGCTGGAATGGTAGTGCTTTACTTTAATGCTGTATACATCCACACATTGTCGGAGAACAGGTCCTAATAGAACAATTAGAAGTAGTGCGTGTGGAAAACTTAGTTTATTCGGTCGTGCCATGTTACAGCGATGTTTGTGCCTCCAGCAACAGTCCACGACCATTGTTATAATGAGTCAAATAAAGCGATTATACTTAGTAGCTCGGAGAGCTGCCTGGCGGGTGAATTGTCAGGTCATGTAGCTGAGGTTTGACCCTCGTCGTTGCCGGCAAAACTTCCATATTGGTATGAACAGCTGAGGTCGGGACAATATTTTCAGGCCCAGATGTAGTGACTGGATCACAAAGAGTGGCAATGTGCGTTCAAATACCCTCGTGTGGTAGCATTCTTTGTGGCTTTTAGTGGCCCATGTTAAGGTCCGTCAACTGTCCTCGTAAAACCGATTGTGACTCGGAGGAAACTCATATTTCCAATGCATTTGCTTCAGTTTTCTGTTACTGGGACTAATTTTGCTAACTACTCTCATCCTCCTATTCCAAAAGTGACCTTTCCACTCACTGGTTTGCTGCCTCGCTCAGATTAGATGTTCGGATGATTGCTCTACCAATGCCAGATGTATACAGGATCCATGATGACAGCAAGAGACAGTGATAACCAGGGACAGCGATAATCTAACCGTTCACCGCAACAACAGCCACACCCGACTTTAGAATGTGTGCTGACAGCCACGACATGACTGCCTTCTTGAACGGTGCACGCTGATTTACCGGTACCGTCCGTCGCCTACCAGCAGAGTCACGTCACAATTCAGCACCGAAGGTCCTGATGCTCGAAGCAGCAGAAGAGGGGAACAGTCCTCTCTTCTCAGAACCTTCGATCTTACTGCCAATTGCATTGACACAGAGTTTATGCTGGCAGCAGGGACACTAAATCCTTAACAGCTTCACACCGTGTCTTACATTTAACCAGGCACATTGACAACCGGCTTTGTAAATTAGTACACACCGGTAGCAAGGGGTACCAATTCATTGATCATCAATCACTGACACCGGCAGCAGCCACCAGCCAGTGACAGCCGCCATCATCAGCTCACGCCTGTACCATCCGACTCCATCCAGCAGAGTCGCTTAACCTCTCTGCACCCAAGGCCTTACTGCCTAGAACAGCAGAATTCGGATCGGAAGAAGGAAACATATTTAGTCCTTTGATAATGAGCGCATCTTATGAAAACGACTTCCCAAAATAATGACATGACTACAACTATCCTCGTCATCCTTAAAAACCAGTAAAACTTGTGTTACATCGCCAGAGTTGCTAAAGTAATGTTTTTACTGTTTTATTTTTTATGTTTTTTATAAGGCTCCCAGCCAGTGTTTCACCCTCTATGACGAATCTATTTTTATCCTGTGATATGGATTAATTTCTTCTGCCACTGCTCCGAAATTTGATTCTTTTTTTATAGTGGAAAAACCATTTATCGGGACTTCCTGATATCCTGGTGAAGGTTGGATTTCCGGAACTCTCCTGGTTGTCTATTGGCCTGACACACACGAGGTGGAAATGGAGCATTGAGGTTATCATTAATCGTGTAGCGAACGCATTTGTTCGCTTGGTTCATAAGTTACATTTTTGTTAATTATGATATCAGGACGGCAAGTATCATGTTAAGAAACCAGACAGAGGCATCGACCGAGGATTTAGAGCGCTGACAGTTAGGAAAAAGTGCGCAATGGTCGAGCTAAGGAGGACAGACGACGGCATGGATCGGCCTCATCATTGGCTACAATTTGCCCCTCCACTTTAGGACCGTAGTGGGAGGTGGTGTAAAACGTCTGCACGGGTTTCGGAGAGTGTCTTGTATTGTCTTGTCTTCATCAATCAGTCGCAGCCAGCAACAGTCGGAGCAGAGAGAACGCAGACGTCGAGCCGCCCTCTGACGGCCGTGGGCTGGCGCCACACACGAAGAAGACGGCAGCGCATAACAGGTTGGCTCTGCTGCAGGGTATGGTTGGACGTGGAAAGCCGTCGTTGAAACATAGATAGGGAGCTAGGATCCTCCACAATGTCTAAGCTGGGGATTTCTGGGCTAGCTAATCTTTTTTTTTTTTTTTTTTTTACTGCTTTACGTCTCCTATAACAACTAGGTCTTTAGAGACGGGGAAGGATGGGGGACAAGGAATGGGAAGGAATTCGGCCATGGCCTTTTGAAGGAAACATCCCGGCATTCACCTGGAGTGATTTGGGGAAACCATGGAAAACCCAAATCTGGATGCCCGGACGGGGATTCGAACCGCCATCCTCCCGAATGCGAGGCCAGTACGCTAGCCGTTACACCACCACGTTCGGTGCTAGTTAATCATCCACAGTCGCAGAAACTCTTGCTGTCCTCAAAGTAAATGTCACACTCATGCAGTATAATAATCAACCTATTTCAGTATTCAGTTACATCACAGCATGATGTTGGAAGGTAGCGCAGTACGACCTTACATTATCAGTATTCAGCTGTAGTCTCAATGCATATCATTGTATATTTTGAACTTTGATAGTAAAAGTTGTACATAGTATATGATTATGAAATAATTCATCCCGATGATCCTACCACGAATGTCTCACTCCGATCCCAGATCGACTGCTATAATCGATCCTTACCCATTCGCTCAGTCCTCTCATCGAATCTGGCCAAGTCTCCACTCGGTCTGCTTCCAGGTTTGCCATAGGTCCACATAGGTTTACCGGTGTCCAGGTGCGGACACCACAATAGCTACCTTTTCTCAATCACTGTCTCATCAATTAGTCTACCTACAATGTCAGATTCTTGAAAGTTTTTCCAAATTCATTGACGACGGTTGCAAGAGTATCACCATGAAATTACGATTCACAGTTCATACTTGATATTTGTAGTTTTTTCGCAATCCTAAGGAAAATCAAGGGTGGTGGATTTAGAAGTCCGCTTCTAAGCATACATGATGATTTATTCTGACTAAACAACAACTGCCAGGCATGTGACAACTCGAAGACAACATTCAGACATAATCTGTAATTACCGATCACTATATCATGAAAAACTTACCATAAGGCGTCAATCAAAGTAAAGTTGGTTTCGCAATGTTGCAAGCTATCTCAAAAATTATTTTTGCAATACTCGATCATAAATATTAGCTTCAAAGCAACGGCGTCACTGTCAGTAGTTAGCTGAAAGGTTTCCTGCACTCTTGCTGGATTGCAGCATTCTCTGTGGTGGTTAAACGATTTATTTTGGATAGAGGGCAGATTTCTGGCACATTGCATCATATTCTTCTGTCAATCATTGTTTGTAAGTGTCTAAAATTTTATTGTTGCTCAGTTCTAAAATTTTATGGTGACCAACAATTACGAAGTACTTGTTCACTTAGCAGCAATCTCATGTATGGTTCTATGGTTATATTTTTTTCTGCAGATTTCCCACAGGACTGGAAGACGTCTCACGCTTTCCAGCCTTGTTCGACAGGCTGGCCAGCAACCCAAAGGGTGAGCAAGAGTGGAGCGATGAAGACCTGCGAAAGCTGGCGGGCGAGAACTTGCTGAGGGTGTTCCGTGAAGTCGAAAAGGCGAGTACACAGACTACGAAACACACAGCACGCAATACGCCAAACTGAAATAGAAGATGGGTAACAGTAAACATTTTCTCCAGACAAAATTTTTTGGTCCATATGAAATAGTAATCTGAAGGCCCATACTATTATTAACCACTGTCTACTGACGAGTCATATATAGTCCTTATTATTTTGTGATAAACAAGAAAACTTTCATTTATTTGGCAGTATTTTGGGTTAAAATTTAAACATTTATATGTTTCAAGTGACATATTGATTAGTATATCTCGAAGCAGTAGAGAAGTTCACCATCTGAAAAAATTTCAATATATTTCTAAACTTCATTTTACACCTAAAATATTTTTATTATTATTTATTAAGTACTCATCACTCAGGTAACAGGCTATAAGTAAGAATTATCATAGTAATTCCGAATTGAGATCTCTACTGTTTTCCTAGCAGCTATTGAAATTATTTACTCAATACAGGGGAACATAGCCATATCAATTCTGTTCCACACACCAATACCTAGATCTGTTTAAAATCGTTGGTCTATGTCTGTCCGACAAAATAACAATATATCAGCTGTACCTCAGCTCTGTTCGCTGTCACTTAGCACATACATAGTTAATTTTAAACTAAAAATTCTGAAGATGTCAATATTAGTTTGAATTGATGCCCATTTCTGAATAGCAGAAGTTCGAACGTAACTTAAGTGACTTTAGTGATTGGGTGGAAATAGGTCAAAGGGGTGGCTGGCGCAGTAGGTATACTGTTTGCATTGATAACACGTCGCCATCCACAGTACACTGCCGTTCGGTGTCCGTGTTCACTTCTCATATTACTGAACGTACAATTGTCAGCAGTGCCACCAGAGAAAAGTCAGCGACTCTGCCCACCACTGTTTCCCCAAAGTCTCTCGTCGAGTCTGGTTTCAACTGTGAATACCTTAACAGGTACCAGGAAGCTATCAGTTACGGTAGATTATAGAGGGTTTTGAGGCTCAGTTCACATGACGTGTTGTCTGATAACTAATATTGCATACGCTTAATGTTTGTACCTAGTTCGTCTAAGACTTACAAAGCAATACTGTGACATCTTTTACAATAATATTCGTCGGTGTGCGGCCGCATCAATAGGTTTGGAAAAGGTTTAAACAGGAGTCACTCGATTCTCGATAGGAATATATAGCTGGATGGAAAGCGTAAGTACAATGGAATGTATTTGTGTTGAAACACTGATAGAGAGTCATTTTTTAAGCCATGTATAAGTCCAACGATTTTCAAGAGATTCCAGAATTATTGATCTCGTCGGAAAGTAATTGAAAAGTTTATGGCAGACTTATTTCGGAATGACAGATAAGAAATATTATTACAAGCAACATTCTTATCCATGAATGAGAGTAGGAGGGGAAGGCGGATTCAAGCCAGAAACCGGGAAAACCCATGACGTCACGAAGTGGCGGGGAGGGGAGACCTCCCTCCCCTCCGGCGGGCTTTTGATTCAGCCAATCGAGCGTTCAAGGTCGTATGACGTCACAAGATGGCAGATCGTTAGTTCCTTGACCGGCCGCCCAGATGGCAGCTCCGGGCGGGCTTGCGCTGGACCGTTAGTTCCTCGATCGGCGGCTAGATGGCAGCCACCGTTAGTTCTTTGGGTGACTGGTAGATGGCGTTCGGTGAAAGTATTTCCGGCGTGCTCTGCGAAATGTATACACTGTTTCAACACACCTACAGAAATTTCCACTCGACTGTTATCTATGTTTGCTTATCCATTAAGCGTTGCGAAATGTGTACCTTTCGCGTCGGCTGACTATTTCTGTTCTGGCAAGGTGCAAATATTTCAGCACAGTAAAATATTTTCTTCGGTTCTGTGTCGTGAAAAATACTTAAGCGTAAATCATTGCAATTTTACTAAAAACAAAAAAAGTCCACATTAAAACGACCTCGGTAGTGTTGGGGCTAGAGTGCCGAAGGTCGCCGGTTCGAGTCCCACCGCGGTGTCTTTATTGAAAAAGCCGTTCCAACTCCTCAAAGTTACGTAATATCCACGCCTAGAGAGTATGGCGCCATCTTGACTTGTTATAATTGAATAAAAAATAATTTGAAAAGCATACATTTTTCCTTTAAAATACGGTAACGTTCGTTATGGAAAAAAAAAACCGTCATAAACTCCAGATATAAAACCGAGGAAGAATTCTATGTGTACCTGTTTTCATGAAATTATTTAGCGTTCTGGCCTTGCATTCGGGGAATCCCCCGTCCGGGCATCCAGATTTGGGTTTTCCATGGTTTCCCCCAGGTGAATGCCGGGATGCTACCTTCAAAAGACCATGACTGAATTCATTCCCATTCCTTTCCCGTCTCTAAAGACCACGTTACAGAGACGTTAAATAAATCGACTGCCAAGGTGCAAAGTATCCCGAGTTTCCGATAGATGGCGCGGCATGCATGGCGACTGCCGCGTTCTTGCCTCGCATTCGGGAGGACGGAGGTTCGAATCCCCATCCAGGCATCCATGGTTTCCCAAAATCACTCCAAGTGAATGCCGGGGATGCTACCTTCAAAAGGCCATGACCGAATTCATTCCCATGCTTTCCCCGTCTCTAAAGACCCACGTTGATAGAAAGACATTTAAAAAAATCGACTACCGAGGTGCAAAGTATCCCGGATTCCGATAGATGGCGCGGCATGCTTCATTTCTCAACGCGATAGGTATTTTAAGAGAAATATTTCGATGTTTGCGTGAGCGGCTATTGTTTGCTCGGGAGTCCGACAGGAAGTGCAGGTTACGAAATGGCTCCATTACAGAGCGATACAGCTTGGCTGGTGTGTGTTTGCCATCCACCATTATGAAAGCATAGCTGGCTGCCTGGTTGGCGGACAAAGAAAGTAGGGCGTCCAACACAGCGTTCGTATGATTGCAGAATTTTGTACAGAGTCTCAGGCTTGCAGCGAATTTCGTATGCATTTGTTCATGTTTTTCTGCTATCGATAAGGAATTCAGGTTGCGCCATATGCTCATTGCACTGTAAAACCGCCCCAGCAGGATACATAGAAATATTTCAGCATTCACTTCGGATCAAGAAGAAATTATTACGAGATGAGAATAATTTTTATATGTCAGTTTTCGTAGTACAAATCTAAGAAACATTTATGGTAGCCCAATCACTCGTGTTTTCAAAACGAAAATCGAAAATTTTGTTTTCATTCTGGGTGAACAGAAAACTGCTTGAGTCTTTGTATTTAATTAAAAAATAAGATATAGATATTGCCCATGTGAAAGCGTAACTTTTACGTTTAAAACGTGATAATGAACATGGAATGTCCTGGCATAGCTCAAATTCACATCTATACAATGCAGTTCTGATATTCGAAATTGGCAGAGGGTGCTTTGCACAAAAAATAACAAGAGGAAATAAGAGTCAGTACGGTGGGATTCCAATATAATTAATCGTTAATGATAACTCGCGAATTTCTGTCATACCCTGCCATTATTTTAATATATTAAATTATGTGCAATGAAACAAAGCGAGAATCCAACTAATATTTTAAACTCAAAGAAGTGATTTCCTCATGGATGTGTCTGCAACCTCGATGAACTTTGTGTATTTCTATCCTATTGCTATGGCATTAACTTCCCTGCCCAATTTATCTGAAAAATGCCACTAAATTAGATTCACATGAATATTATTGCCTAATGCAAAGTTGCAGATGTGAAATCCAGTTTCTTTCCCCTACAGACATTTCTGAAGTGATTACATGTTAATCTCTCCACTGATGTCAAACCAATCAGCCTGTAATTTTTTCAAGCTTATTTCTCAACCCTGTCTTTGGACAAGAGCCCCACATGAAAATACTTGTGACAAAGCCTTTCCCACACCAAAGCTATAAAAAAATCAAAGTTTCCAATTTGACCATGGCAAAACTCATGGAATGCAACGAGGGAAGAAAGAATTCATATAAGCATCAGTATGACACCTTATTTCTCTAATCTATCCACGCCTAGAGAGTATGTGTACCTGTTTTCATGAAATTATTTAGCGTTCTGGCCTTGCATTCGGGAGGACGGCATCCGGGCATCCAGATTTGGGTTTTCCATGGTTTCCCCCAAATCACTCCAGGTGAATGCCGGGATGCTTCCTTCAAAAGGACATGGACGAATTCCTTCCCATTCCTTGCCCCCATCCTTTCCCCGTCTCTAAAGACCACGTTGTTAGAGAGACGTTAAAAAGTTAAAAAAAAATGAAATTATTGTGATAAAGTATAGCAATACCACACATACGTTATTCCATTCAAAATTCGTAGCCTCAAAAACCCATCAAATGGGGCAAATCCTTTCATTGAAACCGACAGATTGTGACACATCAGTGATTGACTAGAAACAGAGAGATATACGCTGTGGCACGTACTTACCCACCTTTAACTGTATTTTACAGCACAGCACGTATGTTCCAGGAATGAGACACCGTCTGTTAATCTTACTAATATTCACCCCTGTGGAATCGAAGTACGCCAGTCCTATGTGATAAAAATCGAGTCACGCTAAGGCAGTGCTAAGCACAAAAAATGCCTGAGACCATCGCCTGTGACCAAGGTGGAGATATAGAAAATTTACCCACTCCCTTATGGAAGAAATCCAGTGCCGGCACCTATTGATAGTCTTTTACGCACTATTCCTAATTCTTTCACCAAGGTCCACCCCTAGTCTCATCGCCAACATACGCCCAGCACTTCCTCAAACCTCCTTCTGTTTTCCAATGATTCCCATTCAAACCCCTGATCAGTTACAGACAGGGTTACCTTCTGTTCGTGCATTAAAGTAAACCAAATATTCAAATTCGCAAAGTCTTCTCCTTATCAGTAGCCAGGTACCAAAATGTTCACTTAAGGTGGTTTTAGTGCAGTTTTTCCAGGAAAATTCTCCCTTTTGCAGGAAATTACTTTTCAATAAATCAGGACCCAGGAGAGTCCTCCATTCGGTTTAAATGTTCCCATCTACCGCCAACCTTCGGATTCAGGACCAAGTCTGACATTTGTTTGTAATTGCATGCTTTGCTCAAGTAACCACGATCAAGTTACCATAATGATCTTAGCTAACTGATAGTTTCTTGGTCATCAAACAGACATCATAACCCACATTTTCATAGAAGATCCCCACACATCGACAAGTATCCAAAACGTCACAATAGGTGCAGACACTAGTTCTATTGCGCCGAAGATAGTACCCACGCTTGAACTGTAGTAAATGTTAGGTCAAAGTGGGTGTTTGGATATTTTATCCACTCAGGCCTCATCATATAAAGTCTAATGCAGATTGTGGTCATTGCCAACTTAGGCTCCATACACCACTCAGAATTATTCCTCCAATATCCATTCTAACAGCATTATACACCACATACAGCCCCTGAAACTCTTCCAATCTCCCAATGACATCCAGTCCAGTTCCTTTATTAAGGCACTTGTTGAATATTTTCCACTAATAAATCTAGCTGCCATATTTTGCACCTTGCGTTTGATGTACTAAAAATGTGGACTCCATACTACACTATTTACAAACAATGGTCTGATTGTGGGTTTTTATCCAAGTCCTTCGCTTCTCTGGTACATTTCCCTCATCACCCTCTCTGTTAAATGATTTTTATGTAGTGAAAAACGTGAGAAACACAAATCGTATGCCAACACAAACGGCAGTAAACTGTAAAAGGTACAGTCAAATGGGAGATTGCCTAAGCCCTGAAGCATTGGTTAGAAGCACACGTTGATGGTGAGCATAATTCTATAACCATATATTTTAGACTCAAATTAACAGAGGAAGTAGACACACGCACACACTTGTACATGCATACAGCGAGGTCGACAGAACTAACAGCAAGCATCATGGAAACGATGAAGTGGGGGCAGAATTGTCGTTACCACTGATTAATTGGGCAGAACTATCGTTACAAAAATCGTCAGACAGACGAGTTTAAGTCAGGTATCACAATACTTACACTTACATGCACAAGAGAGACGCAGATACACATGTCCAAGACTACAGAGAGTTCAGCACAACTGCCGGTACCAATCATGGAAACAAAAAAGTGGTGTAATACTCTCTTGCCTCATGACTGCTGAAAAACAGAAGTCTCCTTAACTATCATCAGCCTGGCGAGATAGAAGGTGTGCCAAAAGATGGCATGTTTTCACCATAAACTAAGTGTTTATACATAAATAGTGTTCATCACGCCCCAGTTGATTATATTTACCATCAACACGTCTCTCCCACACCGCAACCCTTTCTACCATTCAGTAAAAAAGTGACGCAGGTACCATGAGTTACAATAGACACTTGACTATCAGATCTCGCCCACAAATCCATACATCTCGATACACTAGCACAAACAAACATAAGTGGAGGGACAGCAAAATCATTCGTCCAGACAGACGTGTTTTATAGGAGGTAACACCATATTTACGCATACAGACACAGAGAGAGACTCACAAACACTCACATTTCCAGCCTACAGCGAGCTAGACACAACAACCAGCCCAATCATGGCGACGAAAAAGTGAGGTAGAACACCCATGGCTCATAACTGACCCAAAAATCATCAGTAACATATGTTCCAGGTACCATACTCTTCACATCAACATCAATCTCATTTATTTCACACCACAGACCTCACTACCATCCAGTATCATGTGTGCTAGGTACAAAACTGTTTATATCAGCACCACACACTATCCCACACCTAAGCCTTTTCTGCCATTCAGTAACATACCCGTACCACGAGTAGCAGTAGACATCTGGTCATCAGACAGATATCATAACTCCCATATTCATACTAGGTCTCAACCAAAAATCTGTACGTCACCTCACACAAGCAAGGTATCACCACATTTACGAAAAAAACACACAGAGATAGAGACGCATACACACGTTCATTTCCAGGCCTACAGCGATCTCGACTCAACAACTAGCCCAATCATGGCAACGAAAAAGTGGAACAGAACACCCATGACTGGCCAAAAATCATAGAAAGACACACATACATACATACACTAACATGTCAATGCATTCAAACAATTCCATTCATCACCACACATAACTGGAGGAAAAACTGAAGAGTTACAGGATGTGTGAAGTTTGAAATCACAGCCACATCTCTCCCACACCGCAACCCTTTCTGTCATTTAGTAACATGTGACCCAGGTACCATGAGTTACAATAGACACTTGTCTATCAGACAGATATCATAACCTCCATATTCATACTAGGTCTCACCCACAAACCCATACGTCTCCACACAAGCACAAACATATGGGAGGAACAGCAATTCATACGTCCAGATAAATGAGTTTAAGGAAGGTATCACCATACTT
>JARYHS010008074.1:25430943-25453692 GCA_031002005.1 Vandiemenella viatica | reverse complement strand
GCGCTTGAGGACCCTCGAGGTGCGCTTACGGGCCCCTTGAGGTATTCTTGGGGGCCCCCTGAGCGTGAGGGCCCCGGTGCACTGCACCGCCTAGCCCCATAGTAGCTACGCCCCTGTGTATAAGACAAGTCAAGGAATTGGGTTACAAAACTTTGGTCAGACGATTGCTTGAATATGGTGGTGTAATATGGGACTGAAAT
Source organism: Vandiemenella viatica (assembly GCA_031002005.1). Taxonomy (NCBI): domain Eukaryota; kingdom Metazoa; phylum Arthropoda; class Insecta; order Orthoptera; family Morabidae; genus Vandiemenella; species Vandiemenella viatica. The sequence goes on along the minus strand of JARYHS010008074.1, from coordinate 25,453,492 downwards.
TTTGAGTATCAACTACTGGAGCTAGAGAAAGTGCAAAAAGGGTTGCTAAATTTGTGTCTTTAAATTACCGCAGAACGAAATCAGTAACAGATATGATAAAAGAGCTGGAATTGGATTCATCTAAAGATAGGAGGGGTGTGAATAGGGGCATTAGATTGTACAAGGCGTATATTGGTGATGAGGCATGGGAAGATATTGGTGTAAGAATTAAAAGTAAAGCATGGGAGGGAAATGAAGACCATGAACACAAGCTGACACTCGATTTCAGCACATGGATGTAGGAAGATTCTGTTTTTTAGGTAGGTGTGTTAGGGATTGCAATAAGTTACCAAGAGAAGTGATGAATAATTTACCAAAAAGTAAAAGAATTCAAAGTGTAAATTGGTACAAGGCAAATGTAGGTGGGTGCAGGAACAGAAGAAAACTGGTGTGTTGGGAAATTGCTACCGGATCGTGGGATCCATTGCAATTTAATGAAATATTATTATTATATTATCATCGGGCTTGCACAAGTGGTTGAGCAAAACACTAGGGGACAAAATATTTTGGATATATTTCTAATTAAGCCCGATGAAAACCTTTTGAGGTATCAAGTAACTGAAGGAATAAGTGATCATGAAGCAGTTCTGATGGATATTAGAGGATTCAGTAAACCAGCAGCCAATATTGAAGGGGGAAATAGGTACAATTATAAAAAGGCACAGGTTTCAAATTTGAAGAAATATTTCAGAGAACAATTCAGTAAATGGAAGGAAGGCCCAGGTACAGTAGAGTCAAGGTGGGAAGAGTTCAAGGAGATAATAAGAAATGGGGAAGAAAAATTTATTCCAAAGCAGAAAATAAAGAGAAGTAGAGAACCTATGTACTATAATAGGGAAGTGAGGAGGTTAAAGAGGTTGGTAAGAAAAGAACATAACAGAGTTAAGAGACAGCAGGGTAGTAGGGAATATTTAAAACAACTAAACAAGGACTTATTAACAGCAAAGAAAATGGCTGAAGATGGGTTTATGAAGAGTATTGTCAGTTCAGGAGGACCATTGACTGATGCATCTAGAAATTTCTATGGCTATATCAGGAAACTGAGGGGAAGGGAGGATGTAGAGACACATAGATAATGATGGAGAAGAAGTTATTGATGATTTGAAAAAGGCAGAGATTTTAAGTAACTGGTTCAGTGAAAGCATTAGGGACAATGAATCAGAAACAGTAGGGTCTAATTCGGAGAACGAGCTTAACAACACAATTAGAAATAACGTAGTAAAAAATTTGATATCCATCCTGAGGAAATCATGAAGGAAATAAGAAAGCTGAAAAAACATAAAGGGGCTAGTGAAGATAATATTACTACAGATATCTTAAAGATAGCCGGATGCGACATTGTACCTTATCTTGAAATATTATTTAAATTGAGTCTAGACACTTACTGTTTACCACAGGACTGGAAAAGTGCAATAGTAGTACCGGTACATAAGGGAGGGGTGAGAAATAGAGTTGAGAATTACAGGCCAATCAGTTTGACATCAGTGGTAGGTAAATTAATGGAAAGATTGATATGCAACCACATCAGAAATATATGTGAGGAACGTGAGTGGTTTTCAAGCAGGCAACATGGTTTCAGGCAAGGATATTCATGCGAATCTCAGTTGGTGGGATATATGGAAGATATTTCAGATTAAATGGACAAGGGAGGCCAAATTGATAGTATAGCACTAGATCTGTCTAAGGCGTTTGACAGAGTAAGCCATAAAATGGTAGTAAATAAGGTAAAAACCATTGGAGTGGATAAGAAAGTCATTTGCTGGGTAGAAGAATTTTTAAAAGGTAGAAAACAGAAAGTTAGGGTAGGAAATGTAGTATCAAAAGAAGTTGAAGTAAAAATGGGTGTGCCACAGGGTAGCGTATTGGGACCATTGCTCTTCATTATTCTAATGAATAATTGTGTTGATTGTTTACTATCTGAAATTAGATTGCTTGCAGATGGCATAATGCTGTATAAAAGAATCAAAACGATAGAGGATTGTAAACAGTTGCAGGGTGATCTGGACAGGATATCTAATTGGGTTGGTAAACATGGAATGAAGATAAATGCAAAGAAGAGTCAGCTTATTAAATACACAAATAAAAAACAAAAGATTAATTATGAATATAAGGTGGAGAAAGAATTGCTTGCTGAAGACTTGAAATGCAAATATCTTGGAATTACTTTTGATAACAAACTTAACTGGCCAGGACACATAGGACAGGTGGTAGGATAAGGTTTCAAAGTTCTGCACTTGTTGGAGAGAGTGATGAGGGGATGCACGAGAGAAGTCAAGGAATTGGGTTACAAAACTTTGGTCAGACCATTGCTCGAATACGGTAGTGTAGTATGGGACCCTCATTTTACGTATCAAATACAGGAGTTGGAGAGGGTGCAAAGAAGGGCTGCTAGATTTGTTTCTGGAAATTATCGTAGAACGCAATCAGTGACGGATATGATAAAGGAGCAGAAATGGGATTCATTGCAAGACAGGAGGAGGATGAGGAGGGGCATGGAAAGATATTGCAATAGATATGAAAAGTAGTGCATGGAAGGGAAAAGATGACCATGAGCACAAGCTGGCACTCGATTTCAGGCACAAGGGTGTGGGAAGATTCCCTTTATTAGGTAAGGGTGTCAGGGATTGGAATGAGTTACCAAGAGAAATGATGAATAATTTACCGAAAACTTTGAAGGAATTTAAAGATAAAATTTGTAGAGGGCAAATGTAGGTGGGTGCAGCATAGGGGGAAGACGGGTGTGTAGGGAAATTGCCACCAAAGCGTGTGCTCCATTGCAATTAAATTAAATTAAATTTATTTGGGATATATCTAACATGTATGGTTGCCTTTTATTGTGCTCTACGACTTGTGTAAAGGCTACTCCTCTTACTAAGATGTTTGGAAATAATAATTCCTTTGTGTCATTAATTATATTTCATAACTTGCTGATACCTGTTAAAGTTAAATCTCCAATAATTATGAATTATGAATTGTGAGTATAAATTTAGTTTCTTTTATGAGAATCGTCTTTATTATTAATTCTTCCATTATGGTAAGCAGCCAACGTCCTGAAGTTTTCTTTCTTATTATATCAGAAGTTTAAGCCAAGGATCTCTTGGTCGTAAACATTGAAGATCTGTGAAAATTGGTAGTTTTCTTAATCAGAATGAAGAACCCTCCTCTATCTCTTCGATACAATCTGTAACCATTTGGGAAATCCTCACTGTCTAGTAATCCTTCTTTTAACCAAGACACTACTTCTATAATTAATTTTGGTTCCCGTATCTCTATTAAGTTTGAAATTCTCTATTTTGTTCAGTAGACTATACTTCATTGGAAATACTGGTATTACTAGCTTCAACATTAACCTTCGCTTTTCTAGTTGTGCCCTCATCTGTTATTATTCTAAAAGCTTCATCTATTTCATTAGCGTTAGTGATTTTTTCCATCTCGGATATACTATCAGTAACCCTTTGATTAACTATATTATATCCCCTCTGCAGGCGCCCGCTATCTAAAAAAATCCCAGACTTGACTCAATTACCACTGAATGTGGCTCCCTTGCAGCTTTATCTGAAAACCAGTAAGTACGACGTTGCCTGTTCTATATACATATATGTCATGTCTAGCGAATCTCCACCTGCCAGTGGTATCCATAGGCACGACATCCAAGACGGAAGTAATCCCTTTCTTAAGTCCCACTTCCGTTTCCATGTTTAAAAGCCTCACAGTGTGGTTAAACTGTTGCTTGTCATATGTTGTGAATGACCTGAAACATGGTATATTGCGCTTCCCTTACCACTTTCCTCGAGCCACTGTGTAAACTATTACTTGTGTTCCTGTTAATAAATTTCCAACTCTTTCCACTATCACTATTCTTTCGTCCTTAGTGAAGCTCCAACAAGGTGAATCTATATTCTGTATTACCTGGCTTATAGTTGCAATAGGTTTGAAAAACTTGTGACCTTTGTCGAATTTTTCCTGCAGAAGAGGGCCTACGTCACTCTCATGGCTAATTGTTCCATTATTTCCTTGCACGCTCTTATTCTTAATGGCCTTCTGCAACTTAAACGATTCTAGATGTACATTACTGTAGTATCAGGTTAAACAATTTTTTCAGTCTAACTTCCTCATTCTATTATTCCCCTTTTTCTTACGGCCTTATATCAACTTCCAGTCAATCTCCTCACTTTCCCCAGTTAGAACATATCTCTTCTTTCTGCCTCGATACGTTTAGCCCCAAAGAACCAACCCTTTAGCACGACTCCTGATCATTTTGTCAATTTTCCAGATTTTTTTATCCCTAGTACAAAGTAGACAAAACCATTTTAGAGCCTCATTTATTTCCCATGTTCACTCTCCATTACACACCCAAGGAAATTAATTCTTACATCTATTTGCAACCCACACTAACCTCTAATTACCTGTGAAAGTCGCCACACTATCCAGGCATGATTTTCCCAAAACTTCTACTACATGCTTATCAAATTATAAGTAGTAACAACAATCCTCTATATTCTTAAATTTATTTGGTAGATCAGTCTTATAAAATTTATACCATGTGATAGGATTTCTCGTTATAATTACAGATTATAGTTTGTCTCCTCAATCAAGTAACTGCAAATAATAATTATTTAATTATAAAATTATTACTAACAAGTTGCTATTTTAATATTTTAAAATATAATTAAAACTTCAAAGTATTGGATTCAGCATATAGGTAGTAAATAAATGTAATGTACGCTTACATGATATAAGTTAAATCTACAAGCGAATTGTTTATGGTCGACATAAGTGACGTCGTTCCTATTGTGTACAAATATATTCAGTTATTTTTTTTTCATATTTACGTATTTTATGCCTAGCAGATTGTAATCTTTATGCTTCAGTTATAATGAATATATCAGTTATATTTTAGCCAGAACAAATGTCTTCAATATGTTTTAGTAATAACCTAAAACATTCGAAATTAAAAATATTTGTCCATTTATTAATTCAATAATTTAAGATGTTAATATGGACATACCAAAAAGTTTAACCACGATTTGTTTTCTTAATCTAGTTGTGATAGTTTTAGATAGTTCAGAATAATTAAAATACCGAAATAGAAATAAGAATTAACCAACATAAATATTCGATTCTCAAAGCACCAGTTTTAAGCAAAAACATTATAATTTCATCTTATTAACAATGATCTTAACTATTTACTTCATAATTCATAAATGTGCACTTATTTACTTAGCAAAATTTAGCTGATGAGCAAATAGTTCCCAGTTTAGTGGACAGCAGTTCACATACACAATCAAAGAACAATTCAACACTACCATATTTGGCTGAAACCATAACCCCTGTTTTTGTTAAAGTTAATGGCTCATTACAAATTTCTATGAATTCCCTGTATTTACTTTCTAAAAACTCTTTTAGTTGTACAATGTCTGTACTTCTGTCTCCTGAATACCCCCTTTCTAGATGGTGTTCCGCCTCCGTCAATTTGTCCCCAAATCACTACAGTTGAATGCCGGGATGCTTCCTTGAAAAGGCCATGGCCGAATTCCTTCCCATTCCTTGCCCCCATCCTTTCCCGTCTCTAAAGACCACGTTGTTAAAAAGGGACGTTAAACTGTAAAAAAAAAGTAAATACTGGTAAAAAAAAAAAAAAAAAAAAAAAAAATCCGTCAATTTGGTTGTTCTGGTCTAACGTGACGATTATTTTCTTTCAATCCGACGGTACGTTTGGTATGTCACACCAGCGTATGCTTGACCACAATCACAGAAATCTTGCACATTTCACTTGCTTGTAGCGGATCTCTGCAATATTTCTCTGACCTTTAAAAGCTACTTACATTATCTTTACTGTTGAAAGTAGTTTGAGTATTCACTTTGACCAGCTCTGTACTTGTCCTTCCAGTGACTCCCTTTGAATACGTAAAAATGCCTTCTTCTCTTGTTCATTTCCATGGTAATCGTATTTATAACTTTTCACTTCTACATAATTGGTTCTAGATCAGAGCTCTTTTTGAGTCCAGTGATAATGGATCGCAGCATTTAAATTGCGGATTGTATGTATAGCATTTCTGTAGACTGCATAAGTTAATTTTCTTTCTTTTATTTTAATAGAAATTCGTACAAAGGCAGCTGTGCATTCGTTTGCAATTCCAAGCAGAACTATATTCTTGCATGAATACCTACCATCAATATCATCCAGTACAATATTTAACTCCTTCATCTGTGGGCGGTGGAGGAGGGGGGGGGGGGGGGCTAGGCCGCACCCATACAGACACGGGGAATATGTACAAAAACCTCAAGGGGACTCTCGGATAAACGTGACACCGCAATCTGGTGATGGATTATTATGTAACTCGATGAGACAAATAAAAAATGAAGAATAAAATGTTTTGATATTCTGCTTAGTTTTCGAGATATTTTGTCTCAAATGTGAGATGTTTTTGGTTGAAATTCAGAAGAAAAAATTGGTCAAAGTAAATTTTGATGCTGGATTCGTATTTAAAAAGACGAGATGGATACAAAATAAATAATAAAAATTTTCGATATCTCGCCTAGTTCTCGAGATATACTGTCTCAAAAGTGAGGTGTTATGAGTTGAAATACAGCAGAAAAAATTTTGCAAAACTCAAATTTGATGATGGATTCTTATGTAACACGTTGAGTAAAATCGAAAATAAATAATAAAATTTTTCGATATCTTGCTTAGGTTTCGGGATATACTGCCTTCAAATTGAGGGGATCGGGTTGAGATGCGGCCTGGAACAAAAATTAATTCTGCCATAGCCACCATGAATTACATGGTGGACATGCAGAATGGATATATAAGTTTTTTTACTACCACCTTTGCTTCGGTTGAAATGCGGCCTAGACCAGAATAAAAATAGTTATCTTGTTATCATACATTGTAAGCTTAATTTGGAATACCTGGATGTAGTTTACATCCCGATTCACGTTTTGTCACTAACTTGGTTCTCATGAAATTACTAACAGTAATAGATAAATTCTTTGTCCCTTATAGAACAACTAAACCATTCTGGTACTGACTGCATTTAGACCTAACCACAATCTCCATTAAATTGCCGCTACAGAATCAAACTATGTGGACACACCAACAAACGCGTATTTGAATTGAAAACTGTATTTGCGGTAACATCGTTTGCTTCATAATGATTCCTATATTTTATAGCATATTTTAACACATTTAATTTCATCATAATTGTCAGTATAAACTGCAACATGACGAAATAGAGCGCAATACTAAATTCACTTAATCGCGATGTAAATATCACTCCCTTAAATCTCATTTTCAATACTCTTTAAAACGTATTGCTAGTCTATTGTGTGCAAAATAGCAAGGTATGCTGATTTTCTACACTACACTAACAAAAATTTGAGAACAAAGTCATCCCATTGAGAGCTATGACTAGATATTTATAGACAGGCACCAAAGTTTGCAATTCCTACTGGAAACTTCAAGAATAATTACTAGAATGCAACTTACTTATGAAATGATATTCCAGGTTCTTTCCTCTCTTGCCTATTTGTGCAACCGTATGCATCACAGGATGGTATTATAAAAAACTTAGACACATTACAAAATGAAATAATAACATCATCAAACACAATGTGAACTTTCCATTTGTATGGGTTCGCAATATGTCCGCTGCCACCACCACGAATGCGCGAGAGTTTAGAGCCGGCGTCATAGATTTAACGTCACTTCTCCTCCATTTATATCCTTCCTCATTATATACACTGTGACTGAACGTGAAAAATTCTCCGTAATCAAATAGCATATCATTGGACCACAGATAAATACTGTTGGCGAGCAGACACTTTGGTTATCCGGTAGCAGTTTAAAACCCATGGAGGAAGGAATATATGGAGACGAGATAACGCGAAATCCGTGAAACCTCGTGAGAAAACTGTGCCTGCGCGGCGGACATCGTAGGAGTACCAAAACATTGGGCTGTTTGCACTGTGTCAGCTGCTGAGAAAATTTCATTTTCTAATATTCTAAAGTTTTCTATAATGCCAAGTTGCGATGCATATGGTTGCACAAACAGGACGAGATAGGAAAAAACCTGGAATAGCGTTTCATAAGTAAGTCACATTGTAATTATCGTTCTTGAAATATCTGACAGGCAACCGCAACATCAGTACCATTCGCTATAAATTTATTCATTACTCTCAATAGGATCATATTACTCTCAAATTTTGTTGGTGTAGTGTAGACAATTAGCATATGTTACTATTTTGCACCTAGAAAGCTAGCCTTATTGTAGACAAATGTTTGAAATTTAATTTAAACGGGTCATGTTTACATCGCGACACAGTGAATATGGTATTCTGCATGCATTACTCACGTTTAAGTTTACGCTGAAATTGCACGATGAAATTAATCGTGATAATTTGTGCTGTGCGAACTACTAAACATGATGAAATAAACTTTGTTGACAGAAATGTAGTTCGCGATGCATTTCTTGTGTTTACATGTGTCTACATAGTTTGGTTTTGTAGCGGCAATATTAATGGAAATGTTGGCAGGTTTATGCCGTGTATACCTGAAGAGAACAAACAATTTATTTATTATTAGCTGTTAGCTTCTGATTTTTGAATGTACTGATTTTTTCTAGCAAAATTATATGGTCACTACCAGTACAATATCTTCTAAGTAAGCTCAGAAACTATGAGGTTTTATGAAGTATTAATTTTTTTTTAAAGCTCTAAACATTGACTTATGCTTTTTTTTTAAATTTCAGATATGACTTGTTTCTATTTGTAAATATGTCTACAAGTATATTTCTAGATTTTGAAATCTTCCTTGTCAATTACTGAAATAGAACGTGAAAATATAACCTATTTGAACATCAACTAAAATTTAAGGACTGTAGAAATAAACAGTTTGTTATTCAAGTTAAAAAAGAATTACCTGCTCATTAAGTTACGTCCGAATTCATCATCAAATATGGATATGGCGATAGGTTTTTTCTGGTCCAGGCCGTATTTCAACCTATCCACGTCAATTTTAAGGTACAATATCTCGAGAACTAAGCGAGATATCAAAAAATTTTATTCTTTACTTTCAGTTTCCCTCATCGAGTTACATAAGAATTCGTCATCAAATTGCAGCGCCACGGTTATCGTTGAATCCCCTCATAACCTAACAACCTCACTTTTGAGACAGTATATCTCGCGAACTAAGGCGAGATATCGAAAAATTTTATTATTTATTTTCGATTTGTATCGTCGTGTTACATAAGAATCTATCACCAAATTTGACTTTGGGGACACGTTTCTTCTGAATTTCAACCAGAAACTCCACTCTTTTGAGACAGTATATCTTGAGAACTAAGCACGATATCAAAAAAATTTTATTCTTCATTTTGATGTGTCTCGTCGAGTAACATAATAATCCATTGTCAAATTGCGGTGCCACGGTTGTCTTATGATTCCCTTGAGGTTTTTGTGCATATTTCCGTGTTTCTCTGGTCAAGCAATATGGCGGCCTCCCCTCCCCAATTGTCTCCACCCGGTTTCACTCCAATATGTGGCGAAGTCCCTTGCCGTCGTCTCCATATATTCCTTCCTCCATGTTAAAACCATAGCAATGTTTGATGGCATAAAATCGGACGGGAGTGTGATTAAAAATGTGAAAAGACAATTAACAGCACGAGGAAATGTTAGTCTGGATGTAAGAAAAGTAAATGAATGGTTAATAAATAAATTATTAAAATGGCAGAAGGAATATCAATAAAAATTAGTATTTCTGTTTAATGATAAATCTGATTGAATCGAAGTCACCAAAGTACAAACTTGTTTTATTCAATTGTGATAACATTTCTTTCACTGTCCATACCAAAAACGCGTGCTGAAACCAGATGGACGGTTTGTTTCTGACAGTAGAAATAGCTTTGCTTTCAAATTTTTTAATATAGGTACAAGGTTTTTTTTTTGTTTACTGCTTTACGTCTCTTTTTAACATCGAGGTCTTTAGAGACGGGAAAGGATGGGGGGCAAGGAATGGGAAGGAATTCGGTCATGGCCTTTTTTGAAGGAAGCATCCCGGCATTTGCCTGGAGTGATTTGGGAAACCATGGAAAAACCAATCTGGATGCCCGGACGGGGATTCGATCCGCCGTCCTCCCGAATGCGAGGCGAGAACGCTAACCGTTACACCGCTCCGCTCGGTGTAGGTACAAGTCTGTTGCCTCTTGCTGCACATAGCTATTGCCGTTTCGTTGCAAATAGATCGCCATCAGACGAATCTGAACTGCTGCCTCCAATCCTAATTCGATTCTTTCTTTATCATATTCCTGACTGACTTTACTGTGCCGTTAACTATAATATAAAGATAACAGCCCAAATGTTTTGCACAAATAGCTCAATTAAAGCGATGAACATGTACATTTTATTACTTTTATTTTATATTTATAGTCATTCACAACAAATCTCATGCTTTTTAAGCATCCATTCACAGGAAGCTTTCGGGACCTATAGCTGCCGCAGGCCTCTAGTACCTAAGAGGAATAAGTTAGGGACTTCAGGATTGCATATTTTATGTATCCCAAAACCGAATATCACACTTTAAAGGTTCTAAAATTATATTCCGGCAGGGCGGAGGGGTTAATTTTTTTTTTTTTAAATTACCATCTTATGTGATTCATAGATGCCTGGAGGGCTTCAACTTGAAAAACATATAAAAATTTATCAGGTGTCACAAAACGATTTGTTATTGGGCGATTGAGATGGCCAACATCTCACAAGAATGATCAGCTAAATTTTAAAAAGTTCTAATCGAGGAGTTTTGAAGAACCTGATCACTACGCTCCTCGGAACATAATTTCAAAGCACACAATAATAGAGTTATAAAGTTCACCTAGGCAAGTGTTAGTAGGCCACACACAGACATCATCCGCCACCAGAAAGCATGCAGACATCACTCACCAGCATACATTGTGGGTATATGTTAGCATGTATCAAGTGTCTCTTACTTCGAATTTTACTTAGAGGTTGTTAAACATGAATCAAATCGGTATAAATCATACAAACTGAAAAAAATCAATAAACTTTATTATAATTATCAAAATCGATGAAAATTATTTAAAAAACTGGTATAAATTATGCCAATACCATCAATCAATGTCGTCATCTGACTGTTACAGTTGACACAGAAACGTAAACACTTGTAGCGACAATGTAGTTGTGGTGGCTCCAAATTACACACTGCTTCGCACGCATTCATACTCTAAATTACCTACCCACCAGGTATAATGTAAACACAGATGGACATACTGGCTAACGTCAAAATATGCATCACAGCACTAACAAACACACTTTGCAAAAACTCTGAAGATTCCGTTACTATCCCAATGTTCAATGATGCCGGCCTCGGTAGCGTAGGGGCTAGAGTGTTAGCTCCACGTCGCCGGTTCGAGTCCGGCCGAGGGCATGGGTGTTTAGTGTATGTGTTGTCTGTATGTCATGTCCATCGTGTTGTGTCTACAGCCACTTGGAAAAATAATACACTGTGAAGGAATGAAGTACACTGGATGATTCAAAAAATACACTTGAGTTGGCTGTATGGCCTCGATGCCAAAAGCCATTTAAAAAAAAAAAAAAATGTTCAATGACACACATTTTTTTTTTTTTTTTTTTTTTTTTGTCGTCAGTCTTTCGACTGGTTTGATGCAATCCTCCATCCTTTCCTATCCTGTGCTAACCTCTTCATTTCTACATACCCCTTACAGCCCACGTCATCAATTATCTGTTTCATATATTCTAATCTCTGTCTTCCTCTACAGTTCTTACCTTCGACTGTTCCCTCCACTTACAAGTTAACCAATCCAGCATGTCTCAAAATATGACCTACCAGCCTGTCTCTTCTTTCTGTAAGCTTCTTCCATAAACTTCTTTTCTCACCCATCATTTCCAAAACTCGTTCATTTGTTACTTTGTCTGCCCACTTAATTTTCAGCATTCTTCTGTAGCACCACATTTCAAATGCTTCAATTTTCTTTCTTTCCGGTATTCCTAAAGTCCACGTTTCGCTACCATAAAGAGCTGTGCTCCACACAAAGAGTTTCAAAAAGTTCTTTCTAATTCCTAGATCAATATTTAAAACTAAAAGGTTTCTCTTTTTCATGAAAGCTCTTTTTGCTAGTGCTATTCTGCTTTTAACATAATTCTTGCTTCGGGCCATCGGTTGTAATTTTACTTCCCAAGTAACAGAATTCGCCTACTTCTCCTATTGCATCCGATCCTATTTTTATATTTAATCTAGTATTGCTATCATTTCTGCTACATTTCATCACTTTTGTCTTGCTTTGATTTATATTCAGTCCAAAATCTTCCTTCAGTATTTTGTTCATGCCATTCAGTAACTTCTCAATATCCTCAGCCCTCTCTGCTAACAAGACAATGTCATCAGCAAAACGTAGCATACTGATTTTTTCTCCCTGCAAACTTATGCTACATGGAAATTTTTCTTTGAATTTTTTCATTGCTGCCTCTACATACAAGTTGAATATTAACGGGGAAAGACTACAACCTTGTCTCACGCCCTTTTTAACTGATGCATGTCTCTCGTGATTCTCTACTTTTATTATAGCCACTTGATTCTTATATAGTCTTCTTCTTCTTCTTCCTGTCCGGTATTAGGCCTGGTGGCCTGTTACGGTCTCATCCATCTTCTTGGTGGTCTTCCTATATCTCTCTTGCCTCTTGGATGGTATTTGAGAATTTTCCGTGGGATCCGGTCCGTCTTCATCCTCAGTACATGTTCTGTCCAAGATGTTCTGTAATTTTGTACAGTTTGGAGAATTTGGTTTTCCTTTAAGTTCTTTAAGGATATCATCAGATCTCTTTCTGTCTTGTAATGTGTAGCCAGCTGTTCTCCTCATAAATCTCAGCCGCCGTTAGTCTCCGTTCATCACCTTTGCGTAGTGTCCAGGCCTCGCTGCCATACAGTAGTGTAGGTTTAGCCAGGGTGTTATATAGCCTGATTCTTGTGTGCCGTTGAACTAGAGATGGTCTGAAAATGTTATTTATTATTCCTGTAACTTTCGTGAAATTTGTGATTTTTTGTTGCATATCGGTTTCTAGGGTGTAGCTGAGGTTGTAACCTAGGTATTTAAATTCTGCTACTTGTTCTATGGGCGTGTTGTCTATTGAGATTTTGGTTCTTTTGTGGTTTTTTCCAATAAAGGCCATAACCTTGGTTTTATTGAGGGAAATCTCCATGCTGTATTCTTTTGCTGTAATATGGAGGTTATATACCGTACTCTGCAGGTCATCTTCTGACTCAGCAAAAAGCACTTGATCATCTGCAAACAGTAATGTATCCAGGTTGGTGTGTCTGTCTATTATTATTCTACCATGGGGTTTCTGTCTCCAGTTACTAATGATTTTGTTTATACATATGCTGAATAAAAGTGGTGATAGGCAACATCCTTGTCTCACTCCTCGATTAATGGGTTTCCATTCCGAAAGCTGTTGTCCGGTTCTGACAGCGATTACATTGTGGCTGTAGATGTTTTGAATAGCTTTTATGATCTGTGGTGGGGTGTTACTTTCTGCCATAATTAGCCAAAGTTTTCTTCTGTCAATTGTATCGAAAGCTTTTTTGAAATCAATAAATGCCAGGTGTGTTTCCAGATTAAACTCTTTCCTTTTCTCAATTAGCATCTTGAGTGTGAAATAGCCATCTGCACATGATCTACCATTCCGAAACCCATTTTGTTCTTCTCCAAGTAGTGGTTCATAAAATTTTTGCAATTTTGATTTAATAATGCTTGAGTAAATTTTATAACCAGCATTGAGCAAGCTTATTCCTCTATAGTTATTGCAATCCTTAACGTCTCCTTTTTTGTGAATTGGCATGACAATTGCCCTCTGCCAGCTTTGAGGTGGGTATTCTCCTCTCCAGATCTTGTTGATAAAGTTCAACAGTCGTACTTTAAATATCCTGTTGCTGAATTTAAAAAGTTCCATATGAATGCCATCTTCTCCTGGAGCTCTGTTACTTTTACAGGCTTTTAGCACTGATTCTAACTCTTTGTAGTGAATATCATCTGGGCTGTTAGTCTCTGGTAGTAACATTACCTCCGGTTCCTTGTCTGCTTGATTTTGGGTCCACAACTGTTGAAAATACTTTAGCCATGTCTCTTTGTTTATTACTTGAATGTCTGAGTCGCATCTTACTTCTCTGTTTAACTTTTTTATAATTTTGAATGTTGTTGGTGATGGTCTTGTTACATCTCTTTCGAGATTGTTAATGAAGTGGTCCCATTGTTCTCTGTGCCTTTTCCGAGTTTCTCTTCTAGCAATCGCTCTTTTCCTCTTATATTCAGTAAAATCCTCTGCTTTCTTTGTTCCTTGATATCTCTTATAAGCATTTCTCTTATCTTCAATAACACTCTTGATTTCTTCATCCCAAGCTCTTAATCCTTGTTTTCTATTCCAGCGATTCTTCATTCCTATACTCTCATTTGCCGCTTCTTTCGGACTTTGGTTAGGTTTTCCCATTCTAATTCAATATTTTCCTCTACTTTATACTTCTTTTGGATTTCACTTAATCTTCTCTGATACAGCCATTTGATGCTTTGATCTTGTAAGAGTTCAACTCTGTAGGACATTTGGTTTGACTTATGTATTTCTTGTTTCTTAGCGTTGCTGTTAAGCCAGCGGGGTGGAAATCTTGCTGTACCTACCAAGAGGTGGTGGTCTGATTCAATCTCATTGGATCTAAACACTCTTGTGTCAAGTATCAGTTTTCTCAGTTTTTCATTCGTTATTATGTAATCTATGATTGATGTTTGGCCTCTAGCGGACCAAGTGTATTTGTGCGAGTCTTTGTGTGGGAAAAGTGTGTTGCATATGTAGAGCTTATTGTAGATTACTGTGTCGATCAGTTTTGACCATTGCTATTTTTTGCTGGTTCTCCGTGTGGTCCTATTTTACTTCCTATTCTTGTATTTCCAACCCTTGCATTGAAATCGCCCATTAAAAGAAGGTAGTCATGTTTATTGATTTTATCTAGAATTTCTTGAAGTTTTGTGTAAAGCTTGTCAGTTTCTTCCATTCTACCCTGTTCTGGAGCATAAACACCCACAACAGTCAGGAAACCACGTTACATTTTTAGTCTTATTTCTATTATCCGTTCATTCCAGAATGTATATTGTACTATCTTTGACTTAAGTGATTTATGTACCATGACCATTACTCCTGCTTGTGCTCTTACATTTCTGTCAACTCCACTGAAGATTTGAACGTAGTTGCTTGTATCCTTTGTACCTTTCAATTTGCACTTGGTTTCTGTTATAACTGCTATCTTAACGCCTTTCTTGTTCAAGTTACCATCTAGTTGTTCATCTTTGTATGCTAATGCTTGCACATTCCATGTACCAAGGAGGGTTTTATTCTTTTCCCAGCTCGTGTCCTTTTTTCTTGCCATTGTCATCATTATTGTTATCCGTCCTGCTCTTTCTTGTTTGAGACTTGAAAGCAAAGAGTCCTACCAATTGGTTGCTAGCCAAGAGGTAGCAAGTCTGGCTGTGGGGCTGCCACATTGACGCTTCCAGGCCAGCGTTTGATTTTCTGTCAGGGTTGACTCCCTTGGCCTTTGATAGTCCCCTATCAAACCTGCAAGGCAGCAGGTTCCCCTCACCTGGTTTAGACAGTGGACCAACACTGTTGCCCGGGTGATAGCTCCTGGAGCAACCAGGTGAGAGTTGGATGTCTGCTGTGGACCAGTCTTCATGACTTGTCTTCAGTCAAGACATGGTCAGCCATGCTCGAAAGGTACTACCACTCTCAGTCACCCCATATATAGTTTATACAGTATTCTTCTATCTCGATACTTTAGACCTGACTTCTTTAAATTTTGAACATCTTGTCCCACCTAACATTATCAAAAGCTTTTTCTAAATCAACAAATGCCATAAAAGTATCTTTGCTTTTTCTTGATTCGCCCTTCAAGTATTAATCTTAAAGACAGAATTGCTTCCCTTGTACGCGATTTTTCCGAAACCCAAACTGATCTTCACCTACTATCTCTTCTACTACCCTTTCCATCCTTCTGTATATTATTCTGGTCAGTAATTTTGAAGCATGTGATGTTAGACTAATGGTGCGATAATTCTCACATTTGTCAGCTTGTGCTTTCTTTGGAAGTGTGAAGATGATATTTTTATTAAAATCAGTTGGAATTTCTCCTGTTTCATAACTTTTGGATATAAGCTTGAATAATCTTTCGATTCCTTCCTCTCCTAGGGATTTAAGAAGTTCTGCAGGGATCTCATCAATTCCAACTGCCTTATTTGCTTTCAAGTCATTCAGAGCTTTATTAAATTTTGTTCTCAAAACAGGATCCCCTAAGTCATTAATGTCAACATCATCTTCCTTTTCCATTTCACTATTGTTCAAGTCGTCCCCATCATAAAGTTTCTCAATGTATTCTTTCCATCGGTTAGCTCTATCTTCTGAGCTTAAAAGAGGTTTCCCATCGGCAGCTTTAATGTTCATACCTCTTTTCTTCATTTCTCCAAAATTCTGTTTGATCTTTCTGTAGGTAACATCTTCTTTACCTACGACCAATTCCTTTTCTACTTCTTCACACTTTTGTTGTAGCCATTTTTCTTTTGCTATTTTGCATTTCCTATTTATTTGATTTCTAAATTGCCTGTACTGCTCTCTTCCTGCTTCATCCTGAGCATTTTTGTACCTTCTCTTTTGATCCATCAGCTCCAAAATTTCTTCTGTGATCCAAGGTTTTCGGGCAGATTGTTCCCTAAAGCCTAATGTTTCTTTACCAGCTTTCATTATTTCGGTCTTTAATGCATTCCATTCGTCCTCGGTTGAGCTCCTTTCAGAGATACTTCTTAGACCTAAGTCTACTATTTCTGCAAAATTTTTCTCTAGTGCTAGATTGTTTCAGTTTATTCACTTCCAGTCTGTTCTGCTTATACTGCTTCCTTATTCGCTTAAATTTCAGCCTGCACTCCATTATTATCAAATTATGGTCAGAGTCTATGTCTGCTCCTGGGTATGCTTTACAATCTAGAACTTGATTCCTGAATCTCTGTTTCTGTTTGACCATGATATAATCTAGCTGATATCTGCCTGTATTCCCAGGACGTTTCCACGTGTAAATTCTTCTTGCATGGTTCTTAAACAGTGTGTTTGCCACTACTAGCTTATATCTTTCACAAAATTCTAGCAACCTGCTTCCTCGTTCATTTCTTTCTCCTAGACCAAAACTTCCTACAGTATTCCCATCTTTTCCTTCTCCCACTATTGCATTCCAATCACCCATGACTATTAGATTTTCCTCCCCCTTCACATATTGAATTAATTCTTCAATTTCAGCGTTTATTTTTTCTATTTCTTCGTCATCTTCCTGTGATGTTGGCATATACACTTGTACTAATGTGGTTGGGACGGGCTTAATTTCTAACCTCATCAAAATAATCCTGTCACTAAACTGTTCATAATAACTCACCCGTTTCCCTACTTTCTTGTTCATTACAAATCTTACACCTGTGACTCCATTGACAGCTTGTGTGCTAATTATCCTGTGTTCCCCAGACCAGAAATCCTGTGCGTCCTTCCATTTAATCTCACTAATCCCAACAACATCTAACTTAAGTTGTTCCATCTCCCTTTTTAAGTTTTCTAACCTACCTGCCCTATTCAGACTTCTAACATTCCACGCTCCGACTCGTAGAATGTTTCTATTCATTCTGATGACTCCTCCCTGAGCAGTCCCCACCCGGAGATCCGATTGGGGGACTATTTTACCTCCGGAATATTTTACCCAGGAAGAAGTCATCATGATATATGTAATTTGAGAGGATTACATGTCCTCGGGATACCCTTTGGGTCTTTAATGCAGTGGTTTCCCGTTGCCTTCTGCATCCCCATGCTGTTGATCATTTCTGATTCATCCGCCTTTAGGGGCCGTTTCCAACCCCAAGGGCAAGAGGGTGCCCTGAACCACTCCCCGCTCTTCCGCCCTCCTTTCGGAGGCCGTTGGCAAGCAGTGGTTGATTCCTTATACCGGGAATCTTTCAGTCGCCAGAGCCTCGTCTGTGCAAACAGGGTGCACCACGTGAAGGAGAGGTTGACATTTGGTTGGAAAGGCTAGTATAGCCTCTCCCAAACCCTTACACCCCATGACACACATATCTGTTTCTATAAATGATCTCAAAATTGGTAACAACAGGACGTTAAATGGGAAGTAATTTTTGTGGAAATCTATTTAAATTACGGAAGTGTAATTAACACAAACAATGATGTCAAAGTTGGTAATAATGAAAGTGTATCAACGCAAAACAAAGATGGAAGAAGAGGCCCCCGATCTTATGTTCGATGGAAAAAAAAATAAGCCATTAAAGTGATTGCAGTAGGCAGGCAAGAGTAGCCATTAACCCCGTGCTTAATATATAGAAAAGGATGGAGTGATTGGCACAGCAAAACAGCCTTTTTTAATGAGGTTAAAGTTGATATTGGAATAGACAGATTGAAATCATAGGTGAAATCCAGAAGGAAGATAATCAATTGCAATTATGTTTTATAGATAAAAACGATTTCGTTCACTAGTAATATTACCACGTTGCTTCAAACCAGGACAGAGGAAAACGAGCAGCAGATAAAAACATTTATATTTCAGCGACTGAACTACCCTTCAGGATAATCGAAGAAATAAATTCATACATACTTTTCGTTGTTTGTTATACTAATTAAGGCATGTCTAACCACAGTAATACTAATAATGAACTTACCAGCATTCGCAGCAGCCTGTCATAGCCTTTCTCACAGAGTGGCGAACGAAAGGATTGAGAGAAGAAAACAGGTGCTTGAGATATCCTGATCATGTCCAGTTTTGACTGGTAGGATGAGCGAGTCAGGTCAACCAGCATTCCGAGTCTGTTCATTTCTTGCAAAACTTTCTGTGAACACAGACAATTCCAAGGTTAGTATGCAAATGGAATCCACGAAAAGAGGAAAAAAAAAAAAAAAAAACAACGGAGTTTACTATTCTCTATTCACGAGTAATTAAGACGTTTTATTGGTGCAGGTAGATCAAATACTGATGGTCGTTCAGTTTCAATCCACTCTGCTGCTAATACTAATTTTAATAATTTAATAAATGGACTCTAATAATCTAACAATTAATATTTTGCTTATTATTGAATTGATCAATAGCAAAGAGCAAAACGTTTTGATCTAAAACCTTGGAAGTATTCATAAATGTAGGGGTGAACCATTAAAAAATTATATATGCAAGTGAAAGGGCATACCTAGATTTCTGCGAAACCACAGACAGTTTAGTTCTCCACACTGCCGTTTAGCAACCAAACGCAACCTGTAGCAACCATGGAGGAAGGAATATATAGAGATGAAATAGCACTAAATCTGTGAAACCGCATATAAAAACTCATCTCCTACTGCACATGCGCGGCGGCCATACTAACAACCCCAAAACATGGGGCTGTTTGAACTGTCTACTGCTCAGAATATTTCATTTTCTAATATTCTAAAGTTTTCTATAATACGAAGTTGTGTTGCATACGGATGCACAAACAGACAGGATAGGAAACAACCTGGAATAAAGTTTCATAATTAAGTCACGTTTGTAATTATTCTTCTTGAAGTGTTTGATACGTAAAGGCAATATTAGAGCCTATTGTTATTAATTTAATCATTGCTCTCAACAAGATAATGTCGTTCTCAAATATTTGTTGGTATAGTGTAGACAATCAGTATGTATCATTACTTTGTACATTAAAGGCTAGCCTTATTGTAAAAAAATGTTGGAAGTATAATTTATGCGGGTCAAGTTTACATCGCGATATAATAAATTAAAGGCTAGCCGTATTGTAAAAAAAATATTGGAAGTATAATTTAAGCGGGTCAAGTTTACATCAGGATATAATAAATTAAAGGCTAGCCGTATTGTAAAAAAAATATTGGAAGTATAATTTAAGCGGGTCAAGTTTACATTTGATATAATAAATAAGGTATTCTGCATGCTTGAGTCCAGTTCAGTTTAAACTGAAAGTGCGCGATGAAATTAATTGTGATAATTTGTGCTGTGTGAGCTATGAAACGTGAAGAAGCAAACGTTGCTGTTACCCGAAATTTAGTTCGCAAAGCATTTCATGTGTTTAGATGTGTCTACATAGTTTGATTTTGTAGCGACAGTATTAATGGAAATGTGGGTAGGTTCAAATAAAGCCAGTACCAGAAAGGAGAAACAATTTATTATCAGTTGTAAGTAATTTTATAAGCACCAAGTTAGTGACACAACGGGTATCGCGTATCGAATGTATGCTACTCTCATTTAAGCTTCTGATTTTTGGAGACAGCTTATCTCGAGAACTAAACGAGATATCGAAAATATTTATTGTTTACTTTCAGTTTCTCTCATTGTGTTACATAAGAATCTATTATCGAATTTAACTTTGGGGATAGTTTTCTTCTCAAGTTCAACCTATATCACCTCACTTTTCTCGAGAACTAAGCGAGGTTTCGAAAAATTTTATTCTTTATTTTCGATTTGTCTCGTCGTGTTAAATAAGAATCTAACACCAAATTTCATCTTGGGGAAATGTATCTTCCGAATTTGAACCCAAAACACCTCACTTTGGAGACAGTATATCTCGACAACTAAGCAGGATATCAAAAAAAATTATTCTTCATTTATGATCTGTCTCGTCGAGTTACATAATAATCCATCATCAAATTGCGTTGCCACGGTTGTCATGTGATTCCCTTGAAATTTTGTGCCTATTCCCCGTATTTCTACGGCCAACCAATATGGCGACCTCCTCACCCAACTTCTCTCTACCCGGTTTCACTCCAGTGCTTAGTGAAGGTCCCTTGCGTCGTCTCCATATATTCCTTCCTCCATGGTAGCAACACCAGTTGGTGGACACATTTTATTCAATTGTTCAGTCAAGAGTTTACTCGGACAGAATTTGTTTCCCCGTAAAAGTACATATTTTCCTATGTTTATTTGATTTTGACGGAGTTTGTTTGTTGTAACTGAATTCAGTCACTGGGATAGTGTGTTGAAAATTCGAAATTGAAGCTAGATTTTTAATTATTGTTGATAAGTTATATGGTGGTCAAAATGGCAGACGGGTAAAATGACATAAAATGTAGATCGATCCACCCAGTTTTTCATCTTTCAAATAGTAAGTCAAATTTTTAAATTAATTTAATTCAATGTTATTCCTATAAACTGCACGCTCTAGTGGCAATTACCCTATACAGCCATTTTTCTCCTTTCCTCTTCCTGTCTCCTTGTGGCCTATATTCTTTTAGAGATTTTGGTAGATTATTCATTATGTGGCTTAGAAATTTACTCCTATCCCTTATATCCTTCCCTACAAAAGAAAATTTTGACACAAACCCGTGACTGAAATCAAGTGTCAGCCTGTGGTCACAGTTACTTTTGCCCTTCCACGCACCTGTCTTAATTCTCCCACTGATATGCCTGATCACCAATATTCACCGTATACACTTGCATGAATCTCTTCACCCTTCTTCTATTTTCCAACGAATCCCACTCCTGCTCCTTTATCATATTAGTTACCGACTGTGTTGAGCGGTAATTTCCAATAACAAATCTATCAGCCCTTCTATGCACCCCCTCCAACTCCTGTACTTTATACCAAAAATGTTGATCCCATACTATACCACCATATTCCAGCAGTGATTTGACCAATGTTTTGCAAAGCAATACCCTTACTTCTCTGGTACATCCCGTAATCACTATTTCTAACAGGTGCAGGATTTTGAACCCACTTCCTACTACCTGTCAATGCGTCGTGCCCACTTGTTATCAAATGTTATGCCAACGTATTTACATTTCGAATCTTCAACAAGCAATTCCATTCCCACTTTATATTCATAATCAATCTTTATCTTTTTTAATCTGTATTGCTAATAAGCTGGTTAGTCTTTGTACTTATCTTCATACCATGTTGACGCACTCAGTTACATTATAGTGTCTTAGACCAGGTTGCAGCTCTCTACAGTTTTCTCCTGTTTTGGATCCTATTATATAAAATTATGTCATCTGCAAACAGTATAACTTCATGTGTGAATGGAGACCTTCAGGAATCTGATTCCTCTCAGGTGTCCAGTTGGATGAAGTTGTATAAACACAACGTTTCGACGGCTAGCTCTGCTGGCTTCGTAAGTTGTCAGGTCTCTTCTAGCTACCATAAGCTGGCTGTCACCACCTAGACATGGTGACCGCCTAGGTTGACAGCCAGCTTTGCCACAGCTTGATAGAACCTGACCGTGATGACGACCGCAGAGCTAGCTTTCGAAACGTTGCGTTGTCCTTATACAACATCATCCGGATGAACACCCGAGAGATTTTATTGCAATCTAAATTCAGATAGTAAATCGTTAACACAATCATTTATTCAATAACGACTTAAAATGGTCGTAATACACTCCGCTATAGAACCTCCATGTTAACTCCTACATCTTTGATAAGCATTCC
>JARYHS010008074.1:25394889-25429943 GCA_031002005.1 Vandiemenella viatica | reverse complement strand
TTCACCCCAATAAAATGTTGCGTGTTTCTGGAGGACATTTGTTCTAAGAGTTCAAATTGCCAATACTGAAATTGATTGCAGACCTTCTTATGTCTATTCTCGCAAAGGCCACATTGGGTTTCCTCAAGTTTTAAAGTCACCATCTGTATACGAATCATTGCCAACAGCGTCATATTTCCAGGATGCCTAAACATTGTGGAGATGATTGTTATTTAAATCCAGCAAGAGGATGAAAAATAATGTGAGCCCACTTCAGGTTTTAGTTTTAAATAAGGCCCCTGCTTACACAATCTCAGAAGTATGAATTGTGGGCCATGAACCAGACTACCTCAGCCCTTGTTCGATCACAGTGTAAACCATGAACGTGACCTTGGCACTATACTGGCCATTCCTCGGTTTGATTACTCGGGAAAGTAATAGACCTTTGGGTAAGTACTGGAAATATTAGTGATAAGAGGCTAATGAGATTGGTGCAGTAAAAATTTAACGCGCTCGGTTTACCGTTTTAATGTGAGATCTGCTATGACTATTCTAACGCTTAGGAACACGGAGTCGGTGTTAGAGTATTAATATGTATTTCGCCATAATAATACTGGAATTAACCAGGTGTTGCAGTTTTTTGTTATAAATTAAGAATATGTATATTTTTTTATAATAAATATTAGAATAAGTTCCTTCTGGTAAACGAGTAAGCACAAATCCTCAAATGAAGTCTAAAAAGGTATCCACAAACGTGACTGGTCACAATTTTAAATGGCGTGGCGATCGATAAATTTCAACTTTGTATTCATATTATCCGAAGATAATCTTAAAAAAAAATTCTTCAGACTTTTTTTCTAAATACTACTGAGATACAAACAGACATATAGACTCTGCTGGAATTACTCCGAACGAGAACAGTTAACTTATCTGTGACTATCGTAATTACATATACGCAGCACTGAAAGTCCTGGACGCGCCAAACAGCACCGGCAGAGGTTGCTCGACTGCCGATAACTGAAGGAAACAAGAGAATCTATCTAAAACAATAGGAACCTTCTTTATTCTTAATGAAATAAAATGGAAATAATTCAGAATTAAATTTCAAAATAGTTACAAAGATTTAATATCGTACTGACGAAATTTAACAATAAAATCTGTCAAACCTTTAGACTTTAACCCTTTAACTGCTACGGATCGCCCGACAGAGCCCTCGCTGGGTGCTCCTTTGTTCTACCTGCGCTGAGAGGCCGGGGTTGGCTGATACATGCACTGTTGAGTTCCGACGTGCTGTGCGCTGAATATTTCGGGAGCTTTGTGAATGACGGTCTTAGGCTGTCGCTCTGCGTTTTGAAACCCCAGATACAAAATAAAAGTAGTTACTCTGACACCTAAAATTGTCAATTTAATGTTCTTCTAAAAGTCTAAGTAGCCAAAGATACAGGTACTTCATATACTAAACAGATATTACAGCAACTAAAATGTGTTTAATCTTTTTGTCTATTAGCACAGTAATTCATCTGGAGAAAATTGTATGTTCTGTATTTGTACCTGGCTTCTGGACGCACTTTCTGTTTCGAACATCTATGCATTGGCGTGTTAATTTTTGAATTTTCAATATGAATAATATTTCTAAAATGTCTCCTAGTAAATCCTTCCACCTTGAAAATCTAGTGAACTGATTCTGGCTTATTTGTCTCTGTATAAAATCTATTTGTTTCTTCAGCAAAACATTTCATAAGATCTTCTGTTAAAAATATCAGGAAAATGACAGAATTCTGGAATTTTGACCTAATCCATATTTGTGTCCTGCAGCTGAATCGAAAAACGCATGCACAAAAAGATGAGAATCGTTTTTCTTCCGGTCAAACCTGTCACTAAAGAGTCCTCTTTTTCGACATATTTAGCTCTCGCTATCTGAAGCTTCAGTTTCTGAAGAATTTTCAACTCTTGTGGAGACATGTGGTTGTTTTCCTCTGGCTGATGTACACGGCTTAGAACTATTATTTCGAGATCCTATAGAAGGGTCATTACTATCATTCATATAGAAGAAGGCATTTTCACAGTCGCTTCTAGTAAGAACATGATTTCTTCCTCTGTACATACACGAAGGCGAGCAATTTTTTCAGTGAAAATTAAGATGAAAATACCAATACAAATAAGATCGCAGCGGCAAATGCTCAAGGCCGTATGTTGGAAAGCAATTAACCAGCTGAGGTGGAACTGTACTGATCGCTAAGTGGCTTGCGCGTTAACACAGAAGTCAAAGGGTTAACTAGTGCACTTTTAAACAAACCGAGCATTGTTGCAAAGATTGTTTAATTTACTGACGGAATTTACCACGATATATAAAACAAAAATAGCACACATTCCTGAAATAATCCTCCATAATTCTCGTTACTATACACGTAGTAATTCATGGGAATTGAAACCGGTTCCAGTTAGTTGACAGGTAGCCATATGCCATCGAAACATTTTCGCCATAGTCATAATTTTATATATTTATTATGAATTTTCAAAGAGTACACAAGAAAATTTAATGTTTGATAGCCTTCAGCAATATAGGATTGCTTTCAACATGAAACTTCCTTCGATTTAATAGAGTTTACTCTTTTATTCCAATATGATAAATGCCATAAGATCTGGTGGAGGTCAATCAGTCTTCAATTTGAGGAGTGGCACCATGGCATGCTTTTCATGCAAGGATCTCGCGCACATTTCATCATTAATACTATTTCTCTTGTTGACACAATACGCCTCATTTGAGACGTATTTCTTGAACAGCTTCTGTTTCTCATTCCAACATGATAAAAATCATAAGCTCAGGGAGCAGTCTGGTAGCTCTCTCGTTAAGGTGTCGTATTACAGATAGAAAAGTTCACGGTTCGAATCTCGGTCATCTGGGATTTTCAAATTGTTCAAAACCGGGTCTTCACGTATGGCACAACTTACTGCGTAAAATAAAGTACGCTGGGACCTTTTATGGCTTGTATTCCGCGTTAAACAGAAATTCCATTCTAGATACTACAATCATATCTGCAACACGGAGATGTACACATTCAAAGCAAATGGAAGCCACACGACGCAACAAATCCGGTGGAGTGGTTCATGTGGCAGATCGGAGTGTACTTTCACTAGCTTGTAGCAGAGCGTTACAGCACGGGGTAAACAAGTTCTGAAGAGCTGGAGTAGTTCTTCGATAAGATATTTTACAGAAGCACTTGTTTTGCCATAGGAGCTGCAATTTGGCAGGAAATTGGTGAATCTTGTCGAACAGAACGCTGTGCATCCTATGGAAGAATGTCCTAATCATGGTGGGAAATTGTTGACATTGATATCCACCAGCAGGAGGAATAAAAAAAGTGTAGCGGCCAAATAAACAAAAGCATCTGTACAAGAGCCCGTACCGAGTTCATCGGATGAATGTTTCGAATGTGTGCATCGCACAATACTGGCTCAGGATTGGGGACCAGATAATTCACGTAACCCCCTGGAGTATACACACCATCACAGACGTCACATCTGTATTGACTACAAAAATATAGAGCAGTGCGGGAAGGGAAAGTTCCAAATCTTCTCACAACCGCGAGGAGCAATAGTCAAGAAACTGTTTCTATTTCAGGCAATCAGGTTTTTCAGTTTCAGGTTTAGGATAACAATTTATAATTATGTAATTTTTCAGCCTATGGTAACATAAGATTTGTTTGGTAATTTGTTATTTTGTAAAATCCATTTGTCCACCGTATTCATGCGTCTTGAAGATGAATGTACGAGGATGTACCAAAAATAATCGGAATTATTGTTTAAATGCTGTATATTTTCAAGTTTTTTACAAAACAACCTGTAGCTAGGAGGTTAGGACTTGCTATCGTATAATTAGTCTGTAGTTGCTCCAAGACAAGTTGTTTAATCACCGGTAGTTGGTACAAGACTACCGTTGAGGCGTCTTATTTACAGGATCAAATATTCGAGAAAGCATTTGCAGAACATTCTGTACTTAACTTATGGAACAATCTAGAAAGGGTTAGATCAGCAAGAGTTAGTAGGTGCCGGTACTCCAACCCGGGTCACCCGCGTGGTAGGCGAGAACGGAACCACTGAGCCAAAGTGGTGACTCACTCCACGCCCAGTAGAGATGCTATATCTGCAGGGGCGTGTGATCTTCGGTTAAAATTCACCTAATCGCGCTCCAAGATAACCCACTAATCTCTGACAGCTGATAAATTGTCTGTCGACAGTCTGAGAACCCAAGCTCTCGAAATTCCCATCATTTTCGTCGATTCGGGCAATTGATGAACGTCCAGAATGAGGTTTGTCATCAATCGACATGTCTCCATTTTTAGACCGCGCGAACCACTCGTACTCTTGAGTGTTTCCCATAGCGTCATCATTGTAAGCCATTTTCAACATTAAAACAGTTTCAGTAGCATTTTTACTGAGTAGGAAACTAAATTTCACAGCAGCACGTCGTTCATTTAAAATTGCCATCATCAAAAACGAAACAATGACAAAACAGCGCTACAAATACAATCACTGCAGATTAACATAACAAGCCAGGTTGATAACACAGGCGGCACTGAACAGACAAAGAGTTGTCCTATAAACTCCTAGCGGCAGAAACTCTTACTACACAAGCTCCGCCTACAGTAATGCTACTCAGGTTATTTTTGGGCACCCGTCAAATGCATCACTAAACTGTTTGTGATAACTGTAATTTATTTAGGAAATGTTTTCAATTAAACACCGTCTAACAACAGATTTTTATTAATGTTTCTCTTCAGAAGCTTTTTACTCTTTTGCAGTGGGAATTTACAGATGGAGGCTGAAGAGAGTCATGGAAGTGTAGAAGGTGTATATTGGCGAGGAGGCATGGGGAGATATTGATATATTAAAAGTAGTCTAATGTATGGAAGGAAAGTATAACCATGACCACAAGCTGGCACTCGATGTGAGGCACAAGGGGGTGAGAGAAATGATGAATAATTTATCAAAAACATTGAAAGAAATTAAAGTTGAAATTTGTAGGAGGGTGCAGTAATGGGGGGGTGGGAGGGGGTGAGGGAAATGGGTGGCTAGGAAAAAAGCCACCGGAGCGTGCGGTCCATCGCAATTGGATAAAAAATTACATTGTCACTTCTGTGTACTGGTATTCCACTCAAAAATTTAATATTTCTCTCAGTAGTGTTACGTACTTCATTTGGTTGAACATGCTCTTGTCATGCTTACACCCAACCAGCTTCAGTGTTTACTGTGAGAAGATAGGTGTAATTTGAAGTTCCGCCACGCTGCTGTTTTACCATTATTATCTCGGAGAGTAACAAATACCTAAAACCTTGGAAAATATTTTCTGTATAGATGGAAATAGAGAACGACAGTCAACAATTTAAAATTTTCCTGTTTAAGTTATTTTATCGACATAAATTGAAACTGGATTTTAACCTCTGGAACTAGAAGTATCTTTATACCGGATCAGATATCTATCAGCTGTTTGTTTGTCGTACATTGAGTGTTTGCTGTTACTTGTTATCAATATTGTGTTATTCATCACTCAATTTCACACGACGAAGTGATATGGAGCCAATAGAGGCTGTGTATATTAAACAAGAGGTGGGTCTGTACCATTAATCTGTTTATGGAGTTATGTAAATGTTGTTGACATAATGTACCATGTATGTTGTGACTGTACATCTTCTGGTGTATGTATTATT
Organism: Vandiemenella viatica; assembly: GCA_031002005.1. Taxonomy (NCBI): domain Eukaryota; kingdom Metazoa; phylum Arthropoda; class Insecta; order Orthoptera; family Morabidae; genus Vandiemenella; species Vandiemenella viatica. Next base: position 25,424,256 of record JARYHS010008074.1, on the reverse strand, counting down.
TCGCTGTCAAAAATTTTTGGGTAATATGTAGATCGCGATACCACTGCGACCACTTACCATCTCGCGTTGTAAACACTTCCGGATGCTGAGAGTATGACGTTCCTGTGTTTCCGTGTGTGACGTGCTCAGCCTTCCATAGATTTAAAAATACACGTTAGGCCATAGAACGTAACCAATAGTAAAAATAATATTAAAAAAAAAAATACGGACTGAAAAAGTTAAAGAAAATTATTAATTACACAATTAATAATATTATTAAAATATGTACAACATTCCAAACTGATAGTTGATATCGTTCATTAGCGTTACGTTATCAGTCACAATTCGATTGATTTGTATATGATTCCGTTCTTCTATACTTCTTCGCGTGGCTGAAATTGCTGTTAAAATCATTCATACCAAATAAAATATTTATAAAAACAATATTTCGTCAACAACCATTTGCGGTTAGATTGAAACGCAGCCTGGACCATACTAGATACGATTTGGAAAAATGGTTTTAGCAATATCGTGTGTGACTGTTACGTTTCACTATAGTCCAGGCTGCATTAAGATGTAAACAGTGATAGATACTACATAGGTATCCGCAGTAACGTATTCGATAATTACGTTTCAGTGTGGTCCAGGCTGCTTCAAAACCTCATCGTAAATGAATTTATTCCTGTACTACTGGTGCAAAATTAACGATTTCTCGATATGAGACGTATTACTGATGGACTACTTTCCGTGGAAGGCCCCGTTAATGACATTTGAAGCTGCGAGCGGAACGTAGCCTATGTCACATTCAGCAAGATAGTGACGTCATACTCTCTCCATCCGGAAGTGTTTACATCGCGAGGCGGTAAGTGGTTGCAGTGGTATCGCGATCTGGATAATCTTAAGATTATGGGCCCCAGTCATTGGTTTGATCTATAGTTCAGTAGAGAGGTGTAGTGTGACAGCTACAATAAACAACATTACATGACAAAAGAGTTAACAAATAGAGTAGCTAGCGTGAATTTAGTCATTACAGAAAAAGTTTGGTAGTAAATATGATTAAGATATAAAATGAGAAACACATGGGGCGAGAGAGATAAATGTGTTTAAATATAGGATAACCATACAGATTGATACACATGTAAATGTAATAATTACCTACAAGATTCAGAAGGAAGCCTGGCTCAGTTGGTGGCTGAGCTGACTGAATGATTGTTTAACACTTGGAGAATCCATATGGACCCAATGCAATAACCCACAAGTTTTAGTTCACACAACTACCAAAATAGTGTTGCCCACTGTAGGGGAAATTTCTACTCTTAACGAAAGAAGATCAGAAATTCCTAAAGAAAACAATGCATCCAATCTGACAGAAATAACTACAGATCTCTACCTCTGCTATGTAACCTCACACCCAATGGCCTGTACAAGCACAAAGAATAACTTTCACTAACTGAGTATACACAGAATCATAATAATTCTTCCATTCTTGGTGACAACATAAACCAACAGATCAGGAACTTAAAGGGACTATCACAACCGTTATTTAGTGTGGAATGTAAAGCAGAGTTTCAGGAAGATAGATATGCAGTGATTCTAATTGTAAATGACCAGTGCAACCATTAATTAGAGTGATACATAGTAATGGTCCTGATATACTGTATTGTGGTACTCCTGTTTTTAGTACCACCTGCATTTTATGCAATAACTTTTACTGAGTCTAACTTCGATGGCAAAACAATATTAATTTTACTATTTTCACATTTCTTGATTTTACACTACTATCTTTCAGTAAGTGTCACTGTGTTGCCAAATATATAACTAATTATTTTGCGGGAAACAGTAAGAACATAAAACGAGACTAACTTTAACTAAAACAAAAGGGAAGGACACCAGAGAACACAAATATCAGACAACTTTAAATTTTTGTCTTCACGAGCTTTGACCATTTGTAGCAGACAGTTAATAAAATAACCATAAACAAATTAAGACAAAACAACAAGCCAGAAAAAAGGCACAGCACTCATAAAAAATTAAATAGCCTCCCAGTGATTAACTTGTCCCTGCAGCGCTTATCACATAAATACCGAGACACGATCTACCACCCGAAACAAAACTTTTGTTTTCTGAATCGCAAAGTAAGGATTTCCTCATGGATAAATTTTACTGAATAATTAGATTTTCGAAAACAATCAAAATCAAGGTAATAAAACTGTTCAAAATAACATTCACGAGAGCTGTAAAGCATTTTACTTACAAGTACTATTAACTAATTAAATACAACATGAAAGATAAGAAAAACATTTTCTGAGTCAACTCATACATACAGAACACAGCATTAAAACACAGCTTACATTTGTTAGTAAAGTAACGCCAACCACAAAATCAATGCATTGCTTGGTCAACGAACTTTATTCTTGGAATTGTAATAAGCTATACATGTCGTGCACGCCTCCAGAAACACTTTAAATATAGAAACACACCTCCTGTTTGGTGTGTATCACATTTATTGCCACCATATACTGTAATATATAATACTACAGCCAATACACAACTAACACCACAAATCAGCTGATAAGACTAATGCAAAGTAACTGCAGGGTGAAGAGGAAACATTCCGCTGTTGGTTTCTTTGAAAAATTACTGTCTTGATTGAATGCCATTCAATATACTGGAGAACTGTCGATAATACGGAAATTGGTTAATCCAAACATCATTTATACAACTTTTCATATCTCTTATACTATCATCAATGGAAAATGAATGTATTGTTTTGTATACAGAAGCTTTATTTTTTAATGTTTACTATTTTTCATAATCATAAACATTGTTCATCCTTCAACTTGTTAGTTCTTCCTCGGTCGCAGTTAGTTGGGATTATCTACGCTCTGCTGTGTTCCTTAATGTCGTCTCCTCTTCTAACCGTCATGTTTCCCGGACTGAAAACATGTGCAGCGGTATTTCGACAATTAACTAGCCGGGCAGGACGATATGAAGCGAAGATAAATAGCAAAAAAATCTTGCTAGGTATACAGATAAATCAATAAAGGTTTCTTTTTAAGAATGTAGTGATATGCATTAAATGCTTGTTGAAGACATTAAATGAAAATATCTTGACATAACATCTCTTATGAAATACATTTGAGCAGGTATGGTACGGCTTGAAAAGATTTTATTATCTGGACAGGTTGTTGGGGAATCAATCAGGTAACTTGGTTCTAAGACGTTGCCTGAATCTGGTGGTAATGAATAGGATCCTCCATATTATGGGTATTTAGTACAGGAGCTTAAAAGGGCGCAAAAGTGGGTAGCGAAATTTTTCTGTGGAAATTAATGCAGAAAAGAATCAGTAACCTATATGATAAACGACCTGGAATGGAATTCATTGGAAGACAGGAGGAGGGTGAAGAGAGTCATGGGAGTGTACACGGCTTATATTGATGAAGAAGCGGGGAAAGATATTGGTGTAAGAATTAAGAGTAATGCATGGAAGGGAAAATGTGACAGTGACAGAAGCTTGCTATTAATTTCGGGCTCAAGGGTGTGGGAAGGTTTTCTTTCGTGGTTATAGGGTCAGCCAATGGATTAAGTCGCCGGGAGAACCAAAAACAATGAAATAATTTAAGGTGATGTTTGTAGAGGGAAAAATAGACGGATAGATGAAGGTGGACCAAATGGATGTGTAATTAAATTGACACCAGAGTGTGCACTTCATCGCAATTAAATTAAAACAAGTCAATACGTTTCCAATGTAGAACATTCATTATAGTTTGCAGAGTATGGTGATAGTAGAACGAGTAATAGATTTGATATGCTCAAATTCGAAGAAAAACATCCGAACGAGAAGAAAAGACAGTACAGTAATACCCCGCTTTACGCGACCCCGTTATGCGCGGTTTCGCTTTAACGCGAATTTCAAATTTCGCGTTAAAATGCCTCGTATTACGCGAATTGCTTACTTAAGAATATGTATGTCCATAATGTAGTCATTGGCTTCTCTTTGGTCGCGGTAATCCCCTCTTTCTCCGACCATTCTGATCGAAGAATTGAGGATTCCCCGTCCTACGACTTTGTTCTATGGGAATTCCCTCGTTTGTTTCCTTTGTTCCATTTGTTTATCTCGGCTGGCAGTCGTGTTTTAACGTTTGGTGGAGATACATAATTTAACACTACGTTAAAAATGCCGCCTACGAAGAAAAAAGAGCGTAAAAGCGTAACTTTGGAATTGAAGGTGAAGGTGAAAAGAAGAACGGAAAATGGGGGAAAAGCAACAATTGTTGGCAGAGATTTTGGTCTGTCAGAATCGACTGTGAGAACGATTTTTAAAAATCGGGAAAACCCTATAAGTGCAACAAAACTTTCTCGTTCGAGATCTTCTATCATAGAAAGAATGGAGAAGTTGCTAGCAGTCTGGATCGAAGATTTAAATAAGAAGAACACACCACTGACTCAAGATATCATATGCACAAAAGCAAAATCTTTGTATGAGATGTTAAAGACAGAAGAAGGTGAAGGAAGTTCCACTCCGACTTTTGCTGCCAGCAGAGGCTGGTTTCATCGGTTCAAGCAGTGCTCCAATCTTCACAATATCCAGACAACAGGTGAGGCCGCCAGTGCGGACACTCAAGCTGCAGCTGAGTTTCCAGACAAGTTTCAAGATTTCGTAGCACGAGAAAAAACTCCTGTTTGTCTCATCTTCAATGATGATGAGACCGGGCTTTAGTGAGAAAAATATGCCATCTTGAACATTCATTTCTAAAGAAGAACGTCAAGCCAGCGGTTTCAAAGCTGCGAAAGATCGATTAACACTTCTGCTAGGTGGTAATGCCACTGGTAATTTCAAACTGAAACCTTTACTGGTTTACCATTCAGAAACACATCGTGCAATGCGAGGTACAGACGAGATAAGCCTACCAGTCGTGGGCGGTCCAACAGAAAGGCGCGAGTTACACGGGAAGTTTTTCAAGATTGGTATTCTAATAGTTTTTGCCAGTCAGTAAAATCCTACTGTGACAGAAATGGGCTTGAACGTAAAGTTATATTACTCTTAGACAATGCCCCAGGACATTCAACCTCACTTGATACGCCGAGAGACTTAAAAGTGTACGTGATGTTCTTTCCACCAAACACTACGTCACTATTACAACCTATGGACCAGGGAGCAATAGCAAACTTCAAAGCTTATTACCATCGCCGCACTTTTAGCCAACTAATTCATGAAACAGACGGGGAAGGAAGACAGTCTATGCAAGAGCGGTGGAAGTCATACAACATCCTGAAGGATATTCACAACATAGACAAGTCTTGGAAAGAAGTTAAAAAGAGTTGTATGAACAGGGTGTGGCGTAATCTTTGGCCAGATGTAGTGGAAGCACCTAGAAGAATTGTCCAAATGCACAGACAAGTACTTGAAGACATTGCTGCAATGATTGAGGGGTCTGAACTTGAAGATGTCGCGGTAGAAGATCTTGAAGAACTTGTAGCAACTCACGACGAACCTCTCAGCAATGAAGATCTGATCGAGTTACAGAATAATGCCATAAACGATGAGGAAGGACAAGTAGAAGACAGAATTTTATCTTCAAGCGGAATACAAAATATTCGTTCAAAAATTTATTCAGGTTTGGACATATTGCATAGCATAGATAGTCATGATGACCGTGTTTGGACCATGTGTCAAACAATTAAAAACAGCGTTGGTTGAACGTATTTTACAAGAACGTAAAAGAAATGCTACCCAAAAGACAATAGATGTATTTTCCCGTTAAAAAAAAAACAAAACATGTAATACTGCATAAAGTGTTCTTAGAATTAAAGAGATGGAATTCAATGATTTGTATTTTTTTTGCATTAACTTTTGACTCTGTTTAATCGTAAACCCCGATATACGCGAATTTCACTTAACGCGATTTTTTGCGGAACATATCCCTCGCGTAAAGCGAGGTATTACTGTAAATGACGCCAACTGCACAGGAACAAAACCTAAACACAGTAACAAATACCCTGAAAAATCTACACTGAACAAACAAAACGTGTGTATTTTATCTGACGTTCATGGGAAAGGATTGGCTTCTATCTTAAAAAATTAAAAGAAATTCTTCACGGCGTTGAATATTAATATATTTTTCTCGAGCTTCCAGCCGTGTTAATATGTCATATTTGCGGGACGTTTCGAAGGCGTCCATCTCTGCCTTCATTTTCAACCTGATGTCAATGTTTAACTGTTTGTTTATTCAGCCGCTGCTACGGAAACGGTGGAAGACAAAAACCAACACAAGGCGATTACGTCATCCGCTCTTCTGCTCGAGACCGACGCGAAACTGTTTCAGCAATTTAATCGCCGGGTTCCAGGCCGCACTGAGTTGATAACCAGTGTCCCTGTTGACTAATAAATCAGTTAATCTAATTTCCACAGCCTCTGTAATAACGCTGGCCCAAAAATCTTTGACCCGGGCTAAAATGGTTGTTTTTTCAAATTCAAAAGTGTGACCCTCTTGCACACTATGTTCGGCCACCGCAGATTTTTCTTCTTGCCCAAGACGAACATTTCTGGCGTGCTCTACACATCGCTGAACAATGCATCGCTGTGTCTGTCCAATGTAGCCGCGGCCACATTCACATGGTATATAATATACACCAGGGGTTCGTAAACCTAGGTCATCTTTAACGCTGCCGACCAAGTTACTAATTTTAGTGGGTGGTCTATAAATTGTCTTGACTCCGTGTTGTGATAGCAGTCTACCTATTTTGAAACTTAGGGCACCCACAAACGGCAGAAACGCAAGGCCCTTGGTATCAATCTGATCTCTCCGTCGATTTTCCTTCTGTTTAAACGCACGAGTAATCTGTCCCTGATTATAACCATTATTTAAAAACGTTTTCCGGAGATAGTCCAATTCACCAGCCAGGCTATGTTTGTCACAAATCCTTCGTGCTCTGTGTACCAAGGTAGTTAATACAGAGTTTCGTTGTGCCGGATGATGACAGCTGTTGGCATTTAAATATAAGTCGGTATGGGTAGGCTTCCGATACACAGTGTGTCCCAGCGAACCATCAGCACGTTTAACAACAAGCACATCAAGAAATGGCAGGCAACCGTCCTCCTCCAATTCCATTGTGAACTGAATATTTTCATGGATTGAATTGAGATGCGCAAGAAATTGGTCAAGACTGTTTCTGCCATGGGGCCAAATCACAAAAGTGTCATCGACATACCTATAAAAACACTTCGGCTGGAGTGGTGCGTGGCTTAGTGCCTCTTCTTCAAAAAATTCCATGAAGAAATCAGCAATGACAGGAGACAACGGCGAACCCATTGCTACACCGTCCACTTGTTCGTAATATTCTCCTTCAAACTTAAAATAAGTGGTTGTCAACACATGGTGGAAAATATCAATCATTTTTTGATCAAAATACCTCCTTAACGGATCTAAGGAGTCGACCAAGGGAACACGAGTAAAAAGAGAGACCACATCGAAGCTCACCATTAAATCACCAGGATCTAACTTCATGTTGTCTAAGATTTCCACAAACTCACTGGAATTTCGAATACTGCGATGAGCCTTCCCTACCAATGGGTTGAGAATATCTGTTAAGGAGGTATTTTGATCAAAAAATGATTGATATTTTCCACCATGTGTTGACAACCACTTATTTTAAGTTTGAAGGAGAATATTACGAACAAGTGGACGGTGTAGCAATGGGTTCGCCGTTGTCTCCTGTCATTGCTGATTTCTTCATGGAATTTTTTGAAGAAGAGGCACTAAGCCACGCACCACTCCAGCCGAAGTGTTTTTATAGGTATGTCGATGACACTTTTGTGATTTGGCCCCATGGCAGAAACAGTCTTGACCAATTTCTTGCGCATCTCAATTCAATCCATGAAAATATTCAGTTCACAATGGAATTGGAGGAGGACGGTTGCCTGCCATTTCTTGATGTGCTTGTTGTTAAACGTGCTGATGGTTCGCTGGGACACACTGTGTATCGGAAGCCTACCCATACCGACTTATATTTAAATGCCAACAGCTGTCATCATCCAGCACAACGAAACTCTGTATTAACTACCTTGGTACACAGAGCACGAAGGATTTGTGACAAACATAGCCTGGCTGGTGAATTGGACTATCTCCGGAAAACGTTTTTAAATAATGGTTATAATCAGGGACAGATTACTCGTGCGTTTAAACAGAAGGAAAATCGACGGAGAGATCAGATTGATACCAAGGGCCTTGCGTTTCTGCCGTTTGTGGGTGCCCTAAGTTTCAAAATAGGTAGACTGCTATCACAACACGGAGTCAAGACAATTTATAGACCACCCACTAAAATTAGTAACTTGGTCGGCAGCGTTAAAGATGACCTAGGTTTACGAACCCCTGGTGTATATTATATACCATGTGAATGTGGCCGCGGCTACATTGGACAGACACAGCGATGCATTGTTCAGCGATGTGTAGAGCACGCCAGAAATGTTCGTCTTGGGCAAGAAGAAAAATCTGCGGTGGCCGAACATAGTGTGCAAGAGGGTCACACTTTTGAATTTGAAAAAACAACCATTTTAGCCCGGGTCAAAGATTTTTGGGCCAGCGTTATTACAGAGGCTGTGGAAATTAGATTAACTGATTTATTAGTCAACAGGGACACTGGTTATCAACTCAGTGCGGCCTGGAACCCGGCGATTAAAATGCTGAAACAGTTTCGCGTCGGTCTCGAGCAGAAGAGCGGATGACGTAATCGCCTTGTGTTGGTTTTTGTCTTCCACCGTTTCCGTAGCAGCGGCTGAATAAACAAACAGTTAAACATTGACATCAGGTTGAAAATGAAGGCAGAGATGGACGCCTTCGAAACGTCCCGCAAATATGACATATTAACACGGCTGGAAGCTCGAGAAAAATATATTAATAAAAGAAATTCTGTTTCAGGAATAGTAAAGCCAGGAGCAACTCTCAGAGAAGTGTTGAATACGGACAGTATAGCACCCGGCAGCACAAGTGTAGTACTGGGAGCAACTCTCAGTGAAGTGTTGAATACGGACAGTATAGCACCCGGCAGCACATATGTAGTACTGGGAGGAGCAACTCTCAGTGAAGTGTTGAATACGGACAGTATAGCACCCGGCAGCACATGTGTAGTACTGGGAGCAACTCTCAGTGAAGTGTTGAATACGGACAGTTTAGCACCCGGCAGCACATATGTAGTACTGGGAGCAACTCTCAGTGAAGTGTTGAATACGGACAGTATAGTACCCGGCAGCACGTATGTAGTACTGGGAGCAACTCTCAGTGAAGTGTTGAATACGGACAGTATAGCACCCGGCAGCACATATGTAGTACTGGGAGCAACTCTCAGTGAAGTGTTGAATACGGACAGTATAGCACCCGGCAGCACATATGTAGTACTGGGAGCCACTCTCAGTGAAGTGTTGAATACGGACAGTATAGCACCCGGCAGCACATGTGTAGTACTGGGAGCAACTCTCGGTGAAGTGTTGAATACGGACAGTATAGCACCCGGCAGCACATGTGTAGTACTTGGAGCAACTCTCAGTGAAGTGTTGAATACGGACAGTATAGCACCCGGCAGCACATGTGTAGTACTGGGAGCAACTCTCAGTGAAGTGTTGAATACGGACAGTATAGCACCCGGCAGCACATGTGTAGTACTGGGAGCAACTCTCAGTGAAGTGTTGAATACGGACAGTATAGCACCCGGCAGCACATGTGTAGTACTGGGAGCAACTCTCAGTGGAGTGTTGAATACGGACAGTATAGCACCCGGCAGCACATGTGTAGTACTGGGAGCAACTCTCAGTGGAGTGTTGAATACGGACAGTATAGCACCCGGCAGCACATGTGTAGTACTGGGAGCAACTCTCAGTGAAGTGTTGAATACGGACAGTATAGCACCCGGCAGCACATATGTAGTACTGGGAGGAGCAACTCTCAGTGAAATGTAGAATACGGACAGTATAGCACCCGGCAGCACATATGTAGTACTGGGAGGAGCAAATATCAGTAAAGTGTAGAATACGGACAGTATAGCACCCGGCAGCACATGTGTAGTACTGGGAGCAACTCTCAGTGAAGTGTTGAATACCGACAGTATAGCACCCGGCAGCACATGTGTAGTACTGGGAGCAACTCTCAGTGAAGTGTTGAATACGGACAGTATAGCACCCGGCAGTACATGTGTAGTACTGGGAGCAACTCGCTTTGAAGTGTTGAATACGGACAGTATAGCACCCGGCAGCACATATGTAGTACTGGGAGCAACTCTCAGTGAAGTGTTGAATACGGACAGTATAGCACCCGGCAGCACATATGTAATACTGGGAGCAACTTTCAGTGAAGTGTTGAATACGGACAGTATAGCACCCGGCAGCACATATGTTGTAATGGGAGCAACTCTCAGTGAAGTGTTGAATACGGACAGTATAGCACCCGGCAGCACATATGTAGTACTGGGAGCAACTCTCAGTGAAGTGTTGAATACGGACTGTATAGCACCCGGCAGCACATATGTAGTACTGGGAGCAACTCTCTGTGAAGTGTTGAATACGGACAGTATAGCACCCGGCAGCACATATGTAGTACTGGGAGCAACTCTCAGTGAAGTGTTGAATACGGACTGTATAGCACCCGGCAGCACATGTGTAGTACTGGGAGCAACTATCAGTGAAGTGTTGAAAACGGACAGTATAGCACCCGGCAGCACATGTGTAGTACTGGGAGCAACTCTCAGTGAAGTGTTGAATACGGACAGTATAGCACCCGGCAGCACATATGTAGTACTGGGAGCAGCAAACGATGTTTATCGCAATGAACCCAAAAATGCGGCTAGAAAGCTTAAAGAAGTTCTGATTAAAAGACCTGATCACTAGTTTTATATAGCGAATATACCTCACAGGCATGATCTTACTGAATTGTCCTGTGTAAATTCGGTGATTACAACGACGAACAGGAAGTTTAGAACGATATGCAGAGCGTTTAAAATGTAAACTTTATTGAACTAAACTCCTTAAGCAGGGGCCACTTCACACAACATGGCCTACACAGGAATTATCTAGGTAATACTGAAATAGCTGAAAACCTTGTGAATATAATAAAGGGAACTACAGAAATAACCAGAAACTGTGCAAGTATACCTTTGGGGAATGCAGATGGAGCTCATCAGGAAAAAGAAGAACAAACAACAGATCAACAAAATACTGAAAGTGAAGTTAAGGTTAAAAAAGGAAAGCAGTGCTCCCTATCAAGATGTCAAGGACCTGCATCCAGCCGAAGGAGTAACAGAAAATTCGTCTCATTATTGAAGAAATCACATGATTTTTTATATTGGACAAACAATGGCAGAATGCGCAGCAAGTCCTAAATGGCAGTAGACACATCATAGTGCAATTGTTAATGGTAAGAATATAAAAGTGAATCAAATAAACCAAGGGTCTGATAATTTAAGTAATAAACATTGTCTTAGAATTCTACATCTAAATATACAATATATATCTAATACACTTGAAAGACCATTGCTCGAATATGGTAGTGTAGTATGGGACCCTCATTTTACATATCAAATACAGGAGTTGGAAAGGATGCAAAAAAGGGCTTCTAGATTTGTTTCTGGAAATTAAGGCAGAATGCAATCAGTGACGGATATGATAAAGGAGCTGGAATGGGATTCATTGCAAGACAGCAGGAGTATGAGGAGGGTCAGGGGCGTGTACAGGGCGTATACTGGCGATGAGGCATGGAAAGATATTGGAGTAGATATGAAAAGTAATGCATGGAAGGGAAAAGATGACCATGACCACAAGCTGGCACTCGATTTTAGACACAAGGGTGTGGAAGATTCTCTTTTTTAGGTAAGGGTGTCAGGGATTAGAATGAGTTACCAAGGTAAATGATGAATAATTTTCCGAAAAAGTTGAAAGAATTTAAAGATAAAATTTATAGAGGGCAAATGTAGGTGGTTTGCAGGATAGGGGGAAGATGGGGGTGTCAGAAATTGCCACCGGAGCCTGTGCTCCATTGCAATTAAATTAAATTATATTAAAGAGAAAAATTGGTAACAGTGGTCTATGCAGACAAGGGCTGAGCAAGAATGACACCGTGTATCTCCATTTCAATTGTTCGAAATAAACACTTAACAAAATATTTGTGTTTTTCGGTGTTAAAACGCTATATTCGAAAGAAAAAAATGTAAATAAGCAAAAATTGGTCCTCACGACAATTTAGGCATGTTTTTGATACTATAAATCAGTAAACCTGGACACAAATGTCCATCATATATGTATATATATATATATATATATGATGTTCTTTCGTGTATTTCAGTCAGGAATAAATCGCGTATTGCCTAAAATCCGAGGTATAATTATGGCGGAATGTGTTTTAAAAGAGAGGGAAATTGGTTACTCAGTTTTGGTCAGAAGACTGTTTCTGTTTGCTTGTGGGAAACACATTCTGGGCACTAAATATAGACGTTTAATGAGACTGTAACGGAGGGCAGCTTGATTGTCTGTGAAATGCGAAAGTAGATGTGGAGAGAAATTTAAGGGGACAGGACTCATAGAAATATATGCTGGAATTAGCTGATACCCACGACATAGTTCGTGATTGTCAAGTATTTTAAAGGTTTTTATTTTTTTAATGGAACCTTAAATGTTTCAAGGATGGAAAGCAACTTATGTTGCTCCTCTCCAAATAGCTATAGCAATAGAAATACTCTGTGGCAGATCCAGGATTTTGGTTTGGGAGGTGCTAGGATTGTGGTTTGGGGGGGAGGGTTTACTTGGGCGAGGGTAGGCATTACTTATAGGAGTGAGGGTCGACGACAGAAAATCTCATGTCAACATTGCCACCGTTACAAGAACAGTAAAGCAAAAAAAAGTTATCAAGATAACGATGTCCTCGGGAGTGACCTAAATGCTTTTGGAATGGGGAACTTGAACCCTTTAAGGCCCCCTCACCTTGATCAACCTCTCCCGCAAGTAAAAGTATCGTCAAAATTGGTTCACATTCTAAATATGTCGCACATAAATCATTTATTTTAGATTATATTTAATAGCTAAAAGAGCTGAAAAATGTGACGTAATCCAGAACAGCTTAGAGCATTAAGGAACATTCTAGTACATTCTAGAAGATCCATATAATTTTTAGAACACTTTGGCCGATTTATTATCATTTTCGAGATATTTGTAAAAACTGATTGTTTTCAAATGTAAATTTTGTTTATGTACGGTGATATTGAAGAGTGGGTGGGTCTTTGTTAACCTAATGTATACCGTGATTTTCTGTTTTTTTTTTTTTTTTTTTTTTTTTTTTTTTTTGTAGTATAATTGTGTATTTTCTATAAAAATCTGATAAAATCTATAGCTTTGTATAAAGAACATTTGTAAAAATTACAGAGGGAAGGGTTAGGTTTTTGAAAACCAAACATACGCAGTCTTTTCCAGTTTGTGTTAAAGTAAACATGTGCAAAGATCCATAGATATTGGCCAAAAAATGTGGATATGTATAATGAGCATTAACGAAAATTAAGCAGTGGAAAGGGAAGACGAATTCGGTTTCTATAAATGAAATATTGAGGTATTTTTCTGGTTGTGTTAAGGTAAATGTGTACAAAGCTACTTCAAAATCTGATAGAAACTTTGCATAAAAACCATTGAAAAAAATTATGGGGCTGGAAACAGGTAGAAGGGGTGGGGGCAGATTTCTAGTAACCAAATGTTGAGAGGATTTTTCTGTTTGTTTTTAAAGTATATGTGTGGATTAAAGGTAAAAACTGCGAGTATGTACAAAGAATATAAACAAACATTTTGGGGTTGAAAGGGAAAGTGGGATTGGGATTTTCCAATATAAATATAGAAAAGTATTTTTCTGTTTGCCTTAAAGAATAAGTGTGCAAAGTTCCTTCAAAATCTGATAGAAGCTGTAACTTTGTATAAACAATATTAATAATAATTAAGGGGGTTTGAAAGAGTGAGAGGGGTTGGATTTCTGATAATCAAATGCAGACTATTATTTAAGTTTGTTTTAAGGTATGTTCGTGCAAACCTCCGTCGATACCGACAAAAACTGTGGGTTTGCAAATATATACTGTATATATATATATATATATATATATATAAATGTTGACACAATTTAAGTGTGTGGAAGTGGGGAGAGGGGATGGAATTTGCAAACCAAAGGTAGATAGTATTATTTTGTTTGTTTTAAAGCATATGTGTGTAAATTTCCTTCGAAATCGGATCAAATATGTGGGTTTGTCTAAAAATTAAGTGGTGTAAAGAGGAATAGGGGTTTTTGATTTTATTGTTTTTAAAAACTTTCTTCTTGCCGCCCCCATATTCTTCCAAATTTTAAAGTCAAACTACTTTTCAAGTTTGAGAGCACTAACAAACGGAGGCTGAATTTTTATATATGAGGATTACACATTTTTGCATCCCTCACCCACCAACATCTGCCTACCGCGACAAAACTCCATTACTAACAGTAGAGGACCAAGCGCTATCTATCACCAACACCACTAACGGGTGGTAGCTGGTGGTCATGGAGAAAAGTGTGTTAATATGTACACACACAAACTTTTTATGTATGTATATATATTGATTAGCTTATGAAACAAATATCGTTAATGGGTCAGGATTATTTAACGTTCTTACACTGTGCATCACGAGCTCTGTGGCAAGACCAGACTTCCACCGGGTAGCACTCTGTTACACACGAATTTGACAAGGGAGTCCAAATTGACAGTGTAGCACAAAGCTGTTTCTAAGGTAATTGAAAGAGTGATCCATAAAATGGTAGCAAAGAGGGTAAAAACCCTTAGAGTGGATGAACAAATGACAGGCTGAATAGAGGATATTTTAATAGATAGAAAGCATAGGCTTAAGATAGGAAACGCAGTATCAAAACTAGTGAAAATTGGTGCGTCACAAGGTAGTATTTCGAGACTATTGCCATCTTTTATTCTAATGAAAGATTGTGTTAATGGTTTACTGTCAGAAGTTATGTTGTTTATATCTGACATCTTATACAAGGTGATCAAACCATTAGAAGAATGTGAACAGCTGCTGGAGTCAACATGAGTGGGTAAGTCAACTTTGGATAAAGATAAACGTAAAAAAAGAATCAGCTGATTTGATATATAGACAAAACTTAAAGGTTGATTATTATTATTATTATAGGGTAGGGAATGAACTGCTCGATACCTGAAGTATAAATATCTTGGAATAATATTTGTAAATAAACTCAAATGGGCGGGACACATAGGAAAGATGAAGAAAAGTATATAAAATCTCGCACTTATTTGAGAGAGCGGTGAGGGTACGTACCAGGGGAGTGAAGGATTTGTGTTACATAAATTTGGTTAGACCATTGCTTGAATATGGTGGAATAGTATGGTACCAATATTTTGGATATCAAATACGCGAGTTGGATGGCGTAGAAAGAATTGTCTCTAGAAATTACGGTATAACATTTTTACTAACTGATATGATAAAGAAGTTGGAACTGTATTTATTAAATGACAGGGGAGGGTTGAAGAGAGTCATGGGAGTGTACAAGGAGAAAATTTGTGATGTGGCATGAAAATATATTGGTTGAAGAATAAAGATAATTGCTTCCAAGGAAAAAGATTGCCATGACAATTACCAGGTACTCGTTTTAAACCATAATACAGTGGATTTTTTTCTTTTTTAGATACGGAAGTCGACGACTGGAGTGAATTACCAGGCGAACTGAGAATTTTTTTTAATAAAAACGCTTAAATAAATTAAAATTCGTACATGCCAAAAGTAGGTGGGTATAAGAAAGGGAAACGTTGGGTGTGTAGAGATATTGCCAAATAAGCATGCACTCCATCGAAATTCATTAAAATTACGGAAGAATCAATGTGTTCTTAGGAACATTTTATTTACACACGTGCTCGTTTGTCTACACGCGATTAGAGAAGTCGACATGTTTCTTCTATATTCTTTGTAGAAATGTTGTACCTGTGGTGGATTGCTTTCGATTAGAGGTCTGATTATGTTCGTAAGTATTTCAAATTTGATCTGCTCATTCTGAAATATTCAAAATACATTTGTGATAGTGCAGAATCAATTGTTCATAGTTTCTGCTGGACACACATACATACTGACATTGCTGACTTTCCCTGTGTTTATTGAATGGAAAATGGAAACGTGAAAAGCTCCAGTGCATATTTGCAGGTAAATTGCTATGCTATGGATGATGCTAAGTGTTTAGATTTGTTTAATTCAAAGAGACCAGAAAATTAATCTATCAACTTAAATTTTATTTAGTTGCTGTGCTTACTTTGGAAGTTACTTGGAATTTACTCGCAGTGGCAGCTGATTCTATGGCAATCGAGACTGCTCACCCAAGATGCACGCCCATTGTTTGCAGAGATCATGGTAGTGAAGCAATATTTCAAGTTCAAAGTATGGTGTGAAATAAACGCTGTAAAATAAACTTTACAAAGCTTATCGGAAAAGTTTTTCCAGCGAATTTTCAATGCACAAAGCGGAGTCAGTTAGCATTGGAAACATTTGAAGGATAAAAAACTCATTCCCTGCAAATGTAGAAGTCAGGTGAGAGAAACTGAAACAAAAAAATGTAGTTCTTCTTAGTATTTTTATGTGGCATGTTTCTTCTACTTTATCCGTATCTGCCGAGTCAACGGGGGCACTGCCTATCTTTTACTTGAAGCTATCTGGGGGCCGATTTTGTATCTCAATTACTTCAGTCGTATTGACGCTACAGGTCCCGAATTTCTGTTGTACATAGATATCAGCAATCTTAGCAAACTTACGGAAATATATTTCGTTACTTTTCTTAGGTCTGATGTTATTCATATACAAAATTCAGAGATTTGTCACTTACTCACTGACTGATGGTCATCAAAACACTTAATAACGCAGTCATAGAAAGCTGACATTTGGACACAGATGAATGTTTACCCCCACATTATAAGAAAAGTCTGTACCGCCACACGTCTATCCCTTAACTACCCCAACAACTTTACATACCTGATTTTAATCGTAGACAGAGCTTACTTAGTTTAACTAATGCGCTAAATTTTACTTCTTTCCTTACTTTGGATGTTAGTGAAATCAAAAAATCAAAAAAAAATTTTCGACGACTCTCTGACATCAAAATTCCTATGTACATCCAGTAATCCTAGAAATAGCTAATTTTGCACACATGTATGGTTTCATCCAAAAATTATAATAAAAGTCTAATATAATTTTCCCAATAATTATTTAATTACAATCCTAAACATGAAAAGTTTTGGCACATTATTGCAGGGTTAATTGCGTTGCTCTGGATGATGCTATATGCCTAGGATTTCGTTAATGCATAGAGATATATTTTTTTTAACTAATATCTGAAATTGCTTAGTTTGGTAATTACTCGCTGTAAACTTATAGTGGTATTTAAACCAGCGACTTACAGTGGACTCCCACTTTATATGAGAAAATGTTCTTATTCGCAGATTTTCTAATTCCATTCGAGCAACTATTAAGAATAAGCGACTAACTTACAAGAAGAAATGAGATCCCACCAAAACAATTTTTGTAAAAAATATGTAGTGGTAAAAGGTAAAAGATCTTGTTTTAAGCCAAGTCAACAAAATAGTTTGTGTTATAGATCTGATTATTGGCTATTATTAATGTCATAATTGCTACTGAAATGGGAGACATAATATAAATTATTTACTCCAAGACCTATCGAACTCGAAAAAGAGATAGGGAAATCGTTGCTTTTATGTATTACTAAGTTTGATAAAGTAACACATATAAGGTATTTATAATGGTCTACTAAAATATGGCATACATAATGGCCAAGTACTCAGAATTGTTTTTCTGTAACCCGAGGAGAAACCATTCTGTTTTAGAAAGTAATGTGAATAAACATTGTAAAGAATAGATTTGACTATGGACAAAATATCATACTTTTTGTCACTATTTAAGTGCTAGACTTCGCATATTTTCACAAGAATTGTCACATCAGTCACTTCAATATAAAAAAAATATGCCAATAGCTCCTCCAATATGATTAATAAGGTTCCTTGTACATTCATCTTTAAACTGTGAAAGTGAATGGGCAAACTAGGCTGAAGAAATACCATCCTCATGTTACACATCTTTTAGAAGTTATTCTGAAGACTAAGTGAATTAATATATAATGGAAGAAGTATCCTGACACAAAGAAACTCATCATGCAGTAATATATCTAACATTCATTTTGTTGGGTTGTTGACAAAATATTACACTCATCAGTATTAAAAAGCTGAATAGTATTCTGTGAACACAGCTTTACTAAGTTCAAATCAACAAAAATGTGTCATCATTATTTTTATTATTACAGAATCTGTAATTGTTATTATTGTTGGTACAAACAGCTTATTTTATCACAAATATTCATACAGTTATGAATGGTAGAAAGTAGCTTGATCTCAACCATATGAATATATATATGTAAAATCCATTCATTGCCCTGCTAAATCAAAACTGCTGAATGGATAATACACAAAAGAGATCAATACATGCTCTCTTCTAGATCTCTAAATGTTAAAATGGTCTCTTATGATTGGTGGGGATCCCCAGGGTGGTACAGCCACAGGAATTAAGAGCTAACTAAAACTTTACTACAACAATATAAGCCAGTGACTTTTATTTCAAATATAATTTTGTTGAAGTACATTTGAAGCACAAAACAAAAAGCTAAAAATATACATTTAAAACCAATCAGGGCAATGCCAAGCAAGGCAAACTTTGTAATCTAAGAACAAATCTATAAATATTTTTGCTATTAAGTACAGTTTATTCTTAAATATATTTGAAAATTAACTATCAACACACTAATATTTCTAAACATTAGAATTAAAACACAAAATACAATGGAATTAAACCCTGCACAATATTTAAAACTTAATAGAGCTATATTTTTTTATCTGCAGCAAATATACAGACAAAAATCTTATACCCTTCACAACCACTGTAACATCCCAACAACCATTTTTCAACATTAAAGATTCAGCCAAATATCTTTCACTTCCACGTCAAATTCAGAACAGGCTGCAAGTCATATCCTAACAATGTACGAATTAACAGACATTTAATTACATATTAAGTAAATACACAACCTACAAATATTACATGTAATTCTCATTCAATGTTTTAAATAATTTTATCGACAAATTAATAAGATATACTAAAAAAAAATTGCTGAACTAAATTATTTAGAACAATTTGAATAGTATATTTGGCACTATTGTTCTATTCAGTATTTACACCAGCTGTATGATACAAATCACAGAAAATCTGTTTCATAGTTTTAGTGGGCATATTACACTGAACAATAACAAAATGCCTTGCAATAGAGTTAATAGAAAATAATTTTATCATCATACAACAAACATAAAAATTTAGATATTATATCAAATAACCCTAACATCAGTAGAAATAAAAAACTTGACACAAGAAATTTAGAATCACAACATCAATCATTTTTAAATAATTCATTCCCACTATGATATTTAACTATAAATTTTACTCTATATGCCTCAGAGAAGCAATACATTAACGCTTTAAATACTAGGTATTGCCCGGCAGAGCCCTCACTGGGTGCTCCTTTGTTGTCGAATGAGCCGTCTTCCTGCACTGAAAGGCCGCGGTCGGTCGATACCTGCGCTGCTGAGTTCGGCACGCGGCCCGACCTGCTCTATGCTGAATATATTTGGAGGCTGTGTGTGACAGACTTCGGCTATCACTCTGCGTTTTGAAACCCCAGATACAAAATAAATGCAGTTATACCGACATCTAGTGTTTTTCAATTTATAGCTCCTCTAAATGTCCGCCTAGAGAAACATACAGGTACTTCATATGCTAAACAGATATTACAGCAACTGAAATGTGTTTGGTTTTTTTTGTTTGTTATTGCAGTAATTCATGAGGGGAAAATTTCGAAGTGTTCGAATACCTATCACAAATTCTGCATATATTTTCCATCCATTCTTTTGGTTCTGGGTTGTGGACCGTCACTGGCGAAGTTGAAAATATTTTTTTTTTCATTTTTTTTCTATTTTGCTTAGTTTTCAGAGGCATATAAATGTAATGTAATTTGTACAGTGCAGTTACCCATGGATTATAAATGTTTTTCCTGTAACAAGCCTCGAAACATGGCACAACACACAGTGGTACTGTGCTTGTTCTGTGTTTGTAACTGGTTTCTGGAAGCACTTTCTGTATACATTTAGCTTTTGCATATGAAGCTTCAGATACTGAAAATAATTACCTCTTGTGGAGACAGATGTCGTTTTCCACCAGCTGATGTACAAGCCTTAGGACTATTACTTCAAGATCCTATCGAAGGGCCATCACTAATATTCATATCAAAGAGATCACTGACTCTGTCGCTTTCTAGTAAGAATCTCCAAGATTTCTTCCATTGCCATTTTCTCTGTGAAAACTAAAATGAAAATTGCAACACAAATAAGATGGCACCTGCAAACACTTACGGGCAGAATGTTGGAATGCAATTAACTAGCTGGGGTAGAAATACGGCTACCTCATTTGGCCGCTACATGGCTCACGCGTTAAGACGCGCTGAGCCCACAGGGACCCGAGCGGCCTAACGACTTAACGCGTCCAGAGCACAGACAGGGCGGCAAGGCGTCGCGTGTATACACGTCCAGAGCACCGGACGGAAGGAACAAGGCCGCACCTAAACGCATCGAGAGCAGCTACGCGCAGTAGAATCCACGCGCGTTAAATTATCTAAAGCAGTCAAAGGGTTAATGGAAAGCAGTTTCTATTCTATTTCAATTACTCTAGACACGATAATGATTTTTCCACAAACTTAATATGGAAGAGCAAATTAGTACATAATAACTACTTGATTATAAATATACTCTGATATCACTTGTAACTTCATGATTGCTTTACAGGGCTTTTACTCGCATATACCAATATAGTAAAAAAAATTCTCAATTATTTATTTTAACATACCATTTGAAAGAATATGCACAGATATTGCTAGAAAACGGATGTTCATCCAAATGAATTGTCTTGTGCATTTCAAGAGTCCCCGAAAACAGAATTCTCCTTTGTCCTTCAAGGGTTCAAAGTGAGTACATGATTTACAACAAAATTTGTTATTAAAGGGCCGTTCTAATAGTGAATTGCCTTACCGCTCTTAGGACTTACAGTTGATGTAAAACGTTTTCTACTAAAATTAAAAGAAAATTGACATTTATTTTAATGAATCATCCTGTCTTGCAAGACTTCTGTACTACTAAAATATTTTACACAAACTTCATATCAAAATGACTTTTCACATTAATGATTATATTTATGCTTTTTAAGATATCCCAACTGTCTGAAAGATTTTCCAAAAACTACACAAGCAAATGGCGCTCACTTAAATGAACCCTCTTGTGAGATATAAGATTCCCAGCTTCAGTGAAAGATTTCCCACAAATGTCACAGGACAATGGCCTTTCACCTGAATGTAAAAGCTTGTGAGTCTTAAGATGCCCAGAATGAGTGAAAGATTTTCGACAAACATCACAAGGAAATGTGCGTTCACCTAAATGAGTCCTCTTGTGAGTTTTAAGATGCCCAGAACGAATGAAAGTCTTTTCACAAATTCCACAAGAAAATAGGCGTTCATTTAAATGAATCTGCTTGTGCCGTTTAACATTCTGAAAATTGAGTGAAAGTATTTCCACAAACTTCACAGGAAAATGGGCGTTCACCTAAATGAATCCTCTTGTGAGAATTAAGATTCCCAGAATGATTGAAAGATTTTCCACAAATGTCACAAGAAAATGGCCTTTCACCTGAATGAATACGCTTGTGCGTCTTAAGATAACCAGAGTGAGTGAAAAATTTTCCGCAAACATCACAAGGAAACGGGCATTCACCTAAATGAGACATCTTATGTGTTTTAAGATTTCCAGAATGAGTAAATGTCTTTCCACAAATTTCACAAGGAAATGGCCTTTCACTTGAATGAATAACCTTATGAGTCTTAAGGTGCTCAGCACGAGTGAAAGATTTTCGACAAACATCACAATGAAATGGGCGTTCACCTAAATGAATACGATTGTGCCTTTTAAGATACCTAGACTGTGTGAAAGATTTTCCACAAACTTGACAAGAAAATGGCCTTTCACCTGAATGACTGGTTGTGTGCTCAGTTGTAGTAAGTTGCTCCTCATTTATGCGAGTGTTGCACTGACAGTCATATTCTCTAGAAATAAAAATAGACATTTGAATTGATATGTAAAGAAAACATATTACAAAAAAATAGTCAAACACAGATTTATCAAATAATAATATTGGTGATTTATTAATTAGCATTACAGATTCTTTTCACATATATAGGGGGTTTCAAGTATCAAATTGTCACCTGATATGAACCATCACTAATCAGAGGCTGTACTAATAGTTACACATCATCAAGTATTACCATTTATTTTCTTTACTTTTAATAATATTTTCATTTAGCAAATAGTTTAGTAAGTGATAGATTTTTATGAATTGTTTACTAATATTGTAAAGTTTGGGTAATTTTTCTTCAGTGTTTTGCTCCCACTGTTTGTCCTTTTTCTCCATTTTTAAATATGCCCTACAAATTCCCTTTGTTTAACCGCCAAAATATTTTTCAGTAATACTAGATAGAAAAGTGATTGAATACAGAATTTAAAGAAAAAACATTATATAAACAAGAAGATATCACTAAATTATAAATGACACAAAAGCTACATAGAATTAAAAGGAAGACAGAAAATTGGTATATATGAAGAATTACAACAAATCAATCTTTGGATTGATAACAAAAGATCTTGTACAAAACACAACAATTTTCCCATAACTTCCACCATGTGTCTGAGATATTCTTCTGTTGAGGAAGGATTTTATGCACAATAATTATTGTTTATATTGTTCCTGTCTATTTTGGTGTATCAAACACCATCATCAGAGGTATGTAGTGACTTAAGCATCGTATCCACTTGAGCATACTCAGGCGAATGAGCCGCTCATTCATTTGAGCGCGCTCGTTCGAGCGTGCTCAAGGAAAAGGAAATTTTGTTCGAACGAGCCTGGTTTCAGTGCTCAGAAAACGCTCAGCTATTGACGTGTCGTCACGCGTAGCTGCGGCCTTTATTATTATCCATACGATGTCAAAACAGAGAAGAAAATTACCAAGTTGATGGATTAGAGAAACTCATCATCAGCGAAGAAATTATCTTAAAAAGTTAATCCGCGAATTGACATCAGAAGAAGATAATGAGCTATTTCAAAACTTTACGAGATAGATTTCTAGCATTTGCTGTCATTAGTTGGACCTCATATTAAAATGCACGATACGCCTATGCGTGAGGCGATCCCACCAGAAGATAAAATTTATAATAACTTTAACACTAGAGTGCACGCGCGGGCTACATATGTAGCCCAAGCGTGTAATATTGTCATATATTTTTTAAACTTGACGCACTACAGATTAATCGTCCAATTTATTCCTCAAGTACTATCCCCCGCCCCCCGCCAGTAGCGTGCCATCTCTCGCGGCGCGCGGACGTCCGCATAAATTGCCCTCGTAGTTGATGGGCTACACCTGTAGCCCACACGAGCGTTGGAGGAAGTTAATAAAAAGTAATGTCTACAACTGTTTTTTATGTGTTTTGTTTGTGTTTATGGATTTTTTCGTGTAACTTTATTATGTTTTGGTCATTTTTTAGTTGGCGGGTAATGTGAACGATGCCCAAATACTAAAATGATTTCTAGAGGATCACAAAACGGAATAAGGTATTTCTGATGTTGTCTACCCTCCACAACCATTCCAAAATAGATGATTCAACTGGTGATTCAACTTGTGATGCTCGAGAAACTGATATCATAGTATTTTATAACACAAAAAACGGCGTCGAAGTCTTTGATAAAATGTGTAAACAATACGACGTTACACGGAACCATCACGATGGACTCTCATGCTGTTTTACAATTTTGTAAATATGGAGGGAATAAACGGTGTTGTAATATATCAGATGAACACCCCTAATATGAAAGTGATCCGTCATCAAGATCTTCAAGAAGTCGGATTAGATCTTGCAAGACCGTCTATACAGGTAGAGTGTTGTATATCCCAGCAAAATATACTAAAGGGTATAAAACTGAAAGGCAGACTACTTCTAGGACTGGCAGATCAACCCCCGCAACATAATATGCCTATTCGGGGAGGAGTTGGTCGACGTTCTTTCTGCAGCAGGGCTCAGGACCGTAGCACGCGCAAGCAAGGCAGCAAAGGTATGAGGCCCATTGTAGCGAATATCAGGCAGTCGTCTGTCCTGAATGTATGCCAACAGAATGATTTATTAGCAATGACTTTGATAATTGGTTCAATTATTTAACTGGAATCCCATTTTATAATAAATATTACGTTTCTAAATAAAAATAAGACTAAAAGATCTCAAAACTTCCAAAAATAGCTGATTTTTAGATGTTTATGTTTATATTGCAAATTATAATTAAGAAACAAATTGTTGTCAATTGTATAAGTTATTATGATAAAAATAAAGATATTTAGTAATTATTTACATGGTTTTATATATTTTTTTTGTCCGATTCCGAAAATGAATGAACCCATAAATGGGTTACGCCTGTAGCCCGCGCGAACGCTCAAGGAATATTTAAGGGCACGTGCACTCTAGTGTTAAGATTCCTAGCTTCAGGAAGTCCCTGCACAAGCCTGCAGTATTGCAGTATAAGTTCAAGGTATATAAACAAAGCATCATCCGTTTAGTATGGGTGGTCTGTGATGTCACTATTGAGTCACTCCAAAATTATATGAAGGCTGGTACCTATTATTAATTTGTGTTTACAAATATAGATTTAAAAGTTATTTTTATGTTTTTTAAAAAAAATTATGGCATGATTTCAAGTTTCTAATAAAAATTGGTAAAACAATTATATTGCCTGGCACAAAATCAATATGATTTTAGGCACTTAGGATCTGAATTTCGAAACCTCCAAATTCAATCAAAATCCGTTCAGCTGTGAGAAATACTATTAAAGAAGACTTACCAATTCCAGTTATGGAAGTTCACTTCTGCTTTGATCGTTCTCTCCTGAATGACCCTAGCTGACTTGTTATATTTTTCTTTACATCATCAATACTAAAGTTTATTATCTCGCTGATTTCACGCCATGCACCTAAGTTTTTAGTTCGATTATAATACTGGAGCTATCCCATAACTCCCTCTTTGATTCACACGCATCAGAGTTAAGCAAGTTTCATTGTCGCACGTGCTCGCGCTCATTGTAGAAACCGCCAAATACCGTCCACACTGAGCGCCAAACAAACACTGGCTTGCCTTTGAGCATTCCAAAATACCGACAACCGATCGGCTCGCCCCGAGCGCGCTCGCTGTCGTTCGTTGCGAGTGTGCTCAGGCGTCCACAATTGAGCCACTCGATTCACTAAGTGGCTCATTCGCCTGAGCGTGCTCAAGTGGATACGAGGCCTTAGTCCTCCTCCCCCAAACCAGACTCAAACAAAATACATTTATTCTAAATCCTTGTATCACATTAAACTGTCCCTATTTTTTAAGTTATCTTAATTCCCATCTAGATGTCACCTGTAGATAACTTTCAAATTAGAATTTGACTATTAATATTGTTAGTAAAAATATTAGAAAATATCTTTCAGTGATATTTATTGTGTCACCATAAATCTGAAGCCATTTATCCATAGTCAATCGAAAAATGTTAGTTTAAGTAAAAGGAATTTAGTCCATGCACTATCTTAAACCAGTAATTGCTTATATTAAATATGGTCATTCAACCAGAGACTAACTAACTGACACACACAATGGCCACTATATACAACCCTGAATCACTTTAAAAATAAGTAAATCAATACAAAGCTATCAAACAGAAATCAAAACTGATATGCAAAAAAAATAGAAAAAGCAACTGGCTTTCAGAAGTACAGAGGTGAGGGAAGAGTTTTCATTACCAAGGTGACAATTTACACCAAATTTTGATTACTTACCCCCACAGAAAAATGCAACTGAGTTTAGTAATTTTCCATAATTATTTTTATTACCACTTTGGTGAGTATATTTTGTGTTCTTCCATCTTACAACAAAAATATAGATTTATTTAAATCTTTTCAATATTTTCTGTTTTACTTTATCCTAAATTTGTTATTTTTTTTATTTTATTTTTAAATGGCAATTGGCTACTGGGCCTTACAGCCAGCTCAATGTGATTTGTTGCTATCAAGTATTGACACAAGGACACTACAACACGGACAGGACATTCACAGACACAACACTAAACACCCATGCCCTCGGCCCGACTCGAACCGGTGACCTTCGGTACGCAGAGCTAGCATTCAATCTGTTATATACCATATCATATAAATAATTATATAATTATTTTTTTAATAAATTATTAATTAAACCTGAAATCATTGTACCACCTTTTTATAAACTATACATTGAGAAGTATAAGTATCTGTTTCTCAGTTCACCTAAGATATATTAAAGAATACTTGAGAATTATCATAGTTGAAATTATAGAACAGTTTAATATTCGTTGTCAATTTTTACATAACACAATTTTCCAATTTTCACTGTTGTGAATTACTGCAGATACCTATGACGTAGTATACTTGTAAGTAGTTTAATAATATGACTTAACTAGAAATTTTATTTTAAGCAGCTAAAAGTATTTCCTAAAATAACACTTAGGACTTTCATAATACCATCTGGAACACCCATATGAGCACATACACCAAGCAAGCTCATAATTAATACCTGAAAACCGGAAACAGCTACACAGAAACTCATTATCAAGATTCTATGTTAGATCTAAGAATAAAATTTGTATCTAGGGTTTGCTAAAATAAAAATTGTTTAACCCTCTCTTAATACCACAACCCTCATATACCAAATAATAAATATTATGGAAATAATATGAAGTACAATATAAAATAAAGAATCTGGGAAAGAATATGAAATATAGCCCATTAAAGAAATATATGCTACATCTAAACAAAATATAGGGGAATTCCATTATTAACTTACATTGTTACTAATTAAAAACACTCCCAAAACACAAAATTTTATAAGTACTAGAGTACTTATATTTTTTTTTAACCTTTAGGCTCAATTGATTATCTCACAGTAAAATAATACTGAATGATTGATTGACCCTAGTCTTTATAAAACTCAGCTCCTACAATCTGTAGTCTTGCAGAATCACTGCTATGTTGCTAACAAGTTTTTTATACTTAGGGCTTATTTCCTTCATATGAATATATTTAGATTATAACTAACTTGTTGTTCAAAGGGCTACAAACTAAAACAGTTAAGAGAATTGTGTATAACATGTTAGTAATCATAATTCTATGGCATTAAATGTTATAAAATATATTGTCTATATGAATAGATAGATCTAAAGTTTATGAAGCATACTAAACTTCTACATGAATCAAACCATGAATTTGTTGTCGGCCTATATGCATCATACTTGGACTTAAAATTTCAAACTTACATATATTGATATATACAATATATATATTGATTATTCATATCTACTAGGTGTCTTTAAAGCTATTCATAAATTTTATGGCCTACTGACCATAGCTGAGTAATTTTAATGTAATAGCATTATTCATGAATTTTAATAATTGTTTATTTGTATTCAGCAGTAACCCATAAAAACCCACAGTTCATTAGTAAAAGGATAAAAAAGGGTTTATAAGTAATTATCCAATTTGGGGCAGTAACAGGCAGTTTAATTTTAAAAAATATTAAATCTTGAGTTGTTTTACTATATTTATGGATTTTTCAGATTTAGTTCAATGAAAATAATCTTTAAGGATACATGACTTTTTTCCCAGATTATTGAATGCTTAGAGAAAAATTACTGTTAACTGATCAAAATTTTTAATGTATTTGTTAACAATATGATATTCAAATAGACCATACTGGAAAATATAGTACATTCCAATAATTTCTAAAGTTGTAAGTAAAAGAGTTAGGTTTCAATCCCAATATATGGGTAAAGTAATGTTGGTAATCCATGTAATCTTTAATTTAATATATTAACATGAATCACTCACACAGGTAAACATATCTACCTATTTCTTACTAAAAGTAATACCCTACTGCCTTTTGTGTTGTGACTATATTTTACACTTCTTTTTTTTTTCACTTGGATAATCTCACTAGTGAGCCTTTGCTGCCAAATGATGCCACACTGAAACTAGACACTGAGGAAGGTGGCTCTTTGTTATTCTCAGAATTATTTTAGAACTACCTAAATTTTGCTATAGCTCACTTAAAACTCCAAATCACTCAGACTACTATACAAATGTTAGCTACAGGATCAACCACTAAAATCTCATTTGATTAAACTAATGGTAAACAAGGAGCCATAACTCCAATTTTAGTGCATAACTTCTGATCACAAGACATGAACAAAATCAAACTTCAAATTAACTACTATATCAATATAAACTAGTAAGACCTTAGCTTACCTTCTTTGTGAAGTTCTTCTGGTGGATTGTTGGAAATACTCTTTTGTCATATCCTCAAAACCATCAGAATAATATCTGCAGAAAAATATTGGAGCTGAAATACCTGAGACGTGGGTAAATACATGTTTTCTTAAAGAGCACCAAGATGAAACAGTGTCTTCACAGAATGCACAAGCAAGTTCAATTGATGAAGGCTCTTTAAATATAGTTTCCTTGCTCTCTTCAAAATGGTGACAAAACAACTCTGATTGATTTGAGAAAAATCTGACCACAGTTTAGACAAATATGTGATGGTGTATTTAGCAGCAGACTAAAATGACTAAAAACATGTCTAATCAACAAGTCCCTAGTGGTGGAATATTGAAGACACTTGGCACATGTATATAGTGATGGCTTGTTCACTGCCATGATGCTCTCATTAGCTGTAATCATATGGCTCCAGTCAGATCAGTTTAAAGAACTACTTCCAACATTTAACTTATTCAACAGGCTAATGTCACTTGTTTACAACACAGACATTTTTTTTTTTGTCAAAATTCTTTACCTGTAAAGAAATAGAGAAAACATTTTAAGTCTTTTACTGCAAAACATTGCTAAGGAGTTACTTACAGCAATACCAACATAGCATGTATTGATATAAAAAACTATGACAGCACAAAATACTCCATAATCAGTATAGAATTAAATACACTTTTTATCCACAGCAACTTACCTAAAACTCATGGATGTTTTGAATGCAATACAATGTATCATAGATTTGAGAAACAACTACCAGTTACTATTTATTGTTATTTAGTGACTAGTGCATGTAGGAGTAACCAATCACTGGCCACTG
>JARYHS010008074.1:25369952-25393889 GCA_031002005.1 Vandiemenella viatica | reverse complement strand
TCAGCTATTTCAGCTCCAATATTTTTCTGTAGACATTATTCTGATGATTTTGAGGATATGACAAAAGAGTATTTCCAACAATCCACCAGAAGAACTTCACAAAGAAGGTAAACTAAGTCCTTACTAGTTTATATTGATATAGTAGTTAATTTGAAGTTTGATTTTGTTCATGTCTTGTGATCAGAAGTTTTGCACTAAAATTGAGTTATGGCTCCTTGTTTACCATCAGTTTAATCAAATGAGATTTTAGTGGTTGATCCTGTAGCTAACATTCGTATAGTAGTCTGAGTGATTTGGAGTTTTAAGTGAGCTATAGTAAAATTTAGGCAGTTCTAAAATAATTCTGAGAATTACACAGAGCCACCTTCCTCAGTGTCTAGTTTCAGTGTGGCATCATTTCGGCAGCAAAGGCTCACTACTGAGATTATCCAAGAAAAAAAAAAAAGGAAGTATAAAAAAAATATAGTCACAAGATAAAAGGCAGTAGGGGATTAATTTTAGCAAGACCTGTGTGAATGATTCATATTAGTATATTAAATTGAAGATAACATGGATTACCAAAATCAATTTATCCATATATTGGGATTGAAACCCAACTCTTTAGTTACAACTTTAGAAATTATTGGAAGGTACTATGTTTTTCAGTATGGTCTATTTGAATATCATATTGTTAACAAACACATTTCAAAGAATTTTAATTAGTTAACAGTAATTTTTCTCTAAGTATTCAATAACTGGGAAAAAAGTCATGTATCCTTAGAGATTATTTTCATTGAACTAACTTTAAAAAATCCATAAATATAGTAAATGAACTCAAGACTTCATATTTTTTTAAAGTAAACTGCCTGTTACAGCCCCAAATTGGATAATTAGGTGAAACCCTTTTTTATCCTTTTACTAATGATCTGTGGGTTTTTATGGGTTACTGCTGAATACAAATAAACAATTATTAAAATTCATGAATAATGCTATCACATTAAAATTACTCAGCTATGGTCAGTAGGCCATAAAATTTATGAATAGCTTTAAAGACAAGTAGTGGATATGAATAATCAATATTTATATTCCATATATCAATATATGTAAGTTTGAAATTATAAGTCCAAGCAAGTATGATGCATATAGGCTGACAACAAATTAATGGTTTGATTCATGTAGAACTTTAGTATGATTCATAGACTTTAGATGTATCTATTCACATAGTCAATATATTTTATAACATTTAATGCCATAGAATTATGGTTACTAACATGTTATACAGAATTCTCTTAACTGTTTTATTTTGTTGCCCTTTGAACAACAAGTTAGGTATAATCTGAATATATTCATATGAAGGAAATGAGCCCTAACTTGTTAGCGACATAGCAGTGATTCTGCAAGACTACAGATTGTAGGAGCTGAGTTTTATTAAGACTAGGGTCAATCAATCATTCCGTATTATTTCACTGTGAGATAATCAATTGAGCCTAAAGGTAAAAACAAAATATAAGTACTCTACTACTTATAAAATTTTGTGGTTTGGGAGTGTTTTTAATTAGTAACAATGTAAGTTATTAATGGAATTCCCCTATATTTTGTTTAGATGTAGCATATATTTCTTTAATGGGCTATATATCATATTCTCTCCCAGATTACCAGATTTTATATTTTATTTCCATAATATTTATTATTCGGTATATGAGGGTTGTGGTATTAAGAGAGAATTTTTATTTTAGCAAACCCTAGATACAAATTTTATTCTTAGATCTAACATAGAATCTTGATAATGAGTTTCTGTGTAGCTGTTTTTGGTTTTCAGGTATTAATTATAAGCTTGCTTGGTGTATGTGCTCATTTGGGTGTTCCAGATGGTATTATGAAAGTTCTAAGTGTTATTTTAGGAAATACTTTTAGCTGCATAAAATGAAATTTCTAGTTAAGTTATATTTTTAAACTACTTATATATACTACGTCATAGGTATCTGCACTAATTCACAACAGTGAAAATTGGAAAATTGTGTTATGTAAAAATTTGACAACGAATATTAAACTGTTCTGTAATTTCAACTATGATAATTCTCAAGTATTCTTTAATATATCTTAGGTGAACTGAGAAACAGATGCTTATACTTCTCATATATAGCTTATAAAAACGTGGTACAATGATTTCAGTTTAATTAATAATTTCTTATAAAAATAATTATTTATATGATGTGGTATATAACAGATTGAAGCTAAAGTAAAACAGAAAATAATGAAAAGATTTAAATAAATCTATATTTTTGTTGTAAGATGGAAGAACACAAAATATACTCACCAAAGTGGTAAAAAAATAACTATGGAAAATTACAAAACTCAGTTTCCTTTTTTCTGTGGGGGTAAGTAATCAAAATTTGGTGTAAATTGTCACCTCGGTAATGAAAACTCTTCCCTCACCTCTGTACTACTGAAAGCCAGTTGCTTTTTCTATTTTTGTTGCATATCAGTTTTGCTTTCTGTTTGATAGCTTTGTATTGATTTACTTATTTTTAAAGTGATTCAGGGTTGTATATAGTGGCCATTGTGTGTGTCAGTTAGTTAGTCTCTGGTTGAATGACCATAAGTAACATAAGCAATTACAGTTTAAGATAGTGCATGGACTAAATTCCTCTCACTTAACTAACATTTTTCGATTGACTATAGATGAATGGCTTCAGATTTATGGTGACACAATAAATATCACTGAAAGATATTTTCTAATATTTTACTAATAATATTAATATTCAAATCTCATTTGAAAGGGATCTACAGCTGACATCTAGATGGGAATTAAGATAACTTAAAAAAGGGAAAGTTAATATTATACAAGGATTTAGAATAAATGTATTTTGTTTGAGTCTGGTCTGATGATGGTGTTTGATACACCAAATATACAGGAACAATATAAACAATGATTATTGTGCATATAATCCTTCCTCAGTAGAAGAATATGTCAGATACGTGGTAGAAGTTATGGGGCAAATTGTTGTGTTTTGTAGAAGATCTTTTGTTATCAATCCAAAGATTGATTTGTTGTATTCTTCATATATACCAATTTTCTGTCTTCCTTTTAATTATGTGGCTTTTGTATTTTGTGTCATTTATAATTTAGTGATATCTTCTTGTATTATAATGTTTTTTCTTAAATTCTGTATTCAACCACTTTTCAATCTAGTATTACTGAAAAATATTTTGGAAGTGAAACAAATGGAATTTGTAGGGAATATTTAAAAATGGAGAAAAAGGACAAACAGTGGGAGCAAAACACTGAAGACAAATTACCAAAACTTTACAATTCATAAAAATATAACTTAATAAACTATTTGCTAATTGAAAATATTAAAAAGTAAAGAAAATAAATGGTAATACCTGATGATGTGTAATTATACTCAAAGCCTCTGGTTAGTGATGGTTCATGTCAGGTAACAATTTGATTCTTGAAACCCCCTATATATGTGAAAAGAATCTGTAATGCTAATTAATAAATAACCATTATTATTATTTGATAAATCTGTGTTTGACTATTTTTGTTTAATATGTTTTCTTTAGATATCAATTCAAATGTCTAATTTTATTTCTAGAGAATATGACTGTCAGTGCGACACTCGCATAAATAAGGAGCAACTTACTACAACGGAGCACACAACCAGTCATTCAGGTGAAAGGCCATTTCTTGTCAAGTTTGTGGAAAATGTTTCACACAGTCTGGGCTTCTTAAAATGCACAATCGAATTCATTTAGGTGAACGCCCATTTCATTGTGATGTTTGTCGAAAATCTTTCACTCATTCTGGGTACCTTAAGACTCATAAGATTATTCATTCAAGTGAAAGGCCATTTCTTTGTGAAATTTGTGGAAAGACATTTACTCGTTCTAGAGATCTTAAGATGCACAAGCGTATTCATTCAGGTGAAAGGCCATTTTCTTGTGACATTTGTGGAAAATCTTTTACTAATTCTGGGAATTTTAAATCTCACAAGAGGATTCATCTAGGTGAACGCCCATTTTCATGTGAAGTTTGTGGAAATACTTTCACTCGTTTTCAGAATGTTAAACGGCACAAGCGGATTCATTTAAATGAACGCCCATTTTCTTGTGAAATTTGTGGAAAGACTTTCATTCGTTGTGGGGATCTTAAAACTCACAAGAGGATTCATTTAGGTGAACGCCCATTTGCTTGTGATGTTTGTCGAAAAATTTTCACTCTTTCTGGGCATCTTAAGAGTCACAAGCTTATACATTCAGGTGAAAGGCCATTTCCTGTGAGATTTGTGGAAAATCTTTCATTCAAGCTTGGAATCTTAAATCTCAGAAGAGGGTTCATTTAAGTGAGCGCCATTTGCTTGTGTAGTTTTGGAAATTCTTTCAGACAGTGGGATATCTTAAAAAGCATAAATAGAATCATTAATGTGAAGAGTCATTTTGAGATGAAGTTTGTATAAAATATTTTAGAAGTACAGAACTCTTGCAAGACAGGTTGATTCATTAAAATAAATGTCCATTTTCTTTTAATTTTAGTAGAAAACGTTTACATAAATGTCAATTTTCTTTAATTTTAGTAGAAAACGTTTTACATCAAGGGGTAAGGCAATTCACTATTAGAATGGCCCTTTAATAACGAATTTTGTTGTAAATCATGTACTCACTCTGAACCCTTTGAAGGACAAGAGAATTCTGTTTCAGGGACTCTTGAAATGCATAAGACAATTCATTTGGATGAACATCCATTTTCTAGCAATATCTGTGCATATTCTTTCAAATGGTATGTTAAAATAAATCATTGAGAATTTTTTTTATTATATTCGTATATGCGAGTAAAAACACTGTAAAGCAATCATGAAGTTACAAGTGACATCAGAATATATTTGTAATCAAGTAGTTATTATATACTAATTTGCTCTTCCATATTAAGTTTGTGGAAAAATCATTATAGTGTCTAGAGGAATTGAAATAGAATAGAAACTGCTTTCCATTAACCCTTTGACTGCTCTAGATCATTTAACGCGCGTGGATTCTACTGCACGTAGGTGCTCTAGACGAGTTTACGTGCGCCCTTGTTCCTTCCGTCCGGTGCTCTTGACATGTTTACACGCGACGCCTTGCCGCCCTGTCTGTGCTCTGGACGCGTTAAGTCGTTAAGCCGCTCGGGTCCCTGTGTGCTCAGCGCGTCTTAATGCGCGAGCCACATAGTGGCCAAATGAGGTAGTCGTATTTCTATCCCAGCTAGTTAATTGCTTTCCAACGTTCTGCCTGTGAGTGTTTGCAGGTGTCATCTTATTTGTGTTGCAATTTTCATTTTAGTTTTCACAGAGAAAATGGCAATGGAAGAAATCTTGGAGATTCTTACTAGAAATGACAGAGTCAGTGATCTCTTTGATATAATGATAGTGATGGCCCTTCGATAGGATCTCGAAGTAATAGTCCTAAGCCTTGTACATCAGCTGGTGGAAAACGACATCTGTCTCCACAAGAGGTAAATATTTTCAGTATCTGAAGCTTCATATAGCGAAAGCTAAATGTATGGAAAAGAGGACGCTTTAGTGACAGGTTTGACTGAAGAAAAGCAATTCTCGTCGTTTTTTTCCATGCGTTAGATGATTCAGCTGCACGACACAAATACGGATTAGGTTAAAATTGAAGCATTCTGTCATTATTTTGAATAATTTTTACAGAAGATCTTATGAAATCAATTGCTGAAGAAACCAATAGATATATATAATATATATATACCAAGAGAAATACGCCAGAATCAGTTCACTCTAGATTTTCAAGGTTAAAGTACTAACTGGGAGACATTTTCGAAATATTATTCACATTAAAAATTTAAAGAAGAGCACGCCAATGCGTAGATACGCTGGATCTTCGAAACAGAAAGTGCGCCCAGAAACCAGGAACAAATGCAGAACCTGCACAGTACCAATGTATATTGTGCCATGTTTCGAGGCTTGTTACACGAAAAAACATTTATTAACTATGGGTAACTGCACTGTACTAATTACATTACATTTATATGCCTCTAAAACTAAGTAAAATACAAAACAAAAAAAGTTGAAAAAAATTGAAAAAAAATATTTTTAACTTCGCCAGTGACGGTCCACAGCCAGAACCAAAATAAGGATGGAAAATATATGGAGAATTTGTGAAAGATATTCGAACACTTCGAAATTTTCTCCTCTATCAAACAAAAAAACCAAACACTTTTTCAGTTGCTGTAATATCCGTTTAGCTTATGAAGTACCTGTAGTTTCTCTACTGCGGACATTTAGAGGAGCTATAAATTGAAAAACATTAGATGTCGGTATAACTGCATTTTATTTTTATTTTTTTATCTGGGGTTTCAAAACGCAGAGCGATAGCAGAAGTCTGTCACACACAGCCTCCAAATATATTCAGCACGGAGTGGGTCGAGCCGCGTGCCGAACTCAGCAGCGCAGGTATCGACCGACCGCGGCCTTTCAGTAAAGGTAGACGGCTTAGGCGACAACAAAGGAGAACCCAGCGAGGGCTCTGCCGGGCAATACCTAGCAATTAAAGTGTTAAGGTATTGCTTCTCTGAAGCATATAGAGTAAAATTTATAGTTAAATATCATAGTGGGAATTAATTATTTAAAAATGGTTGATGTTGTGATTCTAAATTTCTTGTGTCAAATTATTTATTTCTACTGATGTTAGGGTTATTTGATATAATATCTAATTTTTATGTTTGTTGTATGATGATAAAATTATTTTCTAGTAACTCTATTGCAAGGTATTTTGTTATTGTTAAGTGTAATATGCCCACTAAAACTATCAAACAGATTTTCTGTGATTTGCATCATACAGCTGGTGTAAATACTGAATAGAACAATAGTGCCAAATATACTATTCAAATTGTCCTAAATAAATTAGTTCAGCTATTTTTTTTAGTATATCTTATTAATTTTTCGATAACATTATTTAAAACATTGAATGAGAATTACATGTAATGTTTGTAGGTTGTGTATTTACTTAATATGTAATTAAATGTCTGTTAATTCGTACATTGTTAGGACATGACTTGCGGCCTGTTCTGGAATATGACGTGGAATGAAAGATATTTGGCTATATCATTAATGTTGAAAAAATGGTTGTTGGGATGTTACAGTGGTTATGAAGGGTATAAGATTTTTGTCTGTATATTTGCTGCAGATAAAAAAATATAGCTCTATTAAGTTTTAAATATTGTGCAGGGTTTAATTCCATTGTATTTTGTGTTTTAATTTTAATACTTAGAAATATTAGTGTGTTGATAGTTAAATTTCAAATATATTTAAGAATAAACTGTACTAAATAGCAAGAATATTCATAGATTTGTTCTTAGATTACAAAGTTTGCCTTGCATGGTTACATACATTGCCCTGATTTGTTTTAAATGTATATTTTAGCTTTTTGTTTTGTGCTTCAAATGTACTTCAACAAAATTATATTTGAAATAAAAGTCACTAAAAAGTATACAGGGCTTATATTGTTGTAGTAAAGTTTTAGTTAGCTCTTCATTCCTGTGGCTGCACCACCCTGGGGATCCCCACCACTCATAAGAGACCATTTTAACCTTTAGAGTTCTAGAAGAGAGCATGTATTGATCTCTTTTGTGTATTATCCATTCTGCAGTTTTGATTTAGCAGGGAAATGATGGATTTTACATATATATAATATACTAGCAGTTACCCGCGAACTTCGTTCGCTTGAAAGTGTGTTATGGTATAAAATTTTATGTTACTATTCAGAGTACGACCAGCAGAAAAAAATTCTCCTTTAGGGTTGAAAATTTTGTCATCTGCTTCCTTGGCTTTTAATCTTCAATGAAAAGCGTTCGTCAAAGCCGGGATGTAGGTAACAAAGATGTAATGCACGCCAAAAGACACTGTTACAAATATTACTCACTTAGGGGGGTCCATTAATTACGTGAGATGTTTTTACTTAATCCTTAACCCCCACCTCTCCCTTAGTGAGATCTCCCCCTAAAATGACATGAGATTTTGACGGGACTTCCCCAATCCTACGACCGACATTGTAGTTTTTCTTAGATCCTTTTTTTAGCTCTCCTACTTCCGAGAACCCCACCCCCCTCCCCCTAAAGTTGGTATCCTCGTCGTTTGTGGATTTTTTTTTATTTTTTTTTTTTTTAGCTATACTGTCCTTTAGGAGTTTCAAATGCTACGTGAGATTTCACTGGATTTCGCCCCCCTCCCCAGCCCCATTTCACCCCACGTAATTAATAGACCACCCTTAGTGGCGTAGATTTCTTGAGCATACTCTGACGTCTTTATAGTCAGAATTCGCAACGGTAATCACATTCTGAACTCCAAATCCACTGTGCACCATGGAATATTAGTAATCATTCTGGTCCAGGCAGTGTAGCAAACTTACCATAACCTTCGTTAATACAGCTCCTTTGAAATCAGTAGGCCTACTAAGACTCAAATTTTGATATATCACACATATTGTGACACATATTACGAATCGAATTACGGTCTGATACCTGAAATGTCACACTACTTTACGTCCGCAACTGAAGTACAGATTTATATTACCTGTTCCGGAGCTATTATTAATATTTTGATACAATTTAAGTACAACGCGATACATGTCACTAAATTGGCCCTCATGAAATCATCTTAAACTACTATAAAGTATCAGTTGTCATTTTGCTTCAAGCTGTATTTCAAGCAAACCACAAAATCCACCAATATTGTTACTAAAATGTCAAGGGTTCTATCAACCGCACATTAATACATTCACTATTTGATTGTTAGTGACATCATGAATTGCGATATAAACTAGATCCATTAATTTCAGACCATGATACAAAGCAACCGCTAAAATCTGTCTGAAAAATGACCTTAGTAATATGGTGGTTGTAAAAGCGAAGTAATTAATAAATTCATGTGGAACTACATCCAGTCATATGAACTATGGCATCAGCACCATGACAGTTATTAAAATAACGTAATTTAAAAAGGTATTCTAAAAGGTTCATAACTTACGCTGTACAACGGAATGTCTAAAATTCATTACAACTCTTACGTTAATGTTGCAAGTCAAGTTTTCGTCGCAATACAGTGATTATGTTAGTGCGCGTGTTTTAGTCCAGCTGTAATTCATACTGAAGGTGTATAATAAAATTAATTATAATAATTTATGCTAAGCTAATAAGGAAACCTCATATTGAAACTGCTGCTACAACTCGAAATTAGTTCAGATTCGTTTAATGTGTTAGGTGTGACCATATCGTTTGATTTTGTATTGGAAATATTAGCGTAGATAGTGATTAGGTTGAAACGCTACCTGGACCTGAATATTCTTGTTATAGCATCAGGCAGCTGGAATTTAGTAATTATTAGAGTAATAAATAAGCTGCTTTCATAAGCGCCGTGTTAGTGACGACGTATATCGCTGTGTAAACTACTCCTAACATGGCTTCTCGAAACGAAAAGTTTCTACCTTAGACTATTGAATACATTCGTTTTAAGTGAAGGATTTAATAGTTATTAGCAGAATATTCAACAGTAAGCAAAAAAACACTTTTTTTTCGTAGGCAACTATTTCACTGATTTCTACAGAAAGTGAAGATAAAAAACAAAAAAGGGTTTGTTATCTTCTATTAAGTTTTAAATTTTGTTTAAAATAATTTGTAATGTTACAGAGAATCTATAGCAGAAAAAAATAAACAAAGGCAATAAACCGAACCGAGGTGGAAACGAAACTGTTTCATATTCGTCACGAACATACAAAAACGGCCTCTTCGCGGACGACCATTTTGTCACTTTTGTGGTGGTATACTCTTAGTATTTAATATTTTTTTTCAAACTTTGATTTTTAACACATATAATGAAGCATATATTAGGCTTACGAACGGAATTACGGTGTGATACCTGAGGTGTTATGCCATTTCATGTATGCAACTGAAGAATTCTCTTCCTGAACTTAAGGTTAAGTACAGATTTATATTTCGTGCTTCCAAACTATTATTTGTCAAGTGCGTCGGTTTTATGGCTTATAAACGAAACACAAACTTGCATATGTAAGAAGGTTTTTGCTTTTACTTCTGAAAAGTAGTGTTTGCGATATACGAAAAAAGCAAAGAGTAAACGTACCACGGCTGTCTACGAAATAGGAAACTCTTTGTTATTTCCGAATTGATATTAATGTAAATTTCTAAAAGAAATATGCGTTTTTGCTGGATAAAATCTATCCTATCACACTTCGCACGCAATTAACTGACTTCCTGCCTAAATTCATTTAAATATGTTGAGTTATTAAGGCGTGATTGATTCCAGAAGTACATCCAAACACACATCCGAACTTTCTCGTTTTCTCATTTGTAGATATATAGATTACAATTAATGTGCAAGTAATTTTCAGTTTGAAGAAAACTTTGTTGTTTCAAAACACCAGTAGCGTCAAGTTTCAGTTTCAAATCGGATGTGTTTCAAGTCTTTGAAAGAGGCTTATTAAAAAAAAAAAAAAAAAAAAAAAAAAATGTGAAGTCTTCATAGAAAAACAAATTAATAATATGGAGAATTTTCGAAAAATTGAATCTGCAATATTACAAGTAGCAAATAATATCTGGAAAAAAAAATCGGAAGCAAGGCTCAAATCTTTTACCTTAAATCACGCGGCTGTTAGAAAAATAAGAGGTTTCAAACACTTGTGGAAAACATCTTCAGCGGTTTTAAATGTGTGTACATTTTACTACAGTGTTTCAGTCTCCTCACCGATATTACAGCAAAAATAATGATCTTCACAGGAAGCGACGAGTGAGTCAGTCACAGGGCTGTCTGGTTTCTACGAGCTAGCTGCACCGACGTCTGTAATATTTCAGCTGCTGTGGGTATACTAACTCTTTGTTTGTAGTTAACTGGAGATTCTATTGTACTATGCGCCACTCGTAAACAATGTTTCCAACTGTGAGATTTCCCGGCGTGTGGTTGCACCGAAATCTTCTCGGGTATTCTGCCGGATAATTTCTTCTTTCTACAACGTTTCGGCAGCAACCTCCGGCCGTCTTCATCAGGTGAGCTGCCACTGCGACGGTGCTGTGTCGTTTCGGCGGGCTTTTAATCTCTTTAGAAAATAAACGGTATGGTAGAATAATTTTCGTTAATAAATAATTTAAAGCAGTTTCCGAGATATAGCGATATACCCTCTTACTCATTACTTACGAATGATCTCAACTTGATACAAAGGCGGTAGGTACGTTAACATAAAGCAGTAAACCTGTAATATTAACGAAATTAATCAAACCGGCAAGATGATGGCGATTGGTATACAGATACGAAGCCCGGTGATAAGTTAGGCAGCCATGTCTATACAGCTGATAGATCGCTTTAAGCCAACCACGGATCAAAGAATTGACGATACAAAAATCTGTACTCGTTCCCAGGCGACTCAACAATCAAACGCGGCTCCATGCGGATGTCACCCAAATGGAGCGATCGTGTGTGACCACCTCATGAACGGCTACCAGGTAATTTCGTACGAGATGTGGCGTAGTTTACATCTTACCTAGCGATACACGTCGTGACTAACATGGCGCTCATGAAGGCAGCTTATTAATTACTAATAACAACTAAACTCCCCGTGCTCTATGCTGTAACAAGAATATTCTAGTCCAGGCTCCACTGTAACCTAATGTAGCGGGGTTGCCGAGAGTGGTTGCTATTATATTAAATATCCAACATTACTAAAGATTTTCATCTAACTTTAATTTTAACTTGCCTTTGAAGGGGAGGGGGGGAGGAGGAGGAGATTAGCTAGGAGATGTTAATTCTAGCAATTTATATCAGGTTCTGACACCAGGTAATCTTTGATTACGCAGAGACTACCAATCTGCGATTGATTTTATACTTTCTTACCTCTTGGAAATAAAACTCCGTTCACTCTTCTTTATAGTATCAACTTCCGTTACCAAAATACTAAATCAACATTATCATCATGAAACACAATATAATAGCAGATTGAGGGGCTATGGATTCTTTAGTCTACGAGTGTTATTGAGACCAAACAGTGCGGATTAAGTTACAAACCATTTAATATAAAAAACCTAACATACATTTTAGTCCGATTCCAACTAACTGACACGAAGAGAAAATGACACGTCTTTGCATTACTAAGCTGAATTCACTGCTCAAGGTTATCACATAATTACTGCCTTTACTTCAACGAATGCTTCCTACAATCAATCACTTATTACTTCACAACCATTAACACAAATAGGCCGCTCTCTCTCACACACATACACAATATCCTCTCAAATGCAACGGCGACTGAATAATTCTTATACCTAGCGGCAACTCCTACCAACACATACAAATGGAAGCTTAATCAACCAAATAAGTTACACCGGGGCAGTTTGAGCTACTTTACGACATATTATCCAACCGAATACTTTAGAAATTATTATAACAAAGACTGAACACTTTTGGAGACAAGCTAATGACTAACTTGGAGGCCGAACTGATTGACTTGGAGAGTAAACCGAGGCTTGCTGCGTGTCTTACCTTCTGTAAGCGACTACATGATTACTGCGTGCTGTCCCGTAAAGAATGAAGACCGACTGGTGCGCGCAAGTTAGCTTTGTACCAAGCCTGAAAACGCTGACGCTAGAGCGTCACCACGTGACTATAGCGTGATACGCGTCTGCTCTAGCTGCAAGCAGCGACTTATAACTCGCACATACAATGACAAAATTTACGTACCAATTCTCAAATAAAATTAAATCCTGTTTATTATCTTGGTTCCCTTACACTAACCACAATCTCAGATAATATTGCCGCCACAAAATCAAACGATGTAGACACACCTGAACACATGAAATGAATCGCAAACTACATTCCCAGAAATGACGACACTTTATATTTCCTTCACCTCCAACACACGGCAGCAGTGTTTTGTCAGCCAACAAACTAACATCAATTTTTTTTAAAAAAGTGTTTTTATGACACCTGTAGTATCCACTTCATGAAATTACCTAACAATATGAAACTTATTAATTTTTGTTAAAAAAGTTTTCATATGAAATTAAAATGCCGGAACATTGTATTTTACTGCCAATGACCGTCGAAAATTTTCAATTTCTGGTGCCTGTACTTACCAGACATATGTATTATCCAGTTAGTGAAAATATCTGTACAATAATGCAAGCTGATTTAGATCGAAAAAAAATTCCAAAAACTTCGAAAAGTGTCCATGCTTCGCCAGCTACCAGCTAGTTTTAACGACCTCCAAACACGACGGTATCATTTATGGTGGTAGTAGGAATTTACTATGGAAAGACTTGCAAGCAAAAATGTATAATTATCATTTTTACTGACTTTTTTTGCTTATAGCTTTACTCCTCGTCGACGTTGTGGTCTTTAGAGTTGAGAAAGGAATATAGAGAAGGAAAGGGAAGGAATTCGGTCATGGCCTTCTGAAGCAACCATACTTGCGTTCGCGTGGAGTGATTTGGGGAAACCATGGAAAACCCAAATCTGGATGTCCGGACGATGATTCGAACCCGCGTCCACCCGAACGCGAGGACAGAGCGTTACCGCTCACCCACCATGCTCGGTATATTTTACGTGATACTTTGGTTTGATTAGATTTTCGGAGTTTTGATAATACTTACTTTGAAAATTTTCGACGTTCATTGGTAATAAAATACTTTTTTTGTTATCTCTACTGTTCTTTTAAGGACGGCAATCTGAAATAAAATTTAACTAAATATGACATGAGATCTGTCGTCGACATCCTCCCCTCCCCTCACATTATAAAGCCTACCCTCGCCCGAGTGAAACCCCAAACCACAATCCTGGATCCACCATATTACTTGCAAACAATGCTTCACACAGATCCATGTTTAAGTGATTGTTTTGTTTGTCTTTGCTGCTACTACTACTTGCCGCTGTTAGAAGTTGTTGCCGTAGACCTTTCTTGTGCGAGACTTGTCTTGACATGCTGGTCTATTTGAAACATTTTTGTGCACGAAATATTTTATCGCAAACTTCAACAATATAAAACATCTCCGTCGTATGTAAATGTTCCAAGATAATCACTATCCACAAAAATACCACTTTCCTCTGGAGGCATGGTTTATATTAAACTTTGTAGAAATAAATAAAAATTAAACATGAAATGAGTCCGCGAACAATAGCATGCTTAATATGTTTATACAGCAGGCGCGCACGCGGCGCGACACAAAACGACATCGTCCGTCTGTATCCTGCAGTGATTCTGTATTAGTATCAAAGCAATGACGCACGAGTGCTAAGAGCCGTGTTGAAAGTAGGTCTTGTCAGCTACAATGCAAGGTTTTATTTATTAACTAGGTACACTACCTGAAAACATTGTAAATATAGCGAAAATATACATCATCACTACGTTTTAGGTAAAATATGCAAAACCGGTTAAAATGGGCTTAATAT
The DNA here is from genome assembly GCA_031002005.1 of Vandiemenella viatica. NCBI lineage: Eukaryota > Metazoa > Arthropoda > Insecta > Orthoptera > Morabidae > Vandiemenella > Vandiemenella viatica. The sequence goes on along the minus strand of JARYHS010008074.1, from coordinate 25,379,466 downwards.
GCAAATGCATATAATCCGGCATCACAACTGATAAATAATTTCGTAAACATAAAGGAAAAGTAAGTACTCGCGCTAGTGCTCTGCCTGCGTGGCTCGACGCTGCTTATGGTTCTGCTGCTAGCCAATAGATGGCAGCGCCTGCGTGCGCTACTTGTGGTTCCTGAACTGCCTTCTTGGATTAACGCTTCTTGTGATTCACCCGCTAGCCGATAGATGGTACTGCATACGTAACTGGTCGCACCTTGTGGTTCCTCCACTGGCCAGCAGATCAATCTGCCTGTATGGCTCGATCCTCCTTATGGTTCTCTCCCTAGCCAAAAGATGTCAACACATGCGTGGCTTGACGCTCTTTGTAGTTTCTCACCTAGCTGACAGATGGCTATGCCTACGTGGCTGGAAGGTCCTTACAGATACCGTAATTAATATGATGGACGGGCTTGTTTCTTGTGCAAATTGAGTCGATTTCAGGAGCAATTTTGCTCATTTTCTCAATTCACCATGTTGCCTGTTAAACTATCGAGAAACCCAGTCAGCCTCCAAAGCGTAAATCTTGTCGCGAACACCCTGCGATCAGTTGGTGAATCGTTCGAGCACCCCACTTTGAGAAAACCTGCTCTAAAACGTCGAATGTGTTTGTGTGCATTTTTTTAAGACAGGAATTATTAGAAATGATCTATTTGTTTTAGATATCTTGTTTAGAACGTTGAATGCAATGTGTAATTCTAATCATCTTTTCCTATCTGTTTCGTCGTTGGGTACCTCTTTCACTGCAGTATTCAGTGAGAATACTATGCAGCACTTTTTGTACTGGGTGTAATGTAATCTGCACGAGCTAATATTATTACTGTTATTAATGTTACTTGATACAGCTGCCAGGAAAGATTTTAAATGTTTCATTGTTAATCATTAATGCTGATTCATGTAATCTGCAGGAATGTTTAATATTAGTCATCTCAGTTTTTAAATCGATTTTAAATAACGTAATAATTCTATTTTTTTCTAGTGGTTTTTAACTTATCGACGCATAGGTAGCAAGAGGTAAGGAACGGGAGAGGGAAGAAAATCGGCCATGGCCTTTAGAAAGAACCATCCAGGTATTCGCCTGGAACGATTTCGAAAAACCCAAATCTGGATGGCTGGACGGGGATTCGAACCCGCCTCCCACTGAGTGCGAGACCAGATCGTCGCTGCTCAACACCATGCTCCATCACAGTTTCGCTGGCTGCCGCTAGAGGTCTCCTGCGCACTCACGTGGTTGTAGTCGGCCATTGTGTGAGGTTTTTGTAATTCTGTGTTTTTCTTTCTGGTAACAGGAATTGGTAAGTTAAGTAAATGAGGCAGAAAGGACTTCCCGGATTGGTTTTCAGCAATATTTTCGTTAATCTCTAACTCCTGTGGCGTCAAGTTTTCATTTCCGTTACAATATTCTGGTTTATGTATACTACAGCCAAAAGTAATATTGTTTAAACTTTACTAATGAACTGGTTCATATGACGCTTTCTGATATAAAACACAAAATTGTGAACCTTCATAACGAGACAGCGGCTGACAAAAAAACACAAAGACTTCAATGTGTTTAAATCTTTGTTTGGTTTTTGCGCCATTTTTTTCACTCTGTATGTACCGCTGCAGATAATGACTCTTCCCACACGAAACATTGTCACTGACGACGAATTTTGTTTTTAATATAACTTTTCATGTTCCAACTCATGTTTCCTACAAATTTATCCCTTTTGTTTCTTTTCTCTCTCTCTCTTTTCAAACAGTTTTAGCGTGTAATTTTCGCTGCACGCATAGCTTCATACTGACGGTTTTTGTCTCCAGAAAACAACATATACATATATTTCACGTTTTTCTTTGAATTATTGCCTCCTTTGCTATCAGAGTTTTATTTGACACAAATAACCCATATAAGGCAGGTATTCGCGACTTCACCGGATTTTGAATGCATTTTGTCTGTATTGGACGCAGTCGATTTGTGGCAATTTTGTTGAGGAAGGAAAATAGGTCACAATTATACGAAATAATTGCTCCTGTTGGTTCTTGTTCGATTGTAAGTGCTTTTTTGTGCATTTGCAATACGTCACCGTGGCGAAACTTTAGAAACTGTGTAGATGATGACTGATTGATTGACGCGTATTAATCTGCTTTGTTTTTGCCGAGCCAGGGAACTATTTCTCATTAGTCTCTGTTTACGATTGCAGATTAGGAAGTCTTTTCTGCAAAGCTGTCATACGTGACTATTTTTGTTTGTTGACGTCACTTGCTATCTGCCATTGCGGCTGTATGCTTCAATTTTCTATCCTTATAAATCTAAACATGTCTGCCCTGCATGAATACCAGTTATGTATCAATTCACCTCGCGCTGTATCCCTAAGAATTTTTTTTTAAATATATTTTGCGCAATTACAGTCTGGAGCTATCCATTATGTTGGTGATTTTAACGCGCAGCCGTTGCCGACCATGCAGTAGGATGGAGAGACTAGTGAGAAGCCATACTGCCTCACTCAGTGACAGGACCTCACTACTGCCCCATCACTACAGTAGCTTCTTTTTGGCTGATACGACAAATTATACATTTGTAAACTTTAGTGCTGATATTTCATATTGTTGTGTTGTCACTGTTGTTTGATGGATAGCAGGGTCTGCCCAGCACGGCATTTGGGATTGTGTCTTAAGTCGCTCCCTTCCTGTTTGAGTCCTCGTCCATTGTACATGATATTAAACAGCTCTGCAGAACGCATAAACTTAACTTCCGGCGACAAACTGTGCACCTCTTACCGACTGCTATTCACTGCCTCTCTTGTCCGCTGCGCTCCAATCCACAATTTTCCTCCTTTTTTTGTAGGTTAGCGAAAATTACTACTTCACTTACAGCTAAAAAAAAAACGGGGGACTCTTTCTTTTAGCACCTAAGGACTGCAACTAAACTAAAATTTATATTTGTAGTAAATTCTTTACTCTAACTGATACTGATGCTGAATACAGCAGTTAAGATCTACAGACTCAATCAGTCGTATACATATTTCACTACTGGTTTCTTCAGAACTATTTATTTTCGTTATGCGCGAAATGCAGTTGAAAACAACCTTATGTTAACTGTATTAAAAAGTCAGCTGTCGTGGTTGCAGCCTCTCCGCTCGTTCTCTGCGTTCTATCTCTGAGCCGCAAAGACGTGGCTAACCGGATTTCAAATAAATTACGGCATTTTATTTTATTTTCGCTTATATTGTTAAAAGGAACTGTAAATATCAAATAAATAACTATATTTTATTTTCTTTGCTCTTTCATTGTTAAAATAAAGTGCAAATGCGATGGCTGCTCTGTAGCAAAGATACAGATTATAATGCGGGGAAGAGGTATAAGAAATTATGACGCGACGTTCTTTTATAGTTAAATGTTGCATTCTGTTTAGTTTCGACGACTACATGCACAAATTCATGTAAGGAGAAAGCTTATTAAAAGAGACAGTTTAGACGGAGTATATTAATCAAATTAATAATAAATATTCGTTTTTGAAATTATACTCCACTTAAAATTATTTTTTAATAAGATAAAAAATTTCCATCAAGAATAAGAAAGATGATTAAACGTTATTATTTTTTCCTTAGAAACTTTTACAGAAAAAAATTCTTTCCAACACCATAGGCGATATCTGTCATCTTTGACGAGCGTTTAACCTAGTTTTAAAATAACTTCGGAACCCCACTTCTTATCAAATGATCCATAATGTTTGTTAATACACTTTATGTATTAATGTCTATATTTATTGCATCGCGCTTTTTGACAACAATATTATCTATATTCATGGAAACCTTTCCCCGATTTTTTTTTTTTTAGTTTTAGTTTTGTCATTAACTAAGAAACGGAAGTTTAGTGTTGGTTAAAAATCATGGTTAATGTTTCCTATTTCTTTCTTCTTCTTGTCTGAGCAAAGTAAAATTGTCATTAATTTAGAGCTTGATAGGAAATGAGCAAAAATTTACAACAGTCTTAGCAGTTTCCTAAACTGGGTGAATAAACGAATGTGATCTACACAAACGTTTTTTGCTGAGCTGATTTCGTACTTGTATTAGCAAAAGTGTTTTATCTCAAATGTTCATAAATTAGTCTTAGAATATCTTGATTATTAGTATTAGGATTATATAAAATTATGTAGGTGCACTGGCTTTGAAAGGCTGACGGGTTTGCCAAACCAGTCTGACAATTGAACAAGACATGGCATAACAAAAGCCATGTCCAGAAAACCAAATATCCGACAGCAGCAGAAGGAAGATCCTGGAGCTGTAGCAGATGCCTAGCCAGATGACGCTGGGTAGTACACGCAGAGCGCTCACAGCGGACGCACTCCATACACCGTCAGATGTCCCGTCCCGGTGTCCAGATTAGAGTTCCTTCCCGTTCCTTGTCCCTAGTCCTTTCCCGCCTGTAATGACTTTGATGTCGACGATGCTTAAAGCCATAAGAAAAAAGAAAGGTCAGTGAAGATGTCTTCTACGCAGGTACGGTATGTTGTTTGGTTTTACGGTCGAATGAAGACTAAAGGTCTGGCCTCACGGATTCGTAACTGCGAGATCGGACTTCGAGTCTACTTATATGTATTTTTCTGCTCTCACAATATCTTCTGAACAGGTCCTTTGCATATTATTGTCAGTTCGATTAAATTTCAGTTTTTCTGGTAAGGAAATTGCGATGGTGCAAATATTCTCAATTTTAAGAAAAAGCTTCACAATTCGCTTCCAAGAAAATGTAAAGATACTTTACCTCTCAAATAATGAGTTGGTCCCAGTCTATCTCACTTTTTTTTATTTCTTTGTGACTTTACGCCTCGTCGACGTCGAGGTCATTAGAGGCGGGATAGGACTGAATGCAAAGAACGGAAGGAATTCAGACCTGTTCCTCTAGAAGGAAGCCTCTCCGCCATTGGCCTGGAGTTATCTGAAAAACCATGGAAAATTTAAATGTGGATGTCTGGGCGGGGATTCGAACCTGCGCCCTCCCGAATGCGAGGCCACGGCGTTACCACTCACCCACCACGCTCGGTATTGCTCTGTTGTATTTACAGATAAGCTTATTTTTTATATAATTCGTAGTAAAAAATAAGTGTGAGACTAATGTTAATTTTGCTGTTTTAACGAGCGCGAGATGTGGACAGGTTTTGTCGTGTGTCGAGGAATTTGTGTCAAAGAGGCGAAGGAAGTGAGAAAGCAGTTTATCACAGCTGATTTAACCACCGCATCAAATTGCATCGTCGGAAGCCGATTCCTGCACGCACTAATCAACAGTGCAGCTGGTAAGGGAGCGTCCATAAACCACGTGGCTCCATTTTGGCCTCCTGTAAACCCCCCTTCCCCCACGTAGCCCAGCGTAGCTTTCCAGCCAACCCTTCCCCCCGCCATAGACCGAACCACGTAGTTTATGGACACTCCCTAATGTCGTGGGAAGGCCTTAACAGGATTGCCAACCTCAGCATTCACAAAAACAGCCGATAAACCAGACACACATAGTCAGGGCCGGCGCTCGCTAGGAATTTCGGGCCCGGGGTAAAATGGGCGACCTTTTTTTTTTTAGCCCTACAAACTAGCCGGGTGGCAATGGGCGGATTCTGTAGCCAGTAAACGGGGCCCCCCATCAGCCGGCGGGTCCGGGTACATTTGAACCGCTTACCCCCCCCCCCCTCCCCTAACGCCGGCCCTGCACATAGTCTAACTTTCTTCCATCTCGTCAGCAAACTTTGTTACGTGCAACTCAACTTCACAAGCAGTATTGCTAGATTCAGATATGACAGAAGTCTGCATTTAAACAAGGGTTGCAACGGATCATCCTTGCGGAAGTGGATGTTGAGGTGGATATTCTATGATTCATTATAATTATTTAGATTTTAGTATTTTATCAGAAATAAATTTAAAATCGAGATATGTTTTTTATACTGAAATTCTACATGTGTCCATAAGTTTATTTCCATATGATCCTGACATGTTGATTTATTTTTCGCCTCATCTTTCACCAACAAAAAACGTGGGTGGGATAATTTCACTAGTGAATTAAATTATTTACATAACTAAAAAACAATCTTTGTCATATGAACTTTGCGGAGTTCACAACTCGACTAATTGAAGCGTCAAGCACAAGGCCACATCTCCTTGCCCGACAACCGCATTTCAACCGCTGTAGTGGTCCATTCACAGTACAACTAGTAGGACCTACGATTAATCCGACTTTTGAATATAAAACTCTTGTTGGTCGTGAAAGGAAGGAGTTACAGGACTACACGTGTCCTTGCTGTCCAAGAAGCTATGGCGTTGGATCGTGGTTGGAGCAAAAATCCTGCAAACGTGCGCTAAGGACACATGGTGTGCTTCCAGAAATTAAGAGTGGAAAGGATTGCTTGGAACATTTTGTTGGACCCCTTCTAGTAGCGTGAATGGGTGAGCGCATCCTACGGTAGTTCTACACGGATGTCCTATAAGTTGGACCGTGAATAGACCGCTTTACTTCACATGCAAGTTCAAACTAGTAAATTAGTCACTTAGGTAGTAACACCGTTCAGTTCATTGTTACTTTTATTGCAAGATCATCAGAAAAAAACTACTTTGTTGTTAGCTAAACGACAATGGGCAGAATCTCGTATAAAGAGAAGAGAGTAATATATATTGCAATGTAAACAAAACATTCGCCATACATCAGCAATAATGAGAAGCTAATTGAAAAATTCACGACTGAATAATTTCGGAATGACAGCAAACAAATATTGCTACCAGCAACATTCATATCTCGGAATGACCGCGAAAATAAGATAATAAAAATCAGGGCCAGAAACGATTGATTTCTGTACTCATTTTTTGTACGAGCGATTAGGGAATGGAATAGAAAGGATTTACCGGGCGAGTAAACTTAAAATCAGACAGGAGTAGCTTTCAATAAAGCTCTCCGGCCATCCTGATCTGGATTTTCCATGGTTTTCCCAGATCACTCCACACGGAAAGCTGGGATGGTTCCTCACAATAGCCCTTGGGCGCCTCCTGCCATATCCCGTATATCCCTTCCAAACTACTACCCTTTCGGATAGGTACAATACACCCTTCGCCACACACTTTTAGCGAATCGCGGGGTCATAATAATAATAATAATAAAAGTGCAAGCATAGGAGCAACAGACATCTTAGAAAGAGACACCTTCAGACACAAAGTAGACAAATGGGAAGTTATAAGTGAGCAACCAAAACAAAAACTATACAGCCCAAAGTGGTCGGAAGAACGCAAACAAGCTTTCTCGGAAATAATGAAAGTCTGTTGGAACAAGTAAGAAGAACTCGAAGAAAACTTGATTCGGTCATTTGCTTACCGTCTTCCATTTATTGGGAGAATTCCCCAATAATAATAATTATAATAATAATAATAAATTGCGGATTCGGAAGCGAATGTAAGATTTCACTCGAAAGTTCCGCACTTGCGGTTGCGGAGCTCCGTTATGTCCGTAATTTAAACGCCCGTTTAGGAACAGCAATCAGTGTAGTGATATATGGTAAATATAGCGACACTTCAGAGTATCTTGAAGTTACTCGCTGCTAATATCCGCCCGTCACTGAGTCCAGAGGCGCCATCTTTTTTATGCTTGGTTCGAGCTGACTCGAGTGTTTCCTGGGTCGCTCCTGATGTACAGCTGAGCGCACCAACACTGCTGACGAGCTGTGTCTGTAGTGGCAGCGACGGGTTTTCGCTTTAGCTTCGTTTCAGGCGTCGTTATTCCTTACAAATCTACGGAAAATAGCAGCTAATGACGAGAGGTTTCCAGTTGAAGACGGCTTTCTGAGACCTCACTGTGTGTATGCTCAGTATACTAACACACCACCATAAGGCCGGGCGCACATTGACGCGCAGTCGACGCAGCGCAGCGCAGCACAGTTTCTGTGTCTCTATGTTTTGGGGCGGAACAGCGCGTATTGAGACGCAGAGCAGGGCAGCGCAGTACTGCGCCACGCTGTGATCACGACACAGAACTGTGCCACGCAGCTCACTCGTGCCAGGTTTTTGCCGTAACACTTCTTGCGTTAATTATAATCTTGATTTACTTAAAATCATTTTCAACTATGGAATAAGAAAAATTGATTACAATTGAGCATAATTAACCTGCGATTCACAATATCAGCCATAATAAATACATAAAAATTATATTTAAACAAGAAATTTGGACAATGATCTCAACAAGTGGCTAGTAAATTCAGCATTTATTTGTCATACAACTGTCCACTTACAATTTTTACTTTTATTTTCTCTTTCTGAATTAATTTTTAATAAAACTATTTAAAAAGATTGATATATAAACTATTATTACATTATTTGTTTTCTTATTATTTGTAGTAAATCATTCAATAGCGTCCCCGAGAGTCACTTCTTTTTTTTTTACCGTGTCACACTTCCGAGTGAATTGAGCTCTTCTCCTTCTTCTCACTCTTCAAGGCAACCTCCGTCAAACTCCTAAAGAGAGAGGGAGGATTCTTGTGAAGACAATTTCCCGAATAATTTGTTGAACACTGCTTTTTTAGTTTCAAGTGTTTCTTACGTTCTGTTATGTAGTTTTCTTAAACATATGATATGAAATAAAAGAGAAATACATTCTTATAAACGTCATGTACCGTCAAACGCTAAATAATTAAATAAATAACCACGAAAATACTGCGAGATTTTCTTCAGTTCTAGTAAGTATTTGAGCGTTGTCGAGAAAATAACAGGTTACATTATGCTGTGAATCTCCGCTCGAGTTCATCCGGAAATAATCTTTTGAGAATTCTCTTGTCACTGCAAAAGTCAGATGAGAGTTTCTTCTTTTCATATTCTAAGTTTTGCATAGTTTTATCTAACTCAGCTTCTGTTAAAGTATTAACAATTTTCCAAGCCCGGCATCCCAGTCTGATTCAGAAATCAAAAATCGAGTTTTTGCATCGACATGTTTTTGGTTACGCTTTTTTGTCGGTTTCTCTCACAACACAACAATGCTTTGTAAACTGCGCTCTAATATGCGCGAGTAACTGCCCGACACAGTTTCTGTTTCCGTGCTGCCCTGCTCTGCGCTGCCCCTACTGCGCCACGCAGCTCAATGTGCTCCCCGGGTAAAACAGACCATACACGTTACGACGGTCCCACGGACTTCGAACGTATGCGACAAATCCGATCGTGAATGGGCTGGTCGTAAAGCGGACTGCACGACCAAGGTCAAGTCGCAGGTCCGTTGAAATTTCCATCGAACCTTGCGACACGACACGACACGGTCGTAACGTGAGTGTTGGTGTTTGAGACTGTCCGTGCGACCAAGCTATCAGAACCGGGTAGTGTAAAATGTCAAAAATTGCATTTTTATTTTTTGAGTGAAAAATAATCTTCAAACTTTCCTGATTACAATGAATGATATGCAGTTTATTGGGTATAATACATTTCCTCAGGGTGTTATTGACGGTTTTCACTAACCCTACACTCAGACGCCACATTACTTGACTTTTCTCAAAACTCGAAAATTT
>JARYHS010008074.1:25291972-25368952 GCA_031002005.1 Vandiemenella viatica | reverse complement strand
AAGAAAATGGGTTATTGTAGGCCTCCAAATCCGACAAGTCGAAGCATACGACATGCCTTTTGGCCGATATTCTCCGTTGTTGGACCTGATGGTCCAATTCGGCAGACGAAGTGATGGCTGCGAAATACTCTGACATCAGCTGCGCAATGCTTCGTTCGTCGGTTACTACACGCCCATAATCCAGTAATCCAGATATTGGCAATCGAGAGTACCTCCCGGATATACGGCGGATTGACTCCCATACTTTTGTCGTTGGTGTGGAACGGTTAATGGTACTCTCAAAGTTCTATCATTACCTCTTTTTGCTCTCTGCTATGTCCTTACGGCGGCCGAACGTCACACGGCGGAAAGGAGGCCCACAGGAGACGGTCACGGACAACCCGAACAAGTCCCAGGAGCAGGCCGAAACGTAATCCAAAAAAACGCGCACTGGCAGAGTCCGGCGGGAGGTTCACAGAGTCCAAAGAGAGTACCAAAACGTAGCCAAGAACGAGCAGTGTCAGAGTCCGAGAGGCGATTCACAGTAAGAGAGAGTACCGAAAGCGCAGTGAACACTGAACTGAGGAGTGGAGCTGCGCGGGCTTTATTTATGTGTGCGGCGGGTCGGCTCCGATTGGCCGCGGCGGAAAACTATGATGTGGTGGCGCTGGTTGGCCCGATGCCAGCGCCGTCTATATGAGGTCGACATCCATGCCCTCTACCGGGCATGCGGCGATGTCGGGACGGGATACCAGACTCTCCTTAATCACACGACGCGCCTTGACTCTAGCAATTCGGAACGCTATGAGGTTTTCAGGTGTTGGGTGCAACTTAAACCGACGAAAGGCCCGTCTGCGACCCTGAATAGCGGAACGACATTCGTTGTTCCACCAAGGGACAGGCGTTCTACGCAGCCCTCCGGAACTGCTAGGCATTGATATATCAGCCGCCCGATAAACCCCTTCTGTAAAGTATTTCACCTTGTCATCGGTGGTCTGGCGTTGTTGGAGTATGACTGACCGGCTATAAAGTTGCCAGTCAACTCTGCCGATATTCCATTTCCGTGTCGTAATTGTTTCGCACCATTCGCACTCTATGTGTAACCCAATTGGGAAGTGGTCGCTTTATGGAGGTCACGATCCACGTCCCAACGCACGGAGTCCGCAATCGATGGAGAGCAAAGAGAGAGATCAATGGCAGAGGACGAACTGGAAGCAGTAGTGAAGTGCGTCATTTGACCGATATTTAGGATGCACAGATCCTCCTGCTCCAATTATCTAAAAATCTCTCGACCTTTGAGGCAATTAGTGGTCAAACCCCACAACGCATTGTGCGCGTTAAAGTTTCCCAATTGGAGAAAAGGCCGAGAGAGTTGCCGAGTGATGTCAACCAGCTGACCGCAATCAACTGGAGACCCCGGCGGTAGATATAAGGAGCATATAGTCAGTTGCACCGGTTCATGTACTTTAACCGCTACTGCTTGTAAGGGTGAGGTGAGAGCTACAGGTTCGGAGTGGACAGTGTTCCATACAAACACAGCCACTCCCCATTTCGCTCGATCACCCTCGGTATCGTCCTTTCGGTAAACGTCAAAACCTCTTAGCACAGGTTGATGTAATGGTCTGAAATGTGTCTCTTGGAGACAGAGACACATTTTATATACCATGTGAATGTGGCCGCGATTACATCGGACAGTCGCAGCGATGCATTGTGCAGCGATGTGTTGAGCACGACAGAAATGTTCGGCTTGGGCAAGAAGAGAAATATGCGGTGGCCGAACATAGTGTGCAAGAGGGTCACACATTTGAATTTGAAAAAAACAACAATTTCAGCCTGGTCAAAGATTTTTGGGCCTGCGTTATTACAGAAACTGTAGAAATAAGATCAACTGATTTATTAGTCAACAGGGACACTGGTTATCAACTCAGTGCGGCCTGGAACCCGGCTATTAAAATTCTGAACAGTTTCGCGTCGGTATCGAGCAGAAGAGTGGATGACGTAATCGAGTTGTGTAGGTTTTTTTCTTCCACCGTTTCCGTGACAGCGGCTGAATAAACAAACAGTTAATCATTGACATTTGGTTGAGAATGAAGGCGAGAAGGACGCCTTCGAAACGTCCCACAAATGTAACATCTTAAAACGGCTGGTAGCCGGAGAGAAATTTATTATTATACAACGCCGTGAAAGATTACGATCTTACAACACATAAAACGTGTTAGATGCGAATGAACGCGTCATGTATCCAGTAGGATCAGGTTGGCCAAGATGGAATGGAACTTTGTCAAACTGAAAGCGGCTAGTCACATTTTCGGTCTGAAGGGGGTAGGTACAGCTAACACATACAAATATTTGTAGAAATTTAAATTTCATTTTCTCCAAATCTATTTAAATTTGAGGGTTCAAATTTTGTAGCGCCATATAACTGTCATAGTTTTATATGTAAAAATTGATTTTTAAAATAAAAATATTATTTAACAATATGTTAATCTACCATCCAAAATGACAGTTAAAATATGTCGTCATTAAGGTCTTTAATGATAGAAAGCATAAGATTTGAAAGTTTGCAGAAATCTTTTTTTAATATTGTTAACTAATATCCAGGTAATTATTTATACCAATAATATAATACATTTAACTTTATATTTGTCGTTAATAAAAACAATTTCAAGAAATTAACATTTTTTGCTTCTATTTGTTTAAACATATAGGCATATTTTCCATTTGTGAAAAGCGGGATAAACAGTAATGGCAAGGGCTGTAGTAATTAGTTTTTGGAACATGTCCTGCAAATTTGAAAAATATCTATGCATGTGGAAAAAGTTACCTTTTAAATCAATTGTTGAATTGCTTTGTTGAGATATTTAAGGTTAAAGATTTGGATTACCTTCACGTGCAGTAAGATTTAAGTGGCTTTCACTTGTGCAGGACTTTGCTTAATCACGCATAATTCCCACACTGTCAAAGATATTTAAATAATTTTTTCACCAACTTGAAGGCAAAGTAAAAACTATTTTTGTGAATAGAAAGAAAAAAATCATTTTTTTGAAACTTGATAATTGTACCTGCGGTGGTTTACGATGCGCTCTACCGTCTACCATGTACATCTTCTAAGAGGGATGCTACAATTTCTCCTTCCCATGTTTTAAAGTAGGTATTAAGAGTTGTTTCATTCCACAAGTCGGCTAAGTGTCATCTGGTCAAAATATTGTTAAAAATATCTAGAAGGTACTCTTTAGCTTCTTTGTTAATATGCTTCAGCATCTGGAACTTCATTTTGAACTTGTCACAGACCAACTTGGCAGCTTCATCGGCAGCCTCGTTACCCCTTGTAATGCCACAGCTAGAATTTCGTAAATATTGGCAGGAAAAAGTCTGTATTAATCTGTGAGTAATTATCGATACGTGTCACGATGTACGACTTCGCAGGTGTGAGGTATAATATCGCGGAAATTCAGATGTGGTAGAGTTGCGGGAGAGTGTGGTCAAGTTGAAATGTAAATCGAAATCTGCAAACACCGCGGTGTATCTATCGAGATATTTAACAACGATACAGTGTGGAGAGTGTGTAATCGATAGGAAAACAAGTACAGAGTTTGGAAGTGAATATAGCTGTTGAACTAGGGTAAGTCCTGGTTAGATGGACCACAGCAGTACGGCAGTCGGTGTCTGGAATTGTTATTGTTGAGTAGAAGGACTCACGCTTAATTTTTCTCGGGAGTTTCATATGTATTTTAGAAGAAAACTTCGTTTATGTCTTTTGGTGAGTGGAAAAATATTTTATACTAGATTTCCTTGTTATGTGGTTAAGTTAGTTTAAATGACTTCAATGTAAGATCAATGCCATAACCTAAGTGTATACTTTGGTACAATCTTAACACAAAATGGCGTGCCGGTACCGTTGTTTGTTTGAACGGGGAGCTGGTCCATCTATCGCAACAATTAGGGATAGATGGACCAGTGAAATTTGGGATAGTTGGACCACTTAAAAAACCTGGGATAGTCGGACCATTTCTCCTATTAGGGATATTCTTCCTATATAAATGAAAAAAAATCTGTATAAAAAATTATTTTAACTATAAAAACGTATACTGATAACTTGGGATTTTTTTCTGCTACTTAAAAATGTCTACTTTTTTTATAAAAGAAAAGGCACGTCGGAGGAGGGAGAATGGTCTGAAAAATGCAATCAAAGCTGTTGAGAATAAGGAAATGGGAGTTAATGCTGCAGCAAAATAGCAGAAAAGAAGCATAGAAGAAGAAAAGAAGAAAGAAATGTAAGAAAAGAAGAAAGACAGGGAGGAAGAGAAGAAAGGGAGGAAGAAAAAGAAGTTAAAGGGAAATTAATAAAAGGAAGAGAACGGAAATGAAGAAAGAACTTACGTCATCACTCAGAATCTGAAAATATCGATTTTAACACAATTTGCAACGATTGAGCATCGTGGGTGAATGGTTAACGTATTGACCTCGCATTCAGGAGGACGCGGGTTCGAATCCCCGTCCGGGCATCCAGATTTGCGTTTTAAATGTTTCCCCAAATCACTCCAGGCGAATGCCGGGATGCTTCTTTCAAAAAGGCCATGGCTGAATTCCTTCCCGTTCCTTGTCCCCATTCCCATCCCGCCTCTAATGAACTTAGCCGTCGACGAGGAGTAAAGCAATAAAAAAATTGCAACGATAACCTTTAGGAAAGTGACTGGGATTTGAGTATTGTGTGTGGTGTAATGAGAACTACAGTAAACTAGATGAAAATTGGATTAAGTGTGTGTCATGCTCTCGCTGGACACATGAAGGCTGCACAAGATTCAAAAATAAATGCAATTACTGTGGGAAGCGAGTTTCGTGAAAGATAATGACTGCAGAATGATTAAATCTTCTTAACCATGTGAAAATAAATTAGACTACCTATATTTTCTATGTTTGTTGACCATCAAATTTACTTGTCCTTTTTTAAATAGTATATACACTTATCACTTTTCAAGCAGTTTATAACTTTATATTTAACATAAACAATGTTTATACCTTTGATAACTTGTATTTCTTGTGTTACACCCTGATTTAGTAATGTATACCAGAGGTCCATCAATCCCTAGGCGGTGGTCCATCTAACCCGAGTACCCTCGGTATAGATGGACTACCGAGTAAAAAAAAGAAAAAATCATAACTTCAAGTGTGATCAATGTAAGTGCTGCAGAGGTGTATACAATTGTTTAAGGTCATTTATACGCATTATAAAAATATATAACAAGACATAGACATTGCAAAGTTTCTAAAAAATTACTTCAAGAAAACATGGTCCAACTATCCCGTACTTACCCTATTACGTTGTTATAATTGCACGAGCGTGGATTCACTGTTACCACTGTCTTACCGAACTTGTATCTTCGGAGAAGGGTCTGTGCACTAAAGCTTTGTCTGGTGGATTGCGTTTGGCGGAAGTGCTTAAGGTCAAACATTGTAAGCTGTGATGAACGTCAGGAGTGTAATAACTTTTCATAGTAACGTGTAGAAGTACTTTAACATGACCTTCACAGCCTTACCTTTAGCAGAAACCACCTGACTGGAGACTTGGTCAAATCGAATCAGTTAAATGTATAGTAGCTGGTACGGCTACAACTATAATAACTTAAGTACTTGTCACATTACAGAGCGAAAGTTAACGAACTGTTAAAGTTCAACTATGGCAAAGATGTCGATAATCGATATCCATCATAAATACGGAGGAACTACAGGATCCCTGAGTCCATGTCTGGTAAAATGTATTCTCGAGTGCGCGGCAGAGACCCTCGTCAAAGTGGCCCACTCCGAGACGATCACTTTGAGGTGTCGGAAATGTTTGACTATGAAGCACAAAGGCGACGTACGGAAGAAAGAGAAAATTATAATCGTGAAAATCGCGGAAAAGGAAAACGCAGAGGTCAAGCTCAAAAGACGCGTTCAGATGCAAGACAGCGCGAAGATAAAGAGCGGAAAGGACAGAAGTTATCCGCAAGAAATGAGAAATTTATACTGACCCAAGGGAATATTACCTATGACGAGCAGAACAAAACGTTTGAAAAGATGGAGATGAATGAAACTCTCTCCGTTATTACAACTCTAATTACTACCAGAAGCATTGGTTTCTCTACTACTCAATTATTCATTCAGGTTTCTGGACAAGATGCACCGGCTTATGTATCAAAAAAGGCCATCCTGATCTGGATTTTCCATGGTTTCCCTAAGTCGCTCCAGGCGAATGCTGGGATGGTTCCTCACAATAGCCCATGGGCGCCACCTGCCATATCCCACATATCCCTTCCAAACCATTACCTTTCCTAATAGGTGCAATGCACCCTCCGCCAAACGCTTTTAGTGAATCGCGGAGTAATAGTAATAGTAAATACGTCGTAGTACTAGACTCTTTGTAAGAAGTCGCAATCGGTGTATGATTGTCGCTGATGAAGGTAGCGCGGCAACGAGAGTGTCGTGTAAGTGTGGAGTAGTGGAATTCTCCCCCGAGTGTAATTGGGTTTCTAATTCGCGCTTCCGCGCCGGCTCAGAATATTGGCTTTCGTTTACGACTCGATTGGACAGACCAGGTTGAAACAACTGCATTAACCTTCCTTTAGTGAATGTATAATACGTGGTTGATGAACAGTGATTGTTGAGTGAACAATAATAACTGAATTTACGCTCAAGTGATTGTACTTTTCACTCTCGCGGACCTGTAATCTCGGATTAATATTATTTTCAGTTGGTGGTCCGCGTATCTGTGTGCTTTAAAACCAAAACATTGTGAATAAATTTACTGAAGCATTAAACGAATGTATTCGTGATCAGTGGTATTATACCCGGTACAGTATTACATGTTTAAATTATACCTAGGATCGACAAACTGCTTGACCTTACGTCAGCTATCAGCTGTGACGACCGCATTGTAAAAAATAAGCTTAAACGAAGTCTGAAACCTTCCATTAGGTAGGTCAATATATCAGTGTATAATGACTATCATTTCTATGAGTTAATAAGCTTAGGAACTTACATGGCGTACGTGACATAGACTTGTGTTTAAAGTTGGCTAAAATGAAGAAATAAAAGTCGGCGGAAACACAAAGTGTGAGTGAAAAGTGAGTTGAAAAATAACAATAAGTAAGGGGAGCACGTGAATTGAACCAAAAACATTGTGTATTAGAAGGTACACTCGTTGCGGAAGTAAGTGCAAAGACATTATAAGCGGAAGAGACAGTATTATCAACCAAAGATTAGCATTACAGAAGTAAACTCAGCGACGTGGAACTACTTCACGGCGAAGCAGCAACACAGCGCGGAAGGATGCGAGAGGGAACTACTTCACGACAACGCAACAACACATCGCGGAGGAAGACATCGGAACACTGGAGCAGGGCTGGCGACATCTGGACATCAGAACTCCAAATCAGAAGACAACAAACAGGCAATTTAAAATAAGTTCGGCCGCGCGAAGAAGTTTAGAATTTTTTTGATAAAGTGAATGAAATATAATTTATTTAGCCCCGGTTGATATTCCCCCCCAGCTTCATAAATACCATAATAATAATATACCTCCCGATTAAACCTGAATTTGCGGGTAAATAAATATTTAACAGAAGGGAAAATTGTAAATGTCAGTTTTAATGCATGGTTACCAGTGTTCAGTTTAAAATTTTCGGTTTTGTTTTTGATATAAAGAAAAAAATATTTTATACTGTAACATCGGTAGTAGAAATATTTATTTTCGCGTTTTGAAGATTTTTTCTATGCATGCCATCTTACAGTTTACCAGCCTCTGATGGTGGTGTAAAGTAAAAATCAGCTTACACCAACGGCACCAGTTACCAATAATTAATTACTGCATTTTTTTAAAGTTGTATGTTATTTTCAGCCATACCTGGGTGGAGCAGTGTAGCAGCAAAGGTTTTCACAGATCTAAGTTGTATATTTTCTTGTTAATTTGTTTGAGTGTGAAATGTCACCGTCATCAGCGTTGTGTTTACTCCACTAGTGACTTGTTGGTTTAATTTTCTATCGATGTTTTGATAGAGAAACTGAAGTTGGTTTCTCTTTTGCATTCAAGTGGAACAAGTTGTGTGTCTTTAGCTTCGGTTTTTTGTTTTGTTTTGAGGGGGGGGGGGCGATTTAGTGGTCTTATTCCCCCACCCCTCACCTTTTTCATTCAAATCCTGCGCAATTCTTTGAAGTCTGTGAAAAATTAATACTGAGGTAACTATCGTGGAAGGAACGAGTGAGCAGACTGGGAAGATGTCTAAAGAAGAAATGTTGATTCACCTAATGAGTCAGATGAACCAAAAGGATCAGAAAACTGAAGAAATCTTCAAGTCCATGAAGGCCGAAAACGCTGAGAGAAGCTACTCCTTGGAAGAAAGACTTAATGCCAGAGATAGCTTCTTTGAAGACAATTTCAAAGCTATACATGAGAAGAACCACGCCTTTGAAGAAAATTTCAATGCCATAAAGGTTGAAATTGTTGAGAAGAACCTGGCCATTCAAGAGAATTTGATGGTTTTACAGGACAAAATCTGGGCTGAAATAGATGAGAAAGGGAAAGCCCTTCATGACAATATCACCAAGGATTTGGATAGAAGATTCCTACAGATAAGAGAGGAACTGGAACAATTTCAGCAGAAATGTATTTTAAGAGGAGAAGAAACAAAGGTAGATTTTGAACAGCTCAAGCAGGAAATTGTGGTGGAAGTTGGACACACGCAACAATGAGTAGAAATCATAGAAAAAGTAGGATATCAAGATCTCATGTTAAAAGCAATAGAAGAGTACTTTAAGGTGTGCGAAGAAAATGTGGAAGGAGCACAGAGAGAAGCCAAATTGTGGACAGACAAAATCAGTTGCCTTGCAGAAGGAATGGAAAAGGTTAGGCTGGCGGCAAGTTGTGAAATAGAAGTTGTTGTTGTTCAGGTTTAAGGGCACGTCGACGACGGGGTCATTGGCGCCCCAACGACAGCCGGCTTAGCAATATGGCTTAAAATATAAAAAATACCGTCTGCATTGCCGACTGTAGAGGGGTCGGCCATACAGACGGCAAATACGAGTAAAATGCTAAAATGTTGGCTGTAAAGGGCCATAGAAATACGAACTGCACAGCCTATGTCTGACTGGCTGTAAAAAGGCCAACCAGACATAAATGCTTAAAACCAATAACAAAACGAATAAAAACAAAATAACACAGAAACTACGTACATGGATAAGTGGCTAAAAAATTTCCACTCATCTTCATTAAAAGATTAGGACGGTCTTCCCAAAAATTTCGGGATAAGACCGCTCATTATAACAAATTTTAAAACTTTAGCCACATTGCTAGAGACATAACCTAAAATAAGGGACAGATCGTTGGCTAGGACAACGTCTGCCCTTAAGTCCAAAAATAAAAAACAATCAGTTAAAATGTGGCGTACCGTCAAAGGTACGCCACAATCATCACATTCCGGAGGGTCCTCCCGGCGGAGAAGAAAGTTGTGCGTGAGAGGACTGTGCCCTATAGGGAGGCGAGTAAGGAGAACCTCATCCCTCGTCGCCCGCTGGAAGGAGCTGCTCCACGGCTGAACGGTCTGTTTGACCAGCCGGAGCTTATTATGTTCAACTTCCAGCCACTACCACTGCCTAATATCAAAAACAAATCTCTTCGTCGCCGAGGCAAGGTCTCACTTTGGGAAGGGTTCAAAGTCGGTTCTGACCTTGTCGCAGGCTAACTTGGCAGCTTCATTAGCTGCCTCGTTCCCTCTGATTCCCACATGGCCCGGTAGCCAGCAGGATAATACCTACTTTCCACGAGATTGAAGGGAAAGGAGGGCGTCCTGGATGTCCTGGACTAGACGATCTGCTGGATACATGTTTCCTATGGCCTGAATACAGCTGAGGGAATCACAGCATATGATGAACAACTTATCGCGCATTACTTACATATGCTGGAGCAATTTCAACACGGCATAGCATTCGGCGATGTAAATGCTACACCTGCCGTCCTATTTGAAAGTGTAAGTCGCTTAAGGGAACATTACGGAGCAACCAACCCCGTTAGCCTACTTAGACCCTTCCGTATATACTGGGGTAAACATACTGATTTAATATATCTCTAAATATATTAATAAAAACACCGTCAGCGGTAAAACTTTTGTTATACCGATGCAGATCCAATAATATTCTGGGCCTCTTTAAAAGCCAGGGAGGAGATTTACTCCAACCTTGGTGGTAAAAAGAGGGAAGCTCAAATCCGTATTGTTCTAAAATAGTCTTTGTACGGTAGCTGAACGGTTTAGTGGCTCTATGCCGGTTGATATAGAGCCGCTCGTAGTTGGGATGGTGCACTATGTCGTGGACGGGACTGCCAGGTGTTGTGGCAACCTGCAGGTAGTGTCGCACAATGAGGAGTTGCCGGCGGATGATAAGCGGCGGCTCACCCCAGTCAGCACAAATGCTGACAATCGGACTGATGCGATATGCACCGGTGGCGAGACGAATTCCAGCATGGTGGACACTATCCAATAACTGTCCCGTGCCGAACCATACACAATACAACCGTATTCCAACCGTGACTGTACAAAGGCATTGTAAAATTGTAGCAGGCTCTCACATCTTTTAGATGCGATAGCCAGTTGAGCCTTGTGTCAAAAATGAGGCCCTGAAATCGAACAATATCACTAAAACTGGATTGCTCTGGGTAAGGTGAGGCTCTGGTAAAAGGCTTCTGCTGCCAGTAAAAAGTACACACCGGGTTTTCTCAGCGGAGAAACGAAAACCTGTGTGCACTGACCATTCGTCCAGCCTGTTCAAAGCGAGTTGCAACTGCCGCTCAGCGCTTCTCAGGCAGGACGATGCAATAAAAATTAAAAAGTCGTCCACATATAAGGAGAACCGTAAGGAACTCCTTATGACGAGTGATATACTGTTAATCGCGATGGCGAAAAGGGTCACGCTTAAAACTGACCCCTGAGGGACACCGTTTTCCTGAATAAAAAGATCAGACACTTCGCTACCGACTCGGTACCGGAAGCAACGACCAGATTTTAAAAAACGGGGCAGGTTACCCCTAAAACCCCATTCATGCAACTGTTTTAAAATCACAAGCCGCCAGGTAGTATCATAGGCCTTTTCAAGATCGAAAAAAACACCCACAAGGTGTTGGCTGCGTATGAACGCATCCTGTATTGCCGCCTCCAGGAGGATCAGGTTGTCCAAGGTGGAACGGAACTTCCTGAATCCACACTGAAAGCGGCTCAGAAGATTACGGGATTCAAGACACCAGACGAGGCGGCGATTGACCATCCTCTCAAGTGTCTTACCCACGCAGCTTGTAAGGGCGATACTACGATAGCTACCTGGCAACAATTTGTCCTTTCCAGGCTTTAAAATAGGAATCAATGTTGCTTCTTTCCACGAGTCGGGGAAGTGTCCTCCGGTCCAAATATCGTTAAAAATATCCAGAGGGTACTCCTTAGCATCTTTACTAAGATGCCTCAGCTTCTAGTACTGGATCGGATCAGGCCCTGGAGCAGTGTCGTTAGCGCTATTCAAAGCCGACTCCACCTCCCAAAATGTAAATGGGCAGTTGTATGCCTCTGTATTCGACGAATCGAAGCACTGCGGGCACCTCTCGACCGCGACTCTTCGTCGCTGAAACCGGGGGTCAAAGTTAGCGGACGAAGTGATGGCGGCGAAGTTCTCCGCCATCAGCTGCGCTATGCTTCGTTCGTCAGTAATTATACGTTCGTGATCCAGTAACCCAGATACTGGTGGGCGGGAGTACCTTCCAGATATACGGCGAATGGACTCCCATACTTTCGACGAAGGCGTGGAACGATTTATATTGCTCACAAAGTTCTGCCATGACCTCTTTTTGCTCTCCTTAATAACTCGACGCGCCTTGGCTCTGGCAATACGGAACGCTGCTAGGTTCTCAGTTGTCGGGCACAACCTAAAACGACGCAACGCCCGTCGGCGACCCTGGATGGCGAAACGACATTCATCGTTCCACCAGCGGACGGGCGTCCTTCGCAGCGTTCCGGAGCTCTTCGGCATGGAATCGTCAGCTGCACGGTGAATCACTTCTGTCAAGTGATTCACCTTCTCCTGTATACTGCCACAGGGTTGCAGTTGTACAGAACGGCAGTAGAGCTGCCAATCTGCACAACTGACGTTCCATTTACGTCGTTTATTTCCTCCTCCACGTTCACACTCGACGTGCATCCAAATTGGGAAGTGGTCGCACGACCCACTGCACGGAGTCCACAATTGAGGGAGAACACAAGGAAAGGTCAATGGCAGAAGACGTACCGGTAGCAGTGGTGAAATGAGTCATTTGCCCTGTATTTAGGATACAAATTTCCTCCTGCTCTATCATCCTACCAACCACTCGGCACGGGGGGCAATCGGTGGTGGAACCCCACAACGCACTGTGGGCGATGAAATCTCCCAAAAGGAGAAAGGGCCGAGTGAGTTGTCATATAATGCCAACCAGGTCGTCGTAGCCGATTGACACACTGGGTGGCAGATAGACAGAGCATACGGTCAGTTGGATTGGACCGTGTATTTTCACCGCTACTGCTTGTAGATCAGAGGTGAGAGCAATAGGTTCGGAGTGGACAGTGTTTTGGACAAACACAGCCACTCCCCCCTTTGCTCGATCACCCTCGGTATCGTCCTTTTTATAGATGTCATACCCTCTTGGCACAGGTTGGTGTTATGGTCTAAAATGTGTCTCTTGAAGGTAGAGACACAATGGATTTGACCGTGCTAAGAGGTGGACTTTCTCTTTGTGAGCCTGAAAGCCGTTTACGTTCCACTGAAGTATGGGAGCCGTTGTACCTATTTAAAACCACCCGCCCCGAGTCAGGTGGGTCGGTGTCTCCAGTGGAACGGGAGCAGGTTCTTCGTCCACCAGCATAACGTCACCTTCGGGGTCCGAAGACGACTTTTGTTCTAAGGCCTCGGCGTCTTGCGGATCTTTCTTCCGCCGAGGCCTTGTCCCCCCTCCTCCCCACGCTGGTTAGGGAACTGGGAGGAGAAATAGAGGGGGACTTCAAGAACATGGTGGGGTCGGTGTGTTTAAACTTCGCACCCCGAACTTTCTGCACTAACTGCCATCCGCTTCCGGCAGAAGGAATTCCTGCTGCTACTACTGCTGCAGATGCAGCTTTTGCCATGGGTGCTGCTTCTGTTTTTGCAGAGGTACCCACGGCTGCAGCTACTGGAGCGGATAGCCGTGCTTTTGCTGGTGGACTTGATGACCCTGCTGCTGAAGTGGACGATTTAACAGAAGCGCTACTACCGACGACCGCGGTCCTTGGTGTTAGGACCTTAGTGGGCTGCGCACCACACTTGCACTGGCACGAACATTCAGATTTAAAAATCCAGCTTTAATGGATTTCGGCAAGAGTCGGAGTGTCGAACGTCAGGACGAAGGTGGCAGTCTTCTCAAGATTGCCGTTAACCCTTCGTTTGATCTGCCTAACCTCGACCACATTTTCTGATCCCCACTCCTTAAGTAGTTCCTCGGACTCTATATCAATTAGATCCCTACAAGTGATCACTCCTTTACTGGAGTTTAGAGTTTTATGGAGTTCGCACATCACTGCGAACTCCCCGAGCTTCTCACAATTCAGGAGTGAAACAGCCTGCCTGTGATTAGATGTTTCAAGAAGCAGGGTCCCATTCCTCAGCTTTTTCACGCTTTTTAGGGTACCAGATATTCCCTCTATACCTTTCTGCATATAGAACGGAGACACCTTTTCAAAGGACCCCTTCGTTCTTAACAAGACAACCCTCTCTGTTACGGTTAACTTGTTCCGGAGGAGGGCTGTCAACCCTCGCCCGCTTGTTGGAACTGGGTGCATTTTTTTTAACTTTTGGCACACCCGGACCGCAGGGGTTTTGTTTTTGTTTGTGAGGAATTTTGGTCCCACGAGCAAAAACATGTTATACCGGAATGCTGATACAACAAGGGAGCGCAGGTGCCCCTGAGGTCGCACGTTAGCGGGTGGTTTGCCTCACCACTCATCCGCCTCCTCGGCACGTGTCCGACCTTGAGGTTGAGGGGTTTTTCTAGAGGTTTGTACCGTCCTCGCGATCCGGGCGGTGAAGCCAAGATCCCCATTTTCCTAGGCACACAACGTTCCACCGCCACGCCCTGCAGTGGTTCATGCGCAGATTTTCCACATTTCCCACAAGTGGCCGTCGTATGTCCGAACCTCTGGCACTTATAGCAGCGCATCGGGTCCGGAACATACGGGCGAACGTTCAGATTGAGATATCCAGCTTTAATGGACTTTGGCAACGTCGGAGTGTCGAACGTCAGGACGAAGGTGGCAGTCTTCTCAAGACTGCCGTTAACCCTTCGCAGGATCTGACGAACCTCGACCACGTTCTCTGATCCCCACTCCTTAAGGAGTTCCTCGGACGCTATATCAATCAGATCACGGCATGTGATCACTCCCTTGCTTGAGTTGAGCGATTTATGGAGTTCGCATGTTACTGCGAACTCCCCGAGCATCTCACACTTAAGGAGTAGGACAGCCTGCTTGTAGGTGGATGTTTCCAAAAGCAGGGTCCCGTTCCTCAGCTTTTTCACACTTTTTAGCGTTTCAGCTATACCTTCTAACCCTTTGTTTATATAAAAAGGAGAGATCTTTTCGAAAGATCCCTCCTTTCTTCCCATTATTATGAAGGCGTTGTCTATAAGATAACCCTTCCTGTTACTGTCTTCTTTCTCAGGAGGAGGGCTTTCAACCCTCGCACGCTTGCCGGTTTTTTGGGCGGAAGATTGGCCCTGCGGATTGCCCGAGCCGCAGGCAATTGAAATATTTTTGGGATTTTTGGGTATTGTTCCCACGAGTCCGGAGGACCTAAAAGTCGAGTGACGTGGAGCCCCCGAATCACGCCACCAAGCCCAATACAACAGGGGTGCGGTAGGTGCCCCTGAGGTTGTACGTTAGTGGGTGGTTTTCCTCACCACCCATCCACCACCTCGGCACGTTACTCACCTTGAGGTTGAGGGGTTTTTTATAGAGGTTTGTTCCGTCCTCGCGATCCGGGCGATGAAGCCAAGATCCCCGTACTCCTAGGCACACAAAGTTCCACCGCCACGCCCTGCGGTGTACTCACCTTGAGGTTGAGGGTTTTTTTTATAGAGGTTTGTTCCGTCCTCGCGATCCGGGCGATGAAGCCAAGATCCCCGTTCTCCTAGGCACACAACGTTCCACCGCCACGCCCTACGGTGGTCGTTGAAGCATGGTAGGAGTTTACGGTGTGGGAAACTTGCGGCGCTCACAAGTTTCCAGCACGGGCACCGCGGGTTCGCCAAACCCGTACCTGGCACTTGCGTACCAGGCCCCTGCGGGGAGAGGAATGGTATTGATCTCTAAAGACAGCAGGACCTTTCAGAGACAACATGGGGCGAGGAATGAAGAGTGGGAAGACAAGGATTCTCGGGCTGCAAACGTAATAAAATTCATGGAAGGGGTAGACACAGAAGGAGAAGAGGGAGGAAGGAAAGAAACAGAAGACTATAGTGAAGAAGAGGAGGAAGAGTATAGTACTGTCGCAGAGTATGAGCAGATTTGCATGGCAACAGATGTCCCTATCAGAAAAATCCTTAGAGCAGATGATTTAAATTTTGAAGATGGACAACTAATCAGCATTGAATGGAAGGGGTGATTTCCACGACAAACGGTCAACTGACAATAGAAAAAAAATCAACATCATAAGGAAGGATGTACAAAATTTCAACTGGGAGAAGAATGAAGAGACGAAGGAAAGTGAGAATGAAGAAAAGAAAAGTGATGTCAAGTCGAAGAAAGGGAGAACGAAGTGTTTGGGCATGGAAGTGTATATAAGTTCAGTATACCTTAGTGATCCCAGGAAGGACCTTAAAGAAGAAGGTTATCAGTTAAAGCAAAGGATATTCAGCGTGCCAACTGTAGAGATCGAAGTATCCGGGATGAAAGTTAGGGCAGTGATTGATACAGGGGCTGAAAAATAACTCCTTTGGAATTGATGTTTCAAGAACCAGTTCCGAGGATAGTTACCAAATATGTAGATTTTCCTGACGGTATGACAGTAGATTTCCAACAGAAAACTGAGGAAGCAATGAGGGTATTAATGGAGAAAGCCAAGGCTCGACAGATGAGGCATAACAAGAAGGTAAAGCTGACTACATACCAGGAGGGGGACTTAGTGCTTGTTCAGACACATTTCAAGTCTTCCTCTATCAACCACAAAATAAAGAAATTCAAGATACCGTACGAAGGACCATATAGGGTGAGGGAAAGTCCCAGAGAAAACGCTTTTAGCTTAGAATACCCTAAAGATGGAAAGTTAAAAGGGACTTAAAATGTTGTATCCCTCAAACCATTCAAGACTGACAGTCAGTGAGGGGAAAGATACTGGAGTGCGTAGGGGTAAAATGCACCCTGAACACCCAGTGTAACCCTCACTAGTCCTCTTGTAAATATCACGTTCGTAAATATGTTTCCTTCTTTATATTAGGTGTTAGTTGGTTTTCAGTTACTTAATACAGATTTTTGATTCAGACATATTTGTTGAGCAATGACCCTTTCCCTTCAACGGGTATTTCTTTTCTTTATATACTATAACGTTAATGTAAGAAGCTCGGAGTGAAGGTCAAGCCGGAAATTAGCGACAAAATGTTGCATTAATTAGGTCCTGCTAGACGACCTATACAGTGATAAAGTGAGTGATCAGTGTGCAAAAGTGTGAACCTCATTTCATATGATTTGTGAGTTAGCCATTAAATCTTAAGAAAGGACAGCAGATGAGATCAAGTCAGTTTGTGATCTGACTTGAGCTGAATCTATCTTCCCAAACTATTGTACGTATTTGACTTCATTTCATTGTTCATATTATTATTTTTCTTGTTTTGTGAACCTGTGTACTGTACTTTCTAGTTTCTAGGACCGACCAAGAACAACCTTATGTATAAACTGATTCATATGTAACTTTACATAGGCAAAAACTCAGTGAACTACCTAAGTACAACATCAGCCGTTTGTAGGTCTCTGTGTTAAATTACTCACTTTCTCAATTTGAACAAGAGACCTGGAAGGGGTTATCACATTACAGAGCAATAAGCTAACGAACTGTCAAAGTTCATCTATGGCAAAGATGTCGATAATCGATATCCATCAGAAATACGTCGTAGTACTAGACTCTTTGTAAGCAGTCGCTGTTGTTTCTTGTGGTTATTTTTGGAGCTATAGTGCGCGTCGACATGTAGGTCATTAGCGCCCTAGCAAGAATACGGAATGACAATGTGGGTAAAAACAGGCAACCGTTTGCATGGCCGACTGTAAAGAGGTCGGCCACACAGACGGCATAATAAAATACAAAAGTACTGACAACAATACAGCCCCCCTGGTCGACTGTAAAGAGGTCGACCATACAGACAGCAGGATTGAGTAAAACGCTAAAACGCTGGCAGTAGAATGGCCTTAAATACACGAAGAAATAGTACTGACTGGTTGGCTGTAGAAGACCCAACCATCTTTAACAAATCCTGAAACAACAAACTGGCTGGTTGTAAATGACAAGTCAGGGATAAAATGTTAATCT
The DNA here is from genome assembly GCA_031002005.1 of Vandiemenella viatica. NCBI lineage: Eukaryota > Metazoa > Arthropoda > Insecta > Orthoptera > Morabidae > Vandiemenella > Vandiemenella viatica. The sequence continues at coordinate 25,351,384 of JARYHS010008074.1, read as the reverse complement.
TAACAAACACATATACATGGATTGGTGGTTGTAGAAAAACCACCAAACCATTCTAAAAACTAGGTCGATCTCCCCAAAATTTTTGGACTGAGACCGCCAAATTGCAAAATTTTAAAACCTTCACCACGTTGTCATTGTTTAAAATAACGGGCCGATCGTTAACATCTGCCCTTACATTTAAAAACAGTACAAATTCAGTTAAAATGTGGCGTACCGTCAAAGGTACGCCACATGCATCGCATTCCGGAGGGTCCTCTCGGCGCAGAAGGAAACCATGAGTCAGAGGACAGTGCCGTATATGGAGGCGAGTAAGGAGAATCTCATCCCCCCTCGCCCACTGGAAGGAGCTGCTCCACGGCCGAAAGGTCGGTTTGACCAGCCGGAGCTTATTATGCTCTACTTCCAGCCACTGCCTCTGCCATACCTCAAAAACAATTCTCTTCGCTACCGAGGCAAGGTCTGACTTTGGGAGCGGAGCAAAGTCGGTTTGGACTTTGTCGCAGGCAAACTTGGCAGCTGCATCAGCTGGCTCCTTCCCCCTGATTCCCACATGACCGGGTACCCAGCAGAATAAATCCTCCTTTCCGTGATATTGGAGGGAAAGGAGGGCGTCCTGGATGCCCTGGACTAGACAGTCTACTGTGAACATGGTTGCTAACGCCTGAATACAGCTGAGGGAATCACAGCATATGGTGTACTTCAAGTCACGGAATACCTTCATATGCTGGAGCGACTTTAGCAGTGCATAGCACTCCGCAGTGTAAACGCTGCACCTGCTATCCAGCTTGTATGTATAAGTCGCTCGAGGGAACACTACGGAGCAACCTACTCCGTTATCCTGCTTACACTCATCCGTATACACCGTGGTAAAATTGCGATGGTGATTCAAAACATCCGTAAAAATTCTTAGAAATACCCTGTCAGCGGTATACAGTTTCTTATACCGCAACAGGTCTAATATCGTTCTGGGCCTCCTGCTGTAGCGGATCGCTGTGCTTTTGCTGGTGGAACCTGCTGTCTTTGTGGTCGAGGATGCAGAAGTGTTGCTACCAGCATCCACGGTCTTCGGTGTAATGACCTTGGTGACATTGGCGCCATATTTGCATTGACATGAGCACATTGGACTTGTGCCCATGTATACAAAGGACGTCTGAGTAGCAACACTCGCCTTCCTAACGGTAGTTGACAACGTTTTGGCGAAGCTAGTAGCGAAGACGGGTGGCGCAAGCGCCTTAAACCTCTTCTTCGCGTCACCATATGATAGACGTTCCTTGGTTTTAAACAACGTGTACCTTTTTCTCATCAAGGTTCACTCGACACTATGCTCCAGACTGGATGTGCCCCAGAGCAGTTTAGACACACCTGTGGGAGGGTGCAACTAATGCCTACCTCATGAGCCGCCTTTCCACATTTCCCACAGGTGGGGTTGCCCTTGCAGGTCGCCGTCGTGTGACCGAAACGCTGGCACTTGAAGCAGCGCACTGGGTCCTGTACATACAGGCGAATATTCAAATATCCTGCCTTGATGTTTTTGGGCAACGTTGGCTGTCTTCTCAAGACTGCCGTTAACCCTTCGTGTGATCTGACGAACCTCGACCACATGGTCCATTGACCACTCCTTAAGGAGTTCGTCGGTAGTAATACTAACTAGGTGGCGGCATGTCACCACGCCTTTACTAGAGTTGAGTGTTTTATGGAGTTCACATTTTACTGCGAACTCCCTGAACTTCTCACACTTAAGGAGGACAGCCTGCTCATTAATGGATGTTTCTAAAACAGGGTCCCGTTCCTCAGCTTTTTGACGGATTTTAGGGTACCCGTAATACCCTCTAGGCCTTTGTGAATATAGAATGGTGATATCTTTTCAAAAGATTCCTCCATCCGTGTCATTATAACGAAGGCATTGTCTATTTGAAATCCTTCCCGTTACCACTGTTCTTTTCAGGAGGAGGGCTTTCTACCCCAGCTCTTATCTTTCCTGTATGGGTGTTTGAAGAACCTTGTGGTTTACCCGAGCCATTAGGGGGATTTTTATTAGTTTTTAATATTATTTGATCCCACGAGTAACGGAGGCAACGTCAGTGTCATATTTGATTCATAGGGATTTATTTTATAATAATCATAGATTTTAATAAAAGTAATATGCGATGCAGTTAGAGGCAGCCGAGCCAGGTTGTAAGCGACATCTCAGCGTGGACTTGTTATTCACAAAACCTGCTGATGTGCTGAGTGAATCATCAGCACCGATTTGAACTGGATAATGACGTCAATAGGGTCTACCTCCGAAGTAAAGATATATTTTTCGTCCTCAGTCCGCGAGTAGCTTTCATCAAATCAGTATGGGTAACTAACAGCTAGGCCAACTCTCTTAAGCTTCAGTCTGTACACCATGCAGGCCTTCGTAAAATCATGGGGCCAGGCATTCCATCTAGCCATTCAGTGTCCATTCAACCAATCATTAATTATTCAGTCTATCTTCAATTACATACAGAAGCAACGTTTATAGGCGTAGCCGGACAGATCCTTGCAGGTCATATTATCAACTGTATTGTCTACAGTCTTTACTGATCATTAAATGGGATTCTGTGAACTGTTAGCCACCTATTATCATTTATCCGGATAGATTCTCAACTAGCCACTTAACACGAGCTAGTCTTCCTTATCCTGGGTTGCTGAACCTATTAATCTGCTGGTGTCAAACTAATCCTGACTTAACATCATCTTTAATAGCCCACTAGACTGGATAGAAGAGTTTTGTATCAAGATGCAAGAGATTTCTTCAGCTACACAATCGCCACGAGGTTAGTAAACTATCCTCTAGATTCCCGCCACATCAGACGTCCACAAATCAACCACTCGGGTACCCTTTCGGTTCTGTCACTTAGACAGGACTCTTATATTACCTCCATAGCCACCCGGCTAGTACAACAGAGGTGCGCAGGTGCCCCTGAGGTTGCACGTTAGCGAGTGATCTGCCTCTCACCCATGCACCTCCGCGACGCGTGTCTGACCTTGAGGTTGAGGTTTTTTTTATAGAAGTTTGCACCGTCCTCGCGATCCGGGCGATTAAGCCAAGATCCCCGTTCTCCTAGGCACACAACGATCCACCGTCACGCCCTACGGTGGTCATTGAAGCATGGTAGGAGTTTACGGTGTGGGAAACTTGCGGCGCTCATAAGTTTCCAGCTCTGGCACCGCGGGTTCGCCAAACCCGTACCTGGCACTTGCATACCAAGCCCATGCGGGGACGAAGTCTGAAACCTTCCATTAGGTACGTCAATATATCAGTGTATAGTGACAGGTCAATATATCTGTGTATAATGACTATAATTTCTATTAGTTAATAAACTTAGTAAAACACAGTAGTATTTTTACAAACTTTACTTTCAAAATTAAGCACAATTATCATTATATCGTCCCACCGTGATTCCCGGCTACCCAGCAGAATAGAACCAATCGCCTTTCCACAGGACTGGAGGGCGATCTAGAGTCCCTTCCGGATGTTCGACAAATAAACTTTAATATTTTAGATGATGTCGCAGATCAATTAACAGTACTCTCAAAGTTCTGCCATGAAATTTTTCTCTCTTTAATCTTGCAATTCGGAACGCTGCTAGGTTGTCGGGTTTTGGGTGCATCATAAAATGATGCAATGCCCGTCTAAAATCAAGAACAGCAGAACGCCATTCTTCAAACCTCCAGAGGTTGGATGTCTTTCTTGAAATGGAAGCATCAGTGTCTGGTGAATCACTTTTGTGAAGTGATTCAACTTTCGCCAATGTTTTGGCACTCCTGGACAATGAGTGATGCGCGATGGAGCTGCCAATTGGTTTTTCTGATCTATAGTAGGGCCGGGTATTTCATCCTCTTAGGTAAATAGCAGACGACGAACCGGAAACAGTGTTGAAAAGCGTTACTCACCTAGAAGTTGCCGTTTTATATATATAGGGTGCAACCTTTAGTCTCCAATCTATATATATATATATATTATTAATTATATCTTGGTATTAAATAATGATTAATAATTAAAAATGTAAATACTATGAAATTGTAAATATAACGAGTTCCACAGACGCTTTTAATATTGTACTGGGGTAGTTATAAGCTCTTAGGTTTAGGTAGGATTAGTATTGTCTTTGGAGAGTCAGAGAGGAAGTAGTATTGTCTTTGGAGAGTCAGAGAAGAAGAGAGACCTGCATAAGCAAGCACATAAAAAGTCTTGGCGTGAAGTGCGCAGTGGTGTAATTTTAGGAGAGAAATGTATTAATTGATGAAGTTTGTAATACGGTGTTAAAGTTGTGATATTAAAGGTGAAGTATACATATGTACTATCGCTTTTCATTAGTCGTTGCCAGACCTACAAAAGTTAATAAAACCGTTGCACTTAACATTACGGGCCGGGTTTCCAAGAAAAGATATTCTTGGCACCGAATTGTTCCTTTATTAATTAACATTTTGGAGCTAATCCTCCCAGTACGCCCTTCTGAGCGTACAAAACTGGATATAACCTCCCAAATGCATTAGCCTTACACAGTAATTAGTTTTACTGTTATGTGAGAAGGGGAGGTTACAAGGGTGAGGCATAATATCGAGCGAATCAGGCAGGCAGCCATACGAGTGTGTGCTGCCAAGGCAGACGCATCCACTCCGAGTGCTAATATGTAGTTCATTACTGCAATCGAGGTGTTGTCGAAATTTTGAGGCAATGAGTATGCGAACCCATATGACGCGTTACATTTGAAAAGTGGGAAGCACGACTTGCGTCAGGCAAGGGTCGTTGGGAGGTTTTTGTCGTTGTCTCGTACGGCCACGCAATTGACAAATGGCGGATACCGACCAACACCTTTCAAGGATACAAATTGATACCAAATATGGTGCCGAGCACGTAGGTCACTGAAGAGCAGTTTAGAGGCGCACGCATACCGTGCCCTCTTATTTTTGCAAGTACTTTTCTGAAATTGCCTACTTCGATATAGTCAAGCAGCATATGTCGTCAAACCCACCTGCAGCGTCAACAAGCACAGCAGAGCCGATAGATGGCATCACCGTGTTATCCGGTGGCGAGAGCGGTGAATCTGTCGACTGCAGCGATAGAGAGCCGCCTATCGTCGAGAGCTCGGTGCAGCAGCTAATTGTCTACACAACTGCCAACATCGGCGTGCTATCGATTAAACTGTGGGAACTCACCGAGCTGCCCCTTTTCATCTGGCCTGGCGCTGACGGGGTACTGGTTTGCCTGCTCATGCCCGTCGGACTATGAGGTAGTCACCAAGCATTTAGATCGAACCGAAATAAGGTGCCATTAACACTAGAACCACCGAGTGGTCAACTTGACCACTTTTTATATTTTGACATATTATTATTCAGTTTCTAATCAATGCTGTTGTGAGTTAATGACTTTTCTTAAATATTTATGTAGATCATATAAATAGTCCAATATTTGTTTTATCTTCATTAGTTTTCTTTGAATGACCAGTTATACTTAGAACCGCCGAGTGGTCACTTTGACCACATTACGTGAAATCTGAAAACAGATTATTTAAAGATTGTTGTGCGTCACTCCCCGAATTTACTCTTAGCACTCGTCAACGATATACTAAATATCTGGGTTACTTAAGTTTACTCGCATTGTTTGAAGCTCAACAATGCAATATGTCATTCATTGTTTGCTATTGGGTTTCGCATAAACGAGGCAGATTTTTTGAGTACTGGTCTCAGAGCAGTAGACACGGCTCAGATGTCACAGCGATACAAACCACGGCCACGGCCACTATCAGATGAAGAAATTGTCGCACTTTTGTATGAATCGGATGTTGAAAATGATCCTGAAGTTGAGGACCTTGTGGAAGATGTTGTTGTTGTTTTTGTGGCTTTAGGGCGCGTCGACAGCGAGGTCATTAGCGCCCTAACAATGACCAGCTAACACTTTAGTTAAAAAGAGTACTAAAATGCCATCTGCATGGTCGACTGTAAAAGGGTCGGCCATACAGACAGCAAATAAAATAGTTCACAAAAATAATACATGGCTTTAAAAGGGCCACCAGGACCTAAGACCAAAAAACACCTGGATGGCTGCATGCGGCCGAACAAGTACACAAGATAATTAAAAACACTACATGTCTCGCTGGCTGTATAGTGGCCAGCGAGACAGGAATTATAGAGGTATAAAAAATAAAAAACCAATGCAAATGGATGGGTGGCTGTAAAGAGGCCACCCATACATCTTAAAACGAGGCCGATCTGCCTAAAAAATTTTAGACACTAGACCGGCCAATAAACAAAACATTAAAACACTCGCCACACTGTTGATCTCGTTGTTTAAATAAGAGACAGATCGTCGGCCAGGCCGACGCCTGCCCTTAAGTCTAAAAACGTTGATGTTGCTTTAGGATACGAGGGCTGCTATATATATTTCTGGCCTAGGCAACACTAAGTGTTGCCAGGTGCAATCTGACATTTCCATTGGAAAGTTTGACATTTTTTAGCATAAATGTACTCAGAACTTTTTGACTTACGACAATTTTTTTTTTTTTTTTACAGGGACTTGAAGAAATCAATTTGGCAAAAAAATGGAATTAACTCGTGAACATTTTCGTGCGATCATTTTTCACAACTTTCGACGTGGATTATCACGACAAGAGTGCATCGATGAACTTAAATCTTTGTATGGCGACGAAGCACCATCCTATAGCACTGTGAAAAATTGGTACAACGAATTCAATCGTGGCCGACGCTCGCTCAAAGACGAATTCCGTGAAGGTCGTCCAAAAACAGCCGTTGTGCCAGGAAACATAGATGCCTTACGTGAACTGATAATGCAAGACCGTCATGTGACATGCCGTGAAATAGAGGCATGCCTAGGCATTTCTCCCACCAGCATACATTCGATATTGCATGAACACCTGGCGGTAAAAAAGGTTTGTTCTCGTTGGATCCCGCACAATTTGACAATCGCTCAAAAGAAAGCTCGTGTGGATTGGTGTAAAGAAATGCTGAAAAAATACGATCGCGGTGCTTCAAAAGACGTTTATAAGATCGTCACAGGTGACGAATCATGGATCTATGCGTATGAGCCCGAAACAAAACAGCAATCGACCGTGTGGGTCTTCCAAGACGAGCCAAATCCAACGAAAGTTGTTCGTGGAAGAAGCACTTCGAAGCAAATGGTCGCCTGTTTCTTCGGCAAAACTGGTCATGTGGCTACTGTTCCGCTTGAGCAACGTAGGACGGTCAATTCTGAGTGGTACACCACCATTTGTTTGCCTGAAGTCTTCGGAGAAATTCGAAAAATGAACAAGAGAAGACGAATCATTGTGCACCATGACAATGCGAGCTGTCACACATCGGCTCAAACCAGCGCCTTTTTGACCGGCCAAAACGTCGAAGTGATGGGTCATCCGCCGTACAGCCCTGACTTGGCACCCAATAACTTCTTTTTATTCCCACACATCAAGAAAAAAATGCGTGGTCAACGATTTTCGTCGCCAGAAGATGCTGTTGAAGCATTCAAAAACCATGTTTTGGAGGTGTCTCAATCGGAGTGGAAAAAGTGCTTCGAAAATTGGTTTGAGCGCATGCAAAAGTGTATAAATCTTGATGGAGAATATTTTGAAAAACAATAAAACCATTTTCGTTGATAAATATTCGTATTTTCATTATTAGGCCAGAAATATATATAGCAGCCCTCGTAACCCAAAGCGGGGTCAATAGCTCCCTAAAAATTACCAGTTTTTATCGTGGCTAAAGAATGAACTAAAATCCCATCTGCCTGGTCGACTGTAAAGGGGTCGGCCATACAGACAGCAAATAAAACAAATCATAAAATCTGACGTGGCTTAAAGGAGCCACCAGGACTTAACGGTACAACACCTGGATGGCTCTAAAGAGGCCAGACAGGTTCAAAAGATTATTTAAAAAAAAAAAAAAAAAAAAAACTACATGTCTCACAGGCTGTATAGTGGCAAGTGAGACACGAGTTGTAACAGCGTAAAAAATAAAATCGATGTATACGGATGGGTGGCTGTAAAGAGGCCACCCATCCATCATCCTACCGGTTTAGTTTCACCCGCCCCGGTTCGGGTGGGTCTTTGGTCTCTGCCTGCTGAGGAATGAGACTGGGCTCGTCCACCAGCATTTCAGTTTCTTCTGGTTCCGAAGAAACACACATCTCCGACTCAGCAAACTCGCCAAACACCTCAATGGCTTTCTTCTTCCTCGTCCTCTTTCCCTTGTTTTCCCTACTACCAGGTAACCTGGGAGGGGATGAAGAGGGGGATTTAACGAACTGAGTCGGGTCCGTCTGCCGAAACTTCGGGCCCCGAATCTTTTGATCACCTCCATTTGCATTGGAAGCAGATGTTGTTGCGTTTCCGGGCACTGCACGTGGAGGAATTGGAGGTGGAGTGGCTTTAACTGTTGCTGGTGGAACATTTACTGCTGCTGCTGGTGTGGTCGAGGTAGCAGACGTGCTGCTACCGACGTCCACGGTCTTAGGCGTAACGACCTTAGCGGGTTTGGCACCGCATCTGCACTGACATGAGCACGTAGTGCTTGTGCCCATGTCTGCAACGGACGTCTGGGTAGCAACACTCTGCTTCCTGACGGGAGCTGAAGCCATCTTAGCAAAACTAGTTCCAAAAATTGGAGCGGCGAGCGACTTGGCCTTCTTTTTAGCTTCCCCGTAGGGAATCCGCTCTTTGGTCTTCAGCTCCTGTATCTTGCGCTCTTCAAGATACACTTGACACTCTCTACTCCAGGCCGGGTGCGATCCGGAGCAGTTGACGCACACCTGTGGTAGCGTACAACTGACACCCGGCTCATGTGCCCCCTTGCCACAATTTCCACAGGTGGGGCTGCCCTTACATGACGCCGTCGTATGTCCGAACCGCTGACACTGAAAACAGCGCATCGGGTCCGGAACATACGGGCGGACATTCAGGTTTAGATATCCGGCCTTAATACTCTTGGGCAATACTGGAGTGTCAAACGTCAGGACGAAGGTGGCAGTTTTTTCAACACTGCCATTCACCCTTCGCGTGATCTGACGTACCTCGACCACTTTCTCCGTTTTCCACTCATTCAGAAGCTCGTCTGTCCCTAAATCCATGAGATCACGACAGGTGACTACACCTTTACTGGAATTTAGGGACTTATGGAGTTCGCATTTTACGGCGAACTCCCCGAGCTTCTGACAATTCAACAGTTTGGTTGCCTGCTTACTGGTGGTTGTTTCCAGCAGCAGCGTCCCATTCCTCAGTTTTTTAACATTATTTAGGGTACCAACTAAACCCTCCAGACCCTTTGAAATATAGAAGGGTGACACCTTCTCAAATGTTCCTTCTACTCTTTCCATTATTACAAAAGCGTTCGCTGACGAACATTCTTTTCTGTGACTTTCACCATCAGAAGCGGGGGGGGGGCTATCAACCCTCACCCGCTTCTTAGAACTGGGTGTATTTATATTTGCCAGCGGCACACCCGTACCGCAGGGTTTTGTGGTTTTATTGGAAGACTTCGTTTTGGTCCCACGAGTAAAACCAATTTAAAAAGAAGCGCTAATACAACAGGGGTGCGCAGGTGCCCCTGAGGTTGCACGTTAGCAAGTGATCTGCCTCTCACCCATGCACCTCCTCGGCACGTGTCCGACCTTGAGGTTAAGGGTTTTTTTTATAGAGGTTTGTACCGTCCTCACGATCCGGGCGATGAAGCCAAGATCCCCGTTCTCCTAGGCACACAACGTTCCACCGCCACGCCCTACGGTGGTCGTTGAAGCATGGTAGGAGTTTACGGTGTGGGAAACATGCGGCGCTCACAAGTTTCCAGCTAGGGCACCGCGGGTTCACCAAACCCGTACCTGGCACTTGCGTACCAGGCCCCTGCGGGGCCTTGTGGAAGACTCTACAGATGAAGATTACCAACCTGTCGCTAATGTGGAGAGTGACAGCCCCGAGACTGAAGATGAAGGTAATTTAAATTCACTTATATTATTATTATTATTGTTACTATATGAATAATGATCACTATTATAAGAGAGCTGACACTTCTACTGCTACTTTTGTTACTGCTATTTTATTGTGTGGTATAGTTTCTTTATAATGAGTTGTAGCTTTCTAATTGTCTCTTTCCTCATGCAGTTGCTGAACCAGGACGAAGCAGTAATATAAACAATGCGAGAGAAGGACCTACCCTGGGTAAAAGAAGAACTGCACCTCCTGTAAGTGGACCAATACAGAATCGACGTAGAAGAGGAGAACAAAGTGAGGGTTCACTTCCAGAAACTGGCTCAAAACTCCTGGGGAAGGACGGGATCACGGAGTGGACTGTAGCAGACTTCGGGGTTACTAAACCAGGTAGGATAGGTCAACAGAATATATTGAAAGAAACATGGGGACCTACTCCACACGCAAAGTGGCACGTCTCAAATGATAATGTTTCGAGTGCCTGGCGCCTTTTCGTTGATCAATCAATGTTGAAACACATAAAGAAATGCACAGAAGCAGAGGCACAACGGCTTCTTGGAAATGATTCATGGAGTTTGCCTTTAGAAGAATTAGATGCATTTGTTGCTTTATTATATGTTCGTGGTGCACTAGGTGCCAGATGTACTGAAGTAGATGAGTTGTGGTCGAAAACGTGGGGAGCCCCATTTTTCACTGACACAATGAGCAGAAACAGGTTTCGAGAAATTTTGAAATATCTGCGTTTTGATGAAAAAAATACACGGTCGGAACGGTTGAAAAGTGACAAATTTGCACTTATATCAACTACTTGGAATCATTTTATAGAAAACTGTCAGTTGAATTACATACCTGTATCAAATGTCACTGTGGAAGAACAACTTTTCCCCAGCAGAACCAGGTGTCCGTATTTGCAATATATGCCGAATAAGCCTGATAAATTCGGAATCAAATTCTGGCTTCTAGCGGATGTAGAAACAAAAATATCTTTGTAATGGGTTCCCCTATGTGGGACAGAACGAACAGAGGGCACCTAATGAGAAACTTCCAGCACAAGTAGTAATGAAGTTGGTAGCTCCATATCGCAATAAGGGTCGAAATGTGACTACTGATAACTAGTCTTGTCGGCACTATCAACCGTGCAAGAAAAGAAATTCCAAACACTGTAAAAAAAAAAAAATGAAAACTCCTCTTTATACGTCTGTTCTCTTGAAAAGGGAAGGTGGTACTCTGACTGTTTACCAAGGGAAAAAGAACATTTTTTTTTTTTTTTTTTTTTTTTTTTTTTTTTTTTTTTAGGGCTTAGGGGCGCGTCGACGACGGGGTCATTAGCGCCCTAGCAACAACCAGCTTAACAGTGTGGCTATTTAGGAATATAACCGTCTGCATGGCCGACTGTAGAGGGGTCGGCCATACAGACAGCTAACCAAAAAAAAAAAAAAAAAAAAAAAAAAAAAAAAAAAAAAAACCAAAACACGACGTTGCTGTAAAAATGCCACCAGCGTCGAAAAGGTTTAAAACCGAATTAAAAACCATTCCCACCTCACTGGCTGTATAATGGCCAGGGAGATGGGAATTATTACAATATAAAAAGTAAAAGCAATACATATGGACGGGAAGCTGTAGAGGGGCCTCCCATCCATCTTAAAACTTATGCCGGTCTGCCCAAAATTTTTGGGACCAGACCGGCTAATACACAGAATTTTAAAACTTTTGCCACACTGTTAGCTTCATTACTTAAAATAAGGGTCAGATCGTTGGCTAGGCCAACGTCTGCCCTTAAGTCAAAAAATAAAACACAATCAGTTAAAATGTGGCGTACCGTCAAAGGTACGCCACAAGCATCACATTCCGGAGGGTCCTCCCGGCGGAGAAGAAAGCTGTGCGTGAGAGGACAGTGCCCTATACGGAGGCGAGTAAGGAGAACCTCATTCCTCCTCGCCCGCTGGAAGGAGCTGCTCCACGGCTGAACGGTCGGTTTGACCAGCCGGAGCTTATTATGCTCGACCTCCAGCCACTGCCTCTGCCAAACGTCAAAAACCAATCTTTTCCCCGCCGAGGCAAGGTCAGACTTTGGGACCGGATCAAAGTCAATTCTGACCTTGTTGCAGGCTAACTTGGCAGCTTCATCAGCTGCCTCGTTCCCCCTGATTCCCACATGACCAGGTACCCAGCAGAATACGACCTCCTTCCCACAGGACTGGAGGGAAAGGAGGGCGTCCTGGATGTCCTGGACTAGACGGTCTGCTGGGTACATAGTTGCTAACGCCAGAATACAACTGAGGGGATCACAGCATATGAGGTACTTCATATCACGGCGTCCCTTCATATGCTGGAGCGACTTTAGCAGGGCATAGCACTCCGCAGTGTAAACACTGCACCTGCTATCCAGCTTATATTTGTAAATCGCTCGAGGGAACACTACTGAACATCCTACACTGTTAGCCTGCTTAGACCCATCCGTATAAACCGGGGTAAAATCCTGATACTGGTTTAAAATGTCACTAAAAAATCTGATAAAAACACTGTCAGCGGTAGACAACTTGTTCAAGCTTGACATTTCTAAAATAGTTCTGGGCCTCTCTAAAAGCCAGGGAGGAGATTTACTCCAACCCTGGTGATAAAAAGTGGGAATCTCAAATCCGTAATGTTCAAAAATAGCCTTTGTACGGTAGCTGAACGGTTTAGTGGCTCTATGCCGGTTGGTATAGAGCCGCTCGTAGTTGGGATGTAGCACTATGTCGTACACGGGACTGCCAGGAGTTGTGGCAACATGTACATAGTGTCGCACCATGAGGAGATGCCGCCGGATGGAAAGTGGCGGCTCGCCAGACTCAGCGCAAATGCTGGGTATTGGGCTAGTGCGATAGGCACCCGTGGCGAGTCGAATTCCCGCATGGTGGACACTATCCAACATCCGAAGATAGCTGTCCCGTGCCGAACTGTAGACAATACACCCGTATTCCAACCGCGACCGTACAAAGGCTCGATAAAATTGTAGCAGGCAGGAGCGGTCGGCACCCCACGACCTGCCACACAGACATTTTAAAACGTTTAAAGCTTTCAAGGCTCTGGCTTTTACATCTTTAAGATGTGGTAGCCAGCTGAGCCTTGCGTCTAGAATGAGGCCCAGAAAACGAACAGTATCAGTAAAATGTAAAACGGTGTTCCTCAGGGTAAGGTGTGGTTCTGCTAAAAGACTTCTGCTACGAGTAAAAAGTACACACCGGGTTTTCTCGGCAGAGAAACGAAAACCGGTGTGCACTGACTATCATCCAGCCTGTTCAGCACGAGTTGCAGCTGCCACTCGGCGCTTCTCAGGCTGGACGATGCAATAAAAATTAAGAAGTCGTCCACATATAAGGAGTACCTTATGGGACTCCTTATAATGGCTACAATGCAATTAATAGCAATGGCAAACAGCGTAACGCTTAAAACTGATCCCTGAGGGACACCGTTTTCCTGAATAAAAATATCAGACACTTCACTACCGACTCGGTACCGGAAGCAACGACCAGATAAAAATGACTTTAAAAAAACCGGGGTAAGTTACCTCTAAAACCCCATTCGTGCAACTGTTTTAAAATGAGATGCCGCCAGGTAGTATCGTAAGCCTTTTCGAGATCGAAAAAGACGCCCACTAAGTGTTGGCTGCGAATAAACGCATCCTGTATTGCCGCCTCCAGGAGGATCAGGTTGTCCAAGGTGGAACGGAACTTCCTGAATCCACACTGAAAGCGGCTCAGAAGGTTTTGGGATTCTAGACACCAGACGAGGCGGCGGTTAACCATCCTCTCCAGTGTCTTACCCACGCAGCTTGTTAGGGCAATACTACGATAGCTACCTGGCAACAATTTGTCTTTCCATGGCTTTAAAATGGGAATTAATGTTGCTTCTTTCCACGAGTCGGGGAAGTGTCCTCCGGTCCATATATCGTTAAAAATATCTAGAAGGTACTCCTTAGCATCTTTACTTAGATGCCTCAGCATCTGGTACTGGATCAAATCAGGCCCTGGAGCAGTGTCGTTAGCGCTATTCAACGCTGACTCCAGCTCCCAAAATGTAAATGGACAGTTGTAGGCCTCCGTATTCGACGAATCGAAGCACAGCGCGCGCCTCTCGGCAGCAATCTTACGTTGCAGGAACCGAGGGTCAGAATTGGTGGACGAAGTGACAGCGGCGAAGTTCTCCGCCATCAGCTGCGCTATGCTTCGTTCATCGGTGACTATACGTCCGCGATCCAGTAAACCAGACACTGGAGGCCGGGAGTACCTTCCAGATATACGGCGGATAGACTCCCATACTTTCGATGAAGGTGTGGAACGATTTATTGAGCTCACAAAGTCCTGCCATGACCTTTTCTTGCTCTCCTTAATAACTCGACGCGCCTTGGCTCTGGCAATACGGAACGCTGCCAGGTTGTCGGTTGTTGGCTGCAACCTAAATCGACGCAACGCCCGTCTACGACCCTGAATGGCGGATCGACATTCGTCGTTCCACCAGGGGACTCGCGTCCTACGCAGCGTTCCGGAGCTTTTAGGCATGGAAACGTCAGCTGCCTGGTGAATCACTTCGGTAAAGTGATTCACTCTCTCCTCAAGGTTGTTATACTCTTTAAGAGTGATGGAGCGGCGGTAGAGTTGCCAGTCGGCATTGCTGACGTTCCATTTGCGTCGGTTATTCCCTCCTCCACGCTCAAACGCTACGTGCATCCATATTGGGAAGTGGTCGCTTCCATGAAGGTCATGATCCACCTCCCAATGCACGGAGTCCGCGATTGAGGGGGAGCACAATGAAAGGTCAATGGCAGAGGACGATCCGGAAGCAGTGGTAAAATGTGTCATTGCACCAGTATTGAGGACACATATTTCCTCTTGCTCTATTAATCTACCAACCATTCGGCCTCGGGGGCAATCGGCGTTTGAGCCCCACAACGCACTATGTGCGTTAAAATCACCTACAAGGAGGAATGGCCGAGTAAGCTGCCGCAAGATGTTAGACATGTCGTCATAACTGATGGGCGTGTTAGGTGGTAGATAAATAGAGCATACTGTGAGTTGAGTGGGACCGTAAATCCTCACTGCCACTGCTTGTAAACCAGAGGTGAGAGCTACAGGTTCGGAGTGGACAGTGTTTCGGACAAACACCGCCACTCCACCCTTCACTCGATCACCCTCGGTATCGTCCTTACGGTACACGTCATACCCTCTTAGCACAGGTTGGTATGATGGTCTGAAATGTGTCTCTTGTAGACAGAGACACATAGGATCAGACCGTGCTAAGAAGTGTAACTCCTCTTTGTGAGCTGTAAAACCATTGATGTTCCACTGGAGTATGGGAGCCATCCTTACCTATTTAACCTCACCCGCCCCGGTTCGGGTGGGTCTTCGGTCACTTCCTGCTGAGGAACGGGACCAGACACGTCCACCAGCATTTCAGTATCTTCCTGCCCGGAAGCGGAGACAGACATCTCCGACCCAGAGGAATCCTCAAATTCCTCTACATTCTTTTTCTTCTTCTTCCTCCTCCCCTTACCCTCCCTACTGCTGGACAGTCTGGGAGGGGACGAAGAAGGGGACTTGACAAACTGGGTCGGATCAGTCTGTCTAAACTTAGGTCCTCTTATCTTCTGGTCACACCTATTTCCACCGGTAGCCAATGGTATCGCTACCATTTCAATAGCACGCGGTGGAATAGGAGGTGCTGTTAACTTCTTTGCTGGTGGGGTCTTAGTTACTGCTGCTGGACTGGTCGAGGTTGCAGAAGTGTTGCTAGCGACATCCGCGGTCTTAGGTGTTATGACCTTGGTGGGTTTTGCACCACATTTGCATTGACATGAGCACACAGTGCTTGTGCCCATGTCTGCAAAGGAAGTCTGCGTAGCAACACTTTCTTTCCTGACGGGAGTCGAGACCATCTTGGCAAAGCTACTTCCAAAAATTGGAGCGGCGAGCGATTTCGCCTTCTTCTTTGCCTCTACATAAGGTATCCGCTCTTTGGTCTTCAACTCCTGTATCTTGCGCTCTTCAAGATACACTTGACACTCTCTACTCCAGGCAGGGTGCGACCCGGAGCAGTTGACGCACACCTGTGGGAGCGTGCAGCTGACACCCGGCTCATGTGCCCCCTTGCCGCATCTACCACAGGTGGGGTTGCCCTTGCATGACGCCGTCGTATGTCCGACTGGAGTGTCAAACGTCAGGACGAAGGTGGCAAGACTGCCATTTACCCTCCGTGAAATCTGACGCACCTCGACCACTTGCTGATCTTCCCACTCCTTAACGAGTTCCTCGGTTCCTAAATCCATAATGTCACGGCAGGTGACCACGCCTTTCGAACAATTCAGGGATTTATGGAGTTCGCTTTTAACGGCGAACTCCCCGAGCTTCTCACAGTTAAGGAGCTGGGATGCCTGCCTACTGGTGGATGTTTCCAGCAGCAGAGTCCCGTTCCTCAGCTTTTTAACTGATTTTAGGGTACCAACTAACCCTTCCAATCCTTTATTTATGTAAAAGGGGGACACTTTTTCAAATGTTCCCTCTAGCCTCTGTATCACAACGAAAGCATTCGGTATCGAACAAACTTTCCCGTTACGATTACCGTCTGAAGCGGGAGGGCTATCAACCCTGACCCGCTTCTTCGAATTGGGTGTATTTTTATTTGCCTGCGGCACACCCGTACCGCAGGGTTCTTTGGTTTTTTGGTGAGGCTGAATTTTTGGTCCCACGAGAAAAACCAGTATAAAAAAGAATGCTTATACAACAGGGGTGCGCAGGTGCCCCTGAGGTTGCACGTTAGCGTGTGATCTACCTCTCACACATGCACCTCCTCGGCACGTGGCTGACCTTGAGGTTGAGGGGTTTTTTATAGAGGTTTATACCGTCCTCGCGATCCGGGCGATGAAGCCAAGATCCCCGTTCTCCTAGGCACACAACGTTCCACCGCCACGCCCTACGGTGGTCGTTGAAGCATGGTAGGAGTTTACGGTGTGGGAAACTTGCGGCGCTCACAAGTTTCCAGCTCGGGCACCGCGGGTTCGCCAAACCCGTACCTGGCACTTGCGTACCAGGCCCCTGCGGGGGAAAAAGAACAAAAATGTTCTTCTGCATAGTACCATGCATACAGATGTTGAAATACAAAATAATTCTAAACACCTTCCCGAAACAGTGAGCTTCTACAATAGCACAAAATTTGCTGTAGATGTCTTGGACCAGATGACGAGGAAGTATTCTGTCCGCTCTGGTACTCGTCGATGGCCTGTCCACGTATTTCACAATATCCTTGATTTAGCAGCCATTAACGCATGGATCATTTTCAAGCTAGTGACAGGGATCAAGATAAGTAGGAGGAATTTCATCCTAAATCTAGCAGAAGAATTACGTAGAGACTATTTGGAAACCAGAAATCAGGAAAGGATGACAAGGGAATGAAAGGAAAAGGAAGAAAAGGAAGATGGTGATGAAGAAAGAGAAGAAGCGGAAATTCCTACGAAAGTTAGAAAACTATGCCAAACGAGGAAATGCAGAAAAAAGACAAATGAAGTGTGCAGTAAATGCAAGAGATATGTTTGTGGGCCGTGTACATATAAAGTAATAAAGACAGTAGTTTGTAATGCTTGTAAGTAGGATTAGGTACTATACATAGTCATATCTTATGATTGTTCTTTCTCTTAACATATTCATGGGTACTTAGTTTCTGCAGTATGATTAATTTCTATTAATTTTAAAACTACTGCAATACAATTAGTATGGATGCAGATAAATATTGTGAACTATGCTCTTTAATTTTAGTAATATTATGTTCCCATTGTTGTTGTAAAATACAGTGATACTGTTAATAAATGTAATTAAAGTGATACATTGTTATCAAGATCATTAATATTTCCATTAATCAGAACAGCATGCAATTACAAAGAAAGTGGTCACTTTGACCACATTGGCGGTTCTAAGTATAGTACTAGTTCCGGCGGTTCTAGTGTTAAGCAAGCGGGCAAGCCATGTCATTTAATGGTCCGTGGGCTGCCGGGCACCACAACGACGGAGGAGGTCGTCAAGGGCTTCGCGGAGCACGGCGTCGCTGTGACGGATGTCGTCCCTATGGTGAAGCTGGGCACCGAGGAGCAAATTCCTCTTTACGCATTTACTGCCAACCCTCCAGCCACGTCCGCCCTGCAAGTGAAGGCGCTGCTCAGCCGCGACGTCCGAGTTCTCACACCGCGCCAAAGACTGCAGTGCGGCCAAACGGTGTGTTCGATGTGGGGGCGAACACGGCATAAATAACTGCAGCCGCCCACAAGACGCAACACCAACGTGCGAAATTGTCAAGGAGCGCACACTTCAAGTTACGCGAGCTGCGTCTTTAGGCGCAACTTGCGGAAGGCGGCAGTCAAGTCACGGTCACATACGAGACCGCTGCCAGAGCGCCTGAGACAAACAACACATGCCAAGACGGGAGGACACGCGCGTAGCGCCCACCACCCCACCACCGTGCCGCAGTAGAGCAAGCTCCAGACGGGAGGCGGCGCGAGCAGCAGTCCACCCACCACCGCGCCCGGGAGGCCTCTCCCGCCGTCCAAGGCGCCACCAGCACACGCCTTGCGGCATCAGGCTGTAGCGGGCGGCCGCCGCCAGAGCGCGGCACAGGCCAAGATGAGGGCGACCAGGCGACCGTCCAGCAACTTTTAAGAGCTGTGACCGACCTCGCACAGCTGGTGGCCACACTCAAGTAGTGCTAGACGCCTCTTCGCTTCCCTGAGTGGACGAAAGTCTTCCCGACCTCTCCATACGAATTTCCGGCAAATGAAGCAACAGAGCAGGAAATGCCCCATGGCGTCCCGTGTCACCATGGCCCGCCGTGGTGGCACAAACTTCCGATGACGACGACGACGACGACGACGAAAGAGCGATTTTGAAAAGCGCGCTAATGAAGCTGCGTCAGAGAGAGATGGAGGGGATAGCGTCAGATAAGTTGGGCGTGAAGTAGGATTCAGTCATAATGGAGTGCTGGACCACACAGCATCGTGCGTACACTGTCAAAGCATTTTATCAAGACGGTAGTTCGTACGAGCTAGCACGTCATGAATTCCGCAACCATTTTCACATTGATCGGAATCAGCCGGTGCCATCTGCGTGTGCGATTAAAAAGTGGTCTGAGAACTTTGAAGAAACGGCGTCAAAGATAAAGAAAACTGGGAGACCAAAAACTGTACACACACCTGAAAACATCGAATGTGTACGAGTTGCTATTGAAAGAAGCCAACGTCACTCAGCTCGCAGGCACAGCGATACACTTGGGATTTCAAACAGAACGGTAAGAAGAATTTTACACCAACATTTGCACTTTCAGTCCTACAATGGCCCTTAAGCAAACCGATTATGTGAGCTGAAACTAGTTCTGCTAGAAATTTTGGACTTGATTAATCAAGACCAGGACATCATTGTAAACCGTTTGTGGATGAGTGATGAAGCTCACTTCCATCTCTCCAGTTATGTGAACAAGCAGGAACATTCGATTTTTGAGTGACGTTAATCCTAGAAAACTGTATCAGCAACCACTGCATTCCACAAAAGTTACTGTGTGGTGCAACATGTCTTCATTAGGGATCATAGAGCCATACTTTATTGAAGATTGCCTTGGCAATGCTGTAACAGTAACTTCGCAAAGATACGCAGACATGCTGAAAAAGTTTTTTACTCCACAACTTCACACTATGAAGTGAACGATGAGACGTTTATTCTGCAGGACGGAGCAACCTCCCACAATGCACGAGTAAGCATGAATATTGTTAATCGTTTGTTTCCAAATCATGTGATCTCCCGAAATGGGAATATTGCATGGCCCTCTCGTTCACTGGACATCACAACATGTGACTTTTTCTTGTGGGGTTATCTGAAAAGCAAAGATTACCCTCCTCGAACAATTGAAGCCCTGAAAGAGCGGATCCGCCAGGAAGTTGTTCAAATCCCACGGGGAATGCTGCGCAATGAGATTAGACACTTCAAGGTCCGGCTCGAGGAATGTGTGCGTCTAAACGGACGCCACCTTACCGGAGTTATCTTCAAAAAATAACCGCTGTTTTATTGTTGCGGAAAATGTTTTTTCATGTATTTTATGATTATGATATATATATATATATATATTTAACGAAGTGTTTTTATGTAATAGCCTGTTAAAAATCGCTCTTTATTATGCCTCACCCTGTAAATGTGTTTGTACCGTCCTTGCTATTCGGGCGTTGAAGCCCAGATCTCCATTTTCATAGACACACAACCAGGGGTGGATCCAGGGGGGGGGGGGGTAAGGGGCTCAAGCCCCTACCCAAAAGCATCTGGATCAATCCCTGGCAAATTTCACATTACACCTCATATAATCCTACTTACTAGCTGATAGTACTGTACTACCTACTGTACAGATTTCATCGCATATCTTACTTAATCCATTTTAAGTAAGATCAGTATTTTTTTTTTTTTCAGCTCTTATTTTTTTTATATAAGTACATTTTTACGTGACGAGTTTTTAATCTGCGCGCCACTCGCATCACACCACCGCCACCCCCACCACCCGCCCGCCAGCGTTGTGGTCATACCTGGAGGATATAACCGCTCTGGTGCCATTGATGTATGCTTTGTCAAATCGAACACAATAGAATGCGCATTTGAAATGTGTTGTAATTATTATCGCGGCCTGGTTTTGTTTGTTTCTATCAAAGTTGTTAAATATGACATCGAAACGTAAGCAAAGAGATCTTACGTCATTTTTTTTACCGAAAATAAAGAAAGAAGAGGGCGAATCGACCGAAAATAAACCAATATTTCATGGAAACAGTGTCAGCAAGTTATCATTATCGACTCACGGTTCATCAGGTACATCCTTCTTATTATCATGTATGAACTTAAATGAAATTAATATAAACACAGTTAGTCGAGTTTGTGACTTTATTCGTAAATAATGTAATATCAATCATCGATTTTGTTGGGTTTCAATTCTTTTTAAACTAGCTTTCTTTCCGCGCCCACCGCAATTGCCGTGAATTTAATAGATTTATAAGGCGTTATTCACCTAAAATCGGTCATTTAAGGAGTTAATGTATTTATCAACAAGAACAACTTTTACTAAGAGAGAAACTTTGAAATCGCGAAGAAAACTGTTCTGTTTTTGGTTTAGTAGGTACTTCTTTTGTATGGAATAGCGGTTTTCTTTTTCTCGAGATTTCAAAGTTGATACCATTTTAAAAGAAAAGATGTTCATATTGATTTATAAATTTATTTTATCCCCTTAAAGGACTATTGGCCATTTATAAATAAACCTGGAGAGTAGTTCTGAAGAATTAGTTGTTTGTAGGATAACCTGACCACTGACTGTCAGGATCCAGTGAATGAATATTCTGAGAAAATTTTCTCTGCAACCTTTAGTTTGGTATCACTGGCCTGCTACTTCATTATGGAACCTAAGTTGCTCTTGGTTGGATGTTTAAGTCACATTACCTTGATGGAAAAATGGTAAAGTTTTATTGATTATGCAGACTGTGGTTCCAACAAAGGCAAGCAGAGCACTTCTCTTAATCTATAGTGAATTTCATATTGTTTAGTGCCCATATAGTACATCTAACACGGGATACTATAATTAAGAAAGATCAAGGTATATTTTTAATAGCATCAATCTTTGCATCTTGTCTTTGTTTAGAGGTAAGGTGCTCATTTACTGGATCTCAAGTATACTTCATACCAATAAAAGAACAGGTGTTCCTTCACTGGGATTATGAAATCCTTGTGTAGTTGTTTTAAATATTCCCTACTACCGTGCTGTCTCTTAATATTGATATGTTCTCTTCTTACCAACCTCTTCAACGGCCTCATCTACCTGGGGTAATATCTAGAGTGCGATACCGCTGCAATCACTAAACGCCTCGTCATGTAAACACTTCCGGATGGACAGCATTTGACGTCACTAGGTTGCAGAATATGACGTACACCATCCGCGCGCTGCTTAAAATGTCAACGATGTAGCGTTTCAAGTAAAGTATAGGTTTTTCGTTTAGATGACATATAAATGATTGAAAAAGTAAGAATATTTCAAGGAGAGCAATACAAATTTAACAATTTCTATTAAAACCTAAGTGACGTTTGGATATTTAATTTATTAGAAATGTTATATCATTAAAAAAATACTAAGTATTTGGAGGGAAAGATTGTATGGTTTCTGTTGCCCGAAAAAACAACGCCGAATACAGAACCGATTGATATTTCGAATTCTTTAATGTGAAAAGCTCGTAAGTGACGACGTTTCTTAAGTGTACAAGTTTTTAGTAACTTCATCCAAACTACAGAAATATACTCAATGACAGACGCAGCCTCCTAATATGCGTCAGAAATATAAATGATTGAAAATGTAAGAATATTTCAGGAAGAGCAATACAAATTTAATAATTTCTATTACATCCTTTTTATGACAAAACTTTGAAGACGCGTTTGTATATTTCGTTTATTAGCAATGTTATATCATTTAAAAAAATGTTAAGTATTTGGAGAGAAAGTTTCTAGGGTTTCCGCTTCCCGAAAAAACTACACGGAAAACAGAATCGATTGATATTTCGAACTCTTAAATGTGAAAAGCTCGTAAGTAACGACGTTAGTCAAGTGTACAAGTTCTTAGTAACTTCAACCAAACTACAGAAATGTACTCAATGACAGACGCAGCCTCCTAATCTGCGTGAGAGACATAAATATAAATGATTGAAACAGTAAGAATATATCAAGAAGATCAATACAAATTTAATAATTTCTAACAGAACCTAAGCAACGTTTGGATATTTCATTTATTAGAAATGTTAAATCATTTAAAAAATGTTAAGTTTTTTTGGGGGAAAGATTGTAGAGTTTCTGTTGCCCGAAAAAACAACGTCTAATACAGAATAGATTGATATTTCGAATTCTTAAATGTGAACAGCTCGTAAATGACGACGTTTTTTAAAGGTACAAGTTTTTAATAAATTCATCCAAACTACAGAAAAGTATTCAACAACAGACGCAGCCTCCTAATATGCGTCAGAAATCTGGCAATCATCAGTATAATATGAATTGTAGTTGGTATTTACCTGTTATGGTGTAGAAATCAAATGATTTCCGCGTTTATATTTTTCATCTGGTAACAGCTGTATTGCAATAGAAGACTATCCCGACAGGCGATTCCTGGTAGTTTCTTCATCGACGCCACAAGCACCAAATGAACGTCTAAAATTTATAGTAGAAAACGCCACTGGTGTACTTTGACAACACATAACACAATTATCTCGTTCCGTCACTGCATATACACTGTGGACGTAGTGTCCTCGGACCGAGTCATCAACTACACTGTACGAGATACATAAACAGAGTTCCGAAATCGAGTATACTATCGAAGTTATCGATTCATCGCGAGGCATATTTAATTTCTGGAAATACATACAACTCTATAACGGAAAGTTAGTTTATGCAATGTTAATAATAAATATTATCATTTGCGAATATTGATGATATTTTAATAATATTATAAATAGTGTCACTAGTTTTTTTGTTACCTTTCACACTGATATATTTTTTTAATTATTATAATTGATTACTTCAGTTTTACCTATATTCACAAATCGACACAGTACACTTGCGCATTCAGCACGCGATGTGTACACATATATATTTCGAACTACATCCTGATTGTAATACAGTATAGCATGGAATCGCAACCAGGTCCCAGCCGCATTCGTTCGTGTTCAGAATCATCGTGGTCCGATGATTTAGAACCACGTAAAAAAAAACAAGAGTTTAATGTCAACGTCGTCAGACGAGAGTACCGAAAGTGCGGTGTCTGAAGGAGAAACAGTACCACGAATAAATTTAACGTATTTGGCTGTTTTGGAACAAGATTATAACAAAGTTATAGAATTTGTGAGAGACAATAGGTTGATTGCAAATAATTACTTTTGCCCTAAGTGCAAGCGGGCTATGAAACTTGTAAGAGTCTCAGAGAATCGAACGAGAGACGGAGTGATGTGGCGCTGTAGAGAACACAACCTCTGGCGTTCTGTACGGAAGGGTACATGGTTTGAGAACGCAAAACTGTCCATGTCAGAAGTATTAAAATTAACTTACTGTTTTTGTCATCGTCTGCGTGTTAGGAATGCTGCGCATGAGGTTGGGTGCAGTTTGCAAACGGTTATAGATTGGTACAGCTTCTGTAGAGAGATTTGCACAGCCATTACTAACAAAACGGAGAAATTGGGTGGGCCTAACAAAATAGTGGAAGTGGATGAAAGTTGTTTTGGCAAAAGAAAGTATCACAAGGGGAGGGCAAGCAGTAACGTATGGGTATTCGGGGCTGTTCAACAGGGACGGGGTGGGAAAATCTTATTGAAGGTGATAGAAAAGAAAGATAAAGAAACGTTAATACCATTGATCATAGAAAATGTTGTAGCCGGGTCAACTATATATTCCGATAAATGGGCATCATATGGGGGACTACAAAGTGAAGGATTTGTTCATGCATCCGTGAACCACAAATTTCAATTTAAAGACTACTCTACAGGAGCGTGTACCAACACCATCGAGTCTCAGTGATCCGCTATTAAGTCCCACATAGGGAAGGGTAAGCGGCGTAAGATACCTTTGCAAACTCACCTCAACGAGTATGCGTGGAGAAGGAATGTGTCTGAGAGTGCATGTGTGTTCCGTCAGTTTCTTCGTGATATTGTGTCTGTGTACCCTCCGTACAATAGAGATGTGGCGTCTAATTAATGTTTTTTATTTATCTGGTTTTAATTTTTTGTTTCGTTGATTTATACTTATTTCACGAAGGAGATATTATTTTATGTATGTTTCATGTGTTTTAAATTTTGCGCTCAACCATGTGCCCAAGCTGCCACGTTTTATCAATTCGGTAAGTTGGCTAACGATTTTTCATATAGTTTATATAGCTTATAAATAAATGTATTATTGATTGTTATTAGTTGGAATAGTTTTTTGATCTATTCTAATGTTTATCCGCAGAGCATTAGAATTTTGTCATTTGAACTTTTTTAATGTAAATTTATTGTGAAACGTAGGGAAATTTTTACGCATTAGATATAGTAAATTTTGTTCTGTTTGTAATTCAACACGGTTAGTATATGAAACCATATTTTCATTTAGTATCATCGGTAGTTGTCGTATTGATCTGATATTGATGGTTTTTTAGGGACTGGTACCACTATCATTGTATGGATAAATCGGAAGTTTGTATTTTTATTAGTGGCCAGCAATGATGGGTATGCGGTGTAAGAAGCTTTGGTCACATTTCAATAGTTTATGTTAAAACTGAAATTATATTTCCCAATTAAGATTACATGCATTGATTGTATTGGAGATAATGATGCGTAACATATAAAGCGAATGAAAGTTGCACTGAACATTCGTATGCATATACCATTAAATATTCATTTCCGTACTAATGCGAGGTAGCGGCTTCTACTATAACGCGGATGAACAATATACTAGATACCGATGCTATAAATGTTGAAAACGCAGTTTGGAATTTCCGATTGATATTTCCATTCCCACGTAATGAAGTTTTTTCACTCGTAATCGCATATGGTATCGCCATCCAGTACTAAGCGGGTAGACTATATACTCGATAGCGATACTAAAAATATTGAAACTGTTATGCAAGTATTTGATTAATATTTCATTTCATATCTAATTAAATTTTGGAATTGTATATGGTATGACCCTTAGTGTTGCGCAGAAGGCTTATATACAGATAGGTATGCGAAAAATCTTGAAATCAACGATTGATATTTCTAATTATTTTCATTCCTCAATATCAAATTTTCTTCTTCGTGGTCGTATATGGTATCGCCATCTAGTACTAACCGTATGGACTATATACTCGATAGTTACACCCAAAATGTTGGGAAAAGTGGTGGAAGTATTTGATTAATATTTTTTTTTCTATGTGTAATTAATTGTTGATGTATGTAATTTATATGGTACCAGTATGTTCTTTTAGTGTTACGCGGATAGACTGTGTAGTTGAAAGCGATACCAAAAATGTTGATAACAGCGATAGAAATTTCCTATTATCTCTTCCATTCATCTATCATTCAGTTTTCTTATTTGTAATAATGTAAGGTATCGCCATCTAGTACTAACTATGCTAGATAACGATACCGTTGTTGTGTTGTTGTTGTTGTTCGGGTTTTAGGGCGCGTCGACGACGAGGTCATTAGCGCCCTAACAAAAACCATGCGTGACAACGTGGCGAAATTGCCGTCTGTGTGGCCGACTGTAAAGGGGTCGGCCACAGAGACAGCACAATAAAATACTAACATATTCACTAAAATACCGTCTGCGTGGCCGACTGTAAAGAGGTCGGCCACACAGACGGCAACATAAAATATAAAACTGTGACTAAAGTATAAAAATAACATACATTAACTGGTTGGCTGTAGATGGGCCAACCAGGTTAAAAAACAAGTTAGATGGCTGGCTGTAAAAGGGCCAGCCATATAATCAGTGTCTCAAATAAAAACAGTACTTGGATTGGTGGTTGTAAACGGCCACCAATCCAATCTAGAACCTAGGCCGATCTGCCCAAAATTTTTGGGACAAGACCGGCCAAGCAACAAAACTTTAAAACCTTAGCCACGCTGTCACGGTCATCGCTTAAAATAAGGGACAGATCGTTGGCTAACTCTCACACTCCGGAGGGTCCTCTCGGCGGAGAAGGAAACCATGTGTCAGAGGACAGTGCCCTATACGGAGGCGAGTAAGGAGAACCTCATCCCTCCTCGCCCGCTGGAAGGAGCTGCTCCACGGCTGAACGGTCGGTTTGACCTGCCGGAGCTTGTTATGCTCAACTTCCAGCCACTGCCTCTGCCAAACATCAAAAACAAATCTCTTCGCCGCCGAGGCAAGGTCTGACTTTGGGACCGGGTCAAAGTCGATTCGGACCTTGTCACAGGCTAACTTGGCAGCTTCATCAGCTGCCTCGTTCCCCCTGATTCCCACATGGCCTGGTACCCAGCAGAATACCACCTCCTTCCCACAAGATGATAACGATACCAAAAATGTTCGAGACAGCAATTGAAATTCCCGATTAATTCTTCCTTTCGTCTATGATTCAATTTTCTCATTCGTAACGATATACGGTATCGCCATCTAGTATTAAGCGGATGGGGTCTGTCCTAGATAGCGATACCAAAAATGTTTAAAATAGTGATTCGAATTTTTAATTAATATTTCTCTTAATACGTAATTTAATTTTTAGATTCGTAATGTGTATGGTATCGTAATCTACAATTGCACGGTTGGACTGTGTTCTAGATACTGATACCAAAGACGATTGTAATTGCGTTTGAATTTTGGCATTGGTATTTTCTTTTCTTCAGGTAATGACGGAAAATTCAACGTTTAATTTCTACCCGCCCGAAAACCCCTGGTTTCCGTGCAGTCCCGCTAGTGAATTTGTTATATCGCCAAGGCCGAATACGTCATAGCCGGAAGAGTGACGTCATGAATACCATGTGATATTTGTGTTTACTTCGCGAGTAGTTTAGAGATTGCAGCGGTATCGCGATCTAGATATTCTCTTTATTTTCTGTCTTGGAATAAATTTTTCTTCCCCCTTTCTTATTTTCTCCTTGAACTCTTCCCACCTTGACTCTACTGTACTTGTGCCTTCCTTCCATTTGCTGAAATGTTCTCTGAAATATCTCTTAAAGTTCGAAATCTGTGCCTTTTCATAATTGCACCTGTTTCCCCCTTCAGTTTTGGCTGCTGGTTCACTGAATCCTCTAATATCCATCAGAACTGCTTCATGATCACTTATTTCTTCGGTTAGTTGACACCCCACAAGATTATCATGGGGCTTTATTATGAACATATCCAAAATATTTTGTCTCCTAGTGTTCTGCTTTACCACTTGTGTAAATCCTCCTCCTCTTATTAAGGTATTTGCAAAACTCTGTTCCCTTGTGTAATTAATCTTATTTCCTACCCAGTAAATTTAAATCCTCACCAGTAATGACCATTGTATTCTCACCTCTGAAATCTGAGTATGAATTTAATTTCTTCTGAAGAGCCTTATCTTCATCTGTCATTCTTCCACTGCGGTAAGGAGCCAACATCCTAATTTTTTTTCTGTTTTATTACCCCAGGAATCTACCCAAGTAACTCATGGTCAAGATCTATGAACACCAGTGAACTGCGGTAGTTTTTGTTAACTTGTATGAAAAGTCTTTTAACAATTGCTCCTCTATCTCTGCGGTACACACTGTTAAATGTAAGATGACTCAGAGTATAGTATGAATAATCTGTAGTATCTCATAAGATATACTACATCTAAAAAAATACTTTTTTTAAGTTTCCTTTAAATACTGTTCATTCGATGGAATAACTGTGCTCATTTACCTGGAATTTGCTAAATAATTCAGATTTATTTTAAAACTTTTTTTTACAATTTAATATGTTTTATATTTTTTTCTCGAGTTGTTCATATCCAAATGGTTACAACCAACTACAGCATGTTGGATATTGTCAACTAACAAGTTTCACCAATTTTTAAAACTGTTTTAAGCCACTGTTCATTCAATGGTCTGATTACCTCTAAGTTGTTGATTTCGTTATGTAAGTTTCCCTACTTCTTGTAAAAGTTGTAGTTTATGTTTGCTGTTGTTACAGATCCGAAAATGGAACCAATGGCTAATACATCCACTGTTTGCATTGAAACTCGTTTTGATATTTCCTATGTAATAGGAAAAGTACTCAGTAATGAGGAAAAGTATAAACATCTGACGGAGTCTTTAGAACCACCTCATAATTATGAATATCCAGAGCAGATGGAGGGTGGGCAAAAAGGAAGTTTAAATCTGATTGGCTAAAGGAATATGCTTGGCTAGTCTATAGCCAACAACAGAACGGTGCATATTGTTTGCCTTGCGTACTATTTTCTGGTCCAGATAGTGGGGGCAAGGATCTTTAGTCAATCGTCCACTTTGCAAATACAAGAAAGCACTACAAATCTTCAAAAAACATTCTGCAACTGATTACCACAAAAAGTGTTAAAAAGTAGACATTTCAAAAATACATTTGTGAAAACTGAAAATGCTGTAAATATTTTAATGGAAACTGAGAAACTAAAAATAATTAAATCATATAGAGAACGACTGATTCCTATAGTAAAGACAATCATACTATATGGTCGAGAAAATATATCGTTAAGAGGCCACCGAGATGATGGTACATTGAGTGATGAAACAGGCCAAGGAAAATTTCGAGGACTTTTAAAATTTTGGATTAGTAGATGCATAACCTGCGAGTGAACTCGTACCCCGGACCAAAACACCCCATGTATTCCTTATGGGCCTGTGTGTGAGCTCAGGACCCCCCACGTCGCGCACGTGCCACTTCTTAAACTGAGTTACGGGTCATAAATCGTATTCTAATGAGTGTCGTGTGACCAAATCGTCTAAATGGCTTTATTATTTTTTTTAAACCTCAATTACGGTACAATATTCACTTTAGTATTACATTCTTGTGGTGTGACGTATCGAAGGCGGGCAGGCGCCAACTTGTGGTCAGTTTGTGGTCATTCCCGCCCCCGTCGCAGCGGACGCATGTGCGCGCCTCTGCCACGAGCCACCTCTTATGTACGCCGGAGTGAGCCCACTTTTTCCCTTATGGACCTGTGTGTGAGCCCAGGACCACCCACGTCGCGCACGTGCCACTTCTTAACCTGAGTTACGGGTCATAAATGAGTGTCGTGTGACCAAATCATCTAAATGTAGTAAATAATAATAATATACTAGTGAGGGCGGCACCACCTCTAAGCCTCAAAGAAGTTACAGCCTCCTCCCCTCCCAAAGGGGTCGTTGCGTGGTTTATGTAATAATTTCAGGCAGTGCAAGACCCTACCGTGTGGACACAAATCTGTACATAGGTGAATGTGTTTGAGTGTTTTGTAAATAGTGTTTCAGAGAAGAGGAAATATACCGTTTTTCTGTGTGTATCTAGTTGGTAAATATATACAGTGCACTGCTTAGGTTGCTGCAAAAACATGTATACCGGTATAGTTAAAAAAAAAAAAAATCCAATACTGTACATATTTAACAAATTTTTTTTTATGGAAAGTTAAAATTTATTCACAAATTCATCGATTTAGTAAAAAGAAATTGTATTATCACATGATCGAAATGCAGTCTCATATTCGCCTATTCCTCTTAGGCAGGTGGTCATGGGTTCAAAGTTCTAAAACATGTAAAACAAGATTTAATCTTTAAATAGTGTTGCGACATATCAATTTACAAGTAAATTATCTGACAATAACAGAGAAATTCACCCCAAAAAAATCGGTTCGCTTATTTCCGAGATACGAAATATTATTGTTTAGAGCTATTTACTGCTCCCGAGACGGAATCCTCCGCGCCCCTACCTTGAATGTATTATCCCTTCACTGGAGCCGGCGGCAGACATAGGAGAAGTCGGCCGACACCACATAAAAAAAAGCAGTCGCATCTGCCCCGCAGCAGAGAGAGGGTGAGGAAAAAAAAAACACATCCTCTAAGAAACACGAGTCCTCACGACTGCAGAAGACGTTTTAAAAATCGCGTTGTCAGTCTAATTCATATGCACTACGATCTGGAGTGTAATGTACGCTGTCCCACGATCACGTTTTTTCGAACTGTTATAAACTTTACGTTACTAATAATCAATTTTTTTGTACATGTGTTTATAATTAGCTGTTTACAATTATAGTACCCTACCGATAGAAATTCTATGATAATCAGATTAACCTAAGCTAACACAATGTAACATGCTGAGCCTGCCCAACCGAAATTATCTACAATAACCTCAATTACTGTAAATGTTTCATGTTTTTTTTAGTCCAAAACTAGGGTTAATCTCAATAACCGCAATTAGTGCAAGGGTGTCATGGTTTCTTAACCCAAAACTGAAGTTAACCTCTAGTGCATCGCACCCTCGTTACCGCTATTTCCCATCACACGCGCTCTCAATTTATAAAAAATAAGGGTTAACCTGAGCTTGTACTAACTTATCCACATCATTCCCGTAACATGCTGGGCTTGCCTAGCATGATACACCTGCAATAACCTCAATTACTGCTAGCTTACACTAACTTATCCTACCTTCATTAGATGAAGTATACGTTTCACAAGCGATATTGAGTAAATCGTGTGCATAACTGTAACACTCCGATCGAGATTTAAGTTAGTCATACTCTATGTGCCAAGCTACAGAAAACTGAGTTATTGTTAAGATATAGTGTACTAACCTAACTTACCCCAAAATGTCACACATCCTATATTCACCGGATTTTAGTTAAATTTATGTAGGTTTGTAAATTTACTGATGATAGCGGTTTTAGCTATGTCTTGTGTGTTAATGTGCCTGATACGTTCTGTTAGCGCCTTGGATGGTATACATTCACCTAACGTATCTTACCCCAAAATGTCACACATCCTATATTCACCGGAGTTTAATTAAATTTATGTAGGTTTGTAAATTTACTGATGATAGCGGTTTTAGCTATGTCTTGTGTGTTAATGTGTCTCATACGTTCAGTTAGCGCCTTGGATTGTATACATTCAGTGCTATGATGCTCATATTTGTTGTTTCAATCCCATGCGCACACTATCATGATGGAAAGGTGGTATGTGTGGAAAACTGTTAGCGCCTTGGATCGTATACATTCTGTAAAATCGTGTTACAAACTTTAAAAGCAAAACGTTATCTACATATGAAATTTCATACATATCGCTTGATCTAATTCCTAGTTAGTCTGATTTATCACCTCATAAATTGCTTTTAAAGAAAAAATGCTATTATTATGTTGAATATAAATCTTAAAGCTAATCAGCGATACATTAACGATGCAAGATTTGAGTTAGACGAGAACATAATCAGTGCTAAATTCATTCACTCCTATAACACTATGCTGATACCTTTCCAGATCAAGACTTTGGACGAATAGTGCAATTGACTGTAACACCAAGCTCGCTTGTTGACACAATGTAACAATTTATCCAGCGCAGCTGACCTGAACGTACCCTAATATAACGCAAATTATGACTGCTCGCGTGTCTACTGATGGCTAGGCATTCGATAACATTGAGATCTGTGATGCACACATCTGTCCAGTTACCATCCTTTTTCTTCTTCCTGGAGACTGCTTTATCAACCGAACACGCAATTTACGCAGATATCACGCTTTTTCTTTAGTCTATTTCAGTGATGAATACACTTCATAAAAGATGCCACTTTGCTGTGTAATGCATGCAAATGTAAATTGTGACTTTTTCGTGAAGTGAATTGAAATAATTTTTTCCAACTTCTATATTTATGCAATTGGTGGCTTAAGGTATTTTATTCATTTTTTTTTTATTTTTTTTTCACACCTTTTTAAGGAAATACGTGGGGAAGTGACATATAATACATATTTACAATGTATGCTAGCGAGTGTTTTGTGCACGAAAATGTCCCACTCGCGTGTTGTCTATGTGGGGCCCATTACGATTCTATCTTAAGATTTTTCTGTAATTGATGAAAACTTATGTGATGGTGCAGCCAGTATCTCCGTTGTACATTTGGTGTGCGTTTTAACATTTTGATTTAAAAGAGAATAATGTACAAGGCGTTTTGTTTAGTGTTCATCCTTTGCACTCGCTGACGATAACGTGATTTGTGTTATAGAGGGGTGGTGCAGGTTTCTCTGGAAACTGTAATGACAGCCAAAACATACTTTTTTTTGTAAGCATATGGCACTTTTCTGTAGACCGTTTGCCCCTTTGATCGATAACATCTGTAGTTTTCATCCTTTGCACTCCCTGACTGTAATGTGATGTGTGTGTTGGAGG
Source organism: Vandiemenella viatica (assembly GCA_031002005.1). Taxonomy (NCBI): domain Eukaryota; kingdom Metazoa; phylum Arthropoda; class Insecta; order Orthoptera; family Morabidae; genus Vandiemenella; species Vandiemenella viatica. Next base: position 25,318,549 of record JARYHS010008074.1, on the reverse strand, counting down.
GGATGTCGTCGTCCTCAAGGGTTCCAACCAGTTTATCTAATGGGAGCTGCATGAACCGGTATGGGTCCAGAAACCTTAACGTGATTGAAGTATATTCAATCTGGGAAAAATATCTTGCGTTTGCCTTTCCGGAAGAAAAATTAATGTGTTAGGATACGAGTGTTGAGTTGATTTATATGTGAACTGCCTCGCTCGCTGGAGGCGGGCGTGAAAGGGTGGAAAAAAATTATTACAACTGTTAAAAAGAATACGTGTGGGAAAAATATCCTGCGTTTGCCTTTCCGGAAGATAATTAATGTGTTAGGAAACGAGTGTTGAGTTGATTTATATGTGAACTGCCTCGCTCGCTGCAGGCGGGCGTGAATGGGTTCAAAAAATTATTACAACTGTTAAAAAGAATACGTGTGGGAAAAATATCCTGCGTTTGCCTTTCCGGAAGAAAATTAATGTGTTAGGAAACGAGTGTTGAGTTGATTTATATGTGAACTGCCTCGCTCGCTGGAGGCAGGCGTGAAAGGGTTGAAAAAATTATTACAACTGTTAAAAAGAATACGTGTGGGAAAAATATCCTGCATTTGCCTTTCCGGAAGAAAAATTAATGCGTTAGGAAACGAGTGTTGAGTTGATTTATATGTGAACTGCCTCGCTCGCTGGAGGCGGGTGTGAAAGGGTGGAAAAAAATTATTACAACTGTTAAAAAGAATACGTGTGGGAAAAATATCCTGCGCTTCATGCATTTCTTTGACTGCTCTAAAAAATACCTAAAGTTCTCCATTTACCCCTCTCTCCGTTTTTACATGCACGAGATGTGGGGAGGGGGCGTGCGCGACGTGGGTGCTACGGCTTATAAAAAGACGCTGGAACTTCTAAAAATAATCGTGTGCTCGACAGGCATTGCGTGTTGTAGGAGCTGATATTTGTGGACGAATTTTATTGTGTGTGTGTGTGTGTGTGTGTGTGTGTGTGTGTGTGTGTGTGTGTGTAGTTATCTACGAGCATATAGCTAAGTGTACTTTTCAATTATTATTTTTTTTTTTTTTTTTGTAGAAAAAAGAAAAAATGGCAGGACCGCAGGCTCCAGTTTTGCCTCCTGTGAACGTGGCCACGTTGGAATATACGGCCCTGATGGACGTATGTGGACGCCTGCAACGTTCGTCAGATATTTATTCCCTTGGGCTACCAACCATAATAGCGAATATTGGTCATGAACTGTTTGTGCGATCGAAATGGCAGGGGTTGCTATCAAATATGAATAGCAACCCTTATTCTTACACGAATAGACATGGCCACTGCATTACCAATTTTACTAGAGTTCAGCGGGCGATTAATTCGATGGAACCTTTAACATGTGACCTGTACACACGTTTTAGTGATTCATATATTCTATTTTTTCTAGTGAATACCCAGTGTAATAAGGATGACAGTATATTTAAAGTCAGATCGACATATTATGTGGCAAAAAAACATAAAAAACAATAATACTGCCGTCAGTATTTGCGGACCATGCATAGATGTAATAAACAATGACAGTGCGCTTATGGAAATATACGACATTAGCGATTTACAACTAGAAATATACGGTGAAAGTGATCTTATAGGCGGGGTAATACCCCGCCATATATTTTGCGATAGCGACATCTGGTGCCAAGAGTGTGGTAAAAGATCACTCTTCAGTTGTGAATATCTATGTCCAAATACGAGTGACGGCTCCAGTAGTGATTAATAATCTGTATGTTTAAGGGGGTGGGTACACTTAACCCCTTAAGTGCCAAGTGTATCTTGTTGAAGAATAATATTTTTTTTCACCACTTGTTATATATGTGTTTGATTTCTATGAACCATGACTAATTTTCCTTCTTCTCTAAACCACTTGTACAATCAACGATATAAGTTTTTTTTCTATTAGTTGTAATGTTATTTCACTTAATTTATGGTAAACATTCGCATATTATTGCTACCCTTTCTGAAACTGATCTTACTAGCTTCAGCGTGGTGACTTTATGATCGTTAAGAAGAAGAAGAAGATATGTCGTTGAGGTAAGAAAATATCAATATAACATACATCTCCAACAACTGCTTATTCATTATCTTGCTTTAAAAACTTACACTCCAGGCTAGATATTCAGACCGGCATACAAGCAATAACTCTGAAAAGAGCCAATCCCGACAAATAGCGCTTCTTGTTAGTTAATGCGCCATAAATTACAACACCTGTTAGTTACTAAATCTGAACTCTTGCCTGGATGCGCTTGTACTTTTTATGCTGAATTCACATTATATTTTAAATTTGTACACACATCTTAAGTATGTTAGACTACGCGACGAAACATAGAAAAACAGTCTTCTGACTCTTGAAATCTCTGCAATCGAATATTCTATAAGTATGAAAACTAACCGTGCTATTCACTTCTGTAACTGGAATCGGCGAAAATCTGATTATCATAGAATTTCTATCGGTAGGGTACTATAATTGTAAACAGCTAATTATAAACACATGTACAAAAAAAATTGATTATTAGTAACGTAAAGTTTATAACAGTTCGAAAAAACGTGATCGTGGGACAGCGTACATTACACTCCAGATCGTAGTGCATATGAATTAGACTGAAACGCGATTTTTAAAACGTCTTCTGCAGTCGTGAGGACTCGTGTTTCTTAGAGGATGTGTTTTTTTTTTCCCCCACCCTCTCTCTGCTGCGGGGCAGATGCGACTGCTTTTTTTTATGTGGTGTCGGCCGACTTCTCCTATGTCTGCCGCCGGCTCCAGTGAAGGGATAATACATTCAAGGTAGGGGCGCCGAGGATTCCGTCTCGGGAGCAGTAAATAGCTCTAAACAATAATATTTCGTATCTCGGAAATAAGCGGACCGATTTTTTTGGGGTGAATTTCTCTGTTATTGTCAGATAATTTACTTGTAAATTGATATGTCGCAACACTATTTAAAGATTAAATCTTGCTTTACATGTTTTAGAACTTTGAACCCATGACCACCTGCCTAAGAGGAATAGGCGAATATGATACTGTATTTCGATCAAATAATATTTCGTATCTCGGAAATAAGCGAACCGATTTTTTTGGGGTGAATTTCTCTGTTATTGTCAGATAATTTACTTGTAAATTGATATGTCGCAACACTATTTAAAGATTAAATCTTGCTTTACATGTTTTAGAACTTTGAACCCATGACCACCTGCCTAAGAGGAATAGGCGAATATGATACTGTATTTCGATCAAATAATATTTCGTATCTCGGAAATAAGCGAACCGATTTTTTTGGGGTGAATTTCTCTGTTATTGTCAGATAATTTACTTGTAAATTGATATGTCGCAACACTATTTAAAGATTAAATCTTGCTTTACATGTTTTAGAACTTTGAACCCATGACCACCTGCCTAAGAGGAATAGGCGAATATGAGACTGCATTTCGATCATGTGATAATACAATTTCTTTTTACTAAATCGAAGAATTTGTGAATAAATTTTAACTTTCCATAAAAAAATTTTTTGTTAAATATGTACAGTATTGGATTTTTTTTAACTATACCGGTATACATGTTTTTTCAGCAACCTAAGCAGTGCACTGTATATATTTACCAACTAGATACACACAGAAAAACGGTATATTTCCTATTCTCTGAAACACTATTTACAAAACACTCAAACACATTCACCTAAGTACAGATTTGTGTCCACACGGTAGGGTCTTGCACTGCCTGAAATTATTACATAAACCACGCAACGACCCCTTTGGGAGGGGAGGAGGCTGTAACTTCTTTGAGGATTAGAGGTGGTGCCGCCCTCACTAGTATATTATTATTATTTACTACATTTAGACGATTTGGTCACACGACACTCATTTATGACCCGTAACTCAGGTTAAGAAGTGGCACGTGCGCGACGTGGGTGATCCTGGGCTCACACACAGGTCCATAAGGGAAAAAGTGGGCTCACTCCGGCGTACATAAGAGGTGGCTCGTGGCAGAGGCGCGCACTTGCGTCCGCTGCGACGGGGGCGGGGGCGGGAATGACCACAAACTGACCACAAGTTGGCGCCTGCCCGCCTTCGATACGTCACACCACAAGAATGTAATACTAAAGTGAATATTGTACCGTAATTGAGGTTTAAAAAAATAAATAATAAAGTCCATTTAGACGATTTGGTCACACGACACTCATTAGAATACGATTTATGACCCGTAACTCAGGTTAAGAAGTGGCAAGTGCGCGACGTGGGGGGTCCTGAGCTCACACACAGGCCCATAAGGAATACATGGGGTGTTTTGGTACGGGGTACGAGCTCACTCGCAGGTTATGCATCTACTTGGATTGATTCGGGTGATTTATCTCTCCAAAACCATTTAGAGACAGTGACGAAAAATGCTACATATCTAAGCAAAACAACTCAGAATCAACAGATTGACTGCTGCTATTCTGTCATAATGAATAAGATAATTGACAAAGTCAAAGAAGCAAAATAGTATGCTGTTCTTGGTTGTTGTTGTTGTTGTTGTTATTAGTGTTTTAGGGCGCGTCGACGACGGGGGTCATTAGCGCCCTAACAACAACCAGGCGTGACAATGTGGCAAAATTGCCGTCTCTGTGACCGACTGTAAAGGGGTCGGCCACAGAGACAGCACAATAAAATACTAACATACTAAATAAAATACCATCTGCGTGGCCGACTGTAAAGAGATCGGCCACACAGACGGCAACATAAGAAATAAAACTGAGACAAGGAAAATTTAAAATTCATACATTAACTGGTTGACTGTAAGAGGGCCAACCAGTTTAAAAAACGAGTTAGCTGGCTGGCTGTAAAAGGGCCAGCTATATAAGCAGTGTCACAAGTAAAAGCAGTACTTGCATTGATGGATGTAAATGGCCACCAATCCAATATAAAACCTAGGCCGATCTGCCCAAAATTTTTGGGACAAGACCGGCCAAGCAACAAAACTTTAAAACCTTAGCCACATTGTCACTATCATTGTTTAAAATAAGTGACAGATCGTTGGCTAAGCCAACGTCTGCCCTTAAGTCTAAAAATAAATACACTCACTTAAAATGTGGCGTACCGTCAAAGGTACGCCACAAGCATCACATTCCGGTGGGTCCTCCCGGCGGAGGAGAAAGCTGTGTGTCAGAGGACAGTGCCCTATACGGAGGCGAGTCAGGAGAACCTCATCCCTCCTCGCCCGCTGGAAGGAGCTGCTCCACGGCTGAACGGTCGGTTTGACCAGCCGGAGCTTATTATGCTCTACCTCCAGCCACTGCCTCTGCCAAATGTCAAAAACAAATCTTTTCCCCGCCGAGGCAAGGTCAGACTTTGGGACCGGTTCAAAGTCAACTCTGACCTTGTTGCAGGCTAACTTGGCAGCTTCATCAGCTGCCTCGTTCCCCCTGATTCCCACATGACCAGGTACCCAGCAGAATACTACCTCCTTTCCAGAAGATTGGAGGGATCGGAGGGTGTCCTGGATGTCCTGGAACAGACGATCTGCTGGGTACATGCTTCCCACGGCCTGGATGCAGCTGAGGGAATCACAGCATATGATGTACTTCATGCTGCGACTTACTTTCATATGCTGGAGCGACCTTAACAAAGCGTAACACTCTGCAGTGTATACGCTGCAATAGCTATTCAGTTTGTAATTATAAGTCGCTCGAGGGAACACTACGGAGCAGCCAACTCCGTTAGCCTGCTTAGACCCATCCGTGAATACCGGGGTAAAATCGTGATGCTGGTTTAAAACATCCATAAACATTCTGATAAAAACATTGTCATTGGTAAACCGCTTGTTGTACCTGGACAATTCTAAAACAGTTCTGGGCCTCTTTAAAAGCCAGGGAGGAGATTTACTCCAACCCTGGTGATAAAAAGGGGGTATCTCAAACCCATGCTCCTCCATAATAGCCTTTGTGCGTAAGCTAAACGGTTTGGTTGCTCTTAAGCGGTTGGTATACAGTCGTTCGTAGTTTGGACGAATTACTACATCGTACACGGGACTAGCTGGTGTTGTGGCAATGTGCAAGTAGTGTCGCACCATGAGGAGGCGCCGACGGGTGGAAAGCGGCGGCTCGCCTGACTCAGCACAGATGCTGATAATCGGACTGGTGCGGTACGCACCGGTTGCGAGCCGGATTCCTGCATGATGGACACTGTCTAAAATGCGCAGATAGCTGTCCCGTGCCGAACCGTATACTATACAACCGTATTCAAGCCGCGACCGCACAAAGGCTTTATAGAATTGTAGCAGGCAGGAGCGGTCAGCACCCATGACCTGCCATACAGGCACTTTAAAATATTGAGGGCTTTTAGGGCTCTGGCTTTCACATCTTTTAGATGTGGTAGCCAGCTTAACCTACTATCAAAGATGAGGCCCAGAAAACGAATATTATTAGTAAAAGACAAAATGGTGTTCCTCAGGGTAAGACGAGGTTCTGGTAAAAGGCTACGAGATCGACTAAAAAGTACGCACTGGGTTTTCTCAGGAGAAAATCGAAAACCAGTTCGTACTGACCACTCATCAAGCCTGTTCAGCGCGAGCTGCAACTGCCGCTCAGCGCTTCGCAGACTAGATGATGCACAAAAAATTAAAAAATCATCAACATATAAGGAGAACCGTATCGGACTCCTTATTACAGTTGTGATGCTGTTTATCGCAATAGCGAAAAGAATAACACTTAAAATTGAACCCTGAGGAACACCATTTTCCTGGATAAAAACATCTGACACTTCCTTACCGACTCGGTACCGGAAGCAACGCTGAGATAAAAATGACTGTATGAAACGGGGTAGATTTCCCTAAAACCCCATTCATGGAGTTGTTTTAAAATACCATACCGCCAGGTAGTATCGTAGGCCTTGTCTATGTCAAAAAACACGCCAACAAGATGTTGGTTCCGGATAAAGGCGTCCTGTATCGCCGCTTCCAGTAGGATCAGGTTGTCCAAGGTAGAACGGAACTTCCTAAATCCACACTGAAAGCGACTCAAAAGGTTTCGGGATTCAAGACACCAGATAAGGCGGCGGTTGACCATCCGCTCCAGTGTCTTCCCCACGCAGCTTGTTAAGGCAATGCTGCGATAACTACCTGGCAACAATTTGTCCTTCCCTGGTTTTAAAATGGGTATTAGCGTTGCTTCTTTCCACGAGTCGGGGAAGTGTCCTCCGGTCCATATATCGTTAAAAATACCTAGAAGGTACTCCTTAGCATCTTTACCAAGATGCCTCAGCATCTGGTACTGGATCAGGTCGGGTCCTGGTGCTGTGTCCTTGGTGCCTTTAAGGCGGCTTCCAACTCCCAAAATGTAAAATGGGTGTTGTACGCGTGGATATCCGGCGAGTCGAAGCTTAGAAAATCTCGTTCGGCAGCAGCTCTTCTTTGCTTGAACCGAGGTTCCAGCCTGTCAGACGAAGTGATAGCAGCGAATGACTCTGCCATCAGCTGCGCAATACTTCGCTCGTCGGTGACTACACGTCCCTGATCCAGTAATCCAGATACTGGCGATCGAGAGTACCTTCCAGATATACGACGGATTGACTCCCATACTTTTGTCGATGAAGTGGATCGGTTAATTGTGCTCACAAAGTTCTGCCATGACCTTCTCTTGCTCTCCTTAATCACTCGACGCGCCTTTGCTCTAGCAACTCTGAACGCCGCGAGGTTGTCAGGTGTTGGATGCAACTTGAAACGGCGCAAGGCCCGTCTGCGGCCCTGGATGGCGGAACGACATTCATCGCTCCACCAAGGCACAGGCATTCGTCGCAGCGCTCCAGAGTTGCTAGGCATAGATATATCAGCCGCCTGGTGGATCACTTCGGTGAAGTGTTTCACCTTCTCGTCAATAATGTCACGCTGTTGAAGAGTGACGGACCGGCGATAGAGCTGCCAATCAGCTCTGCTGATATTCCATTTGTGATGAATAGTTCTTCTTCCACGATCGAGTTCCATGTGCAGCCATATAGGGAAGTGGTCGCTTCCGTGTAGGTCGCGATCCACCTCCCAGCGCACAGAGTCCGCTACAGAAGGAGAGCAAAGGGAAAGGTCAATGGCAGAGGACGTACCGGAAGCAGTTGTAAAATGAGTCATTTGGCCGTTGTTGAGGATACACAACTCCTCCTGCTCTAATAGTCTACAAATTTCTCGACCTCTGGGGCAATCGGTGGTCGACCCCCACAGCGCACTATGGGCGTTGAAGTCTCCCAGTAGGAGATATGGCCGAGGAATTTGCCGCACTAGATCAACCAGTTGATCGTAATCAACTGGTGCACCAGGTGGTAGATATACGGAGCAGATGGTAAATTGTATTGGGCCATATATTTTAACTGCAACTGCTTGTAAGGTGGAGGTGAGAGCAACAGGTTCAGAGTGGACAGTGTTTTGGACAAACACAGCCACTCCCCCCTTCGCTCGATCACCCTCGGTATCGTCCCTTCGGTATATATCATAACCTCTTAGCACGGGTTCGTGTGACGGTCTAAAATGTGTCTCCTGCAAGCAGAGACACAAAGGGTTAGACCGTGCTAAGAGTTGTACCTCTTCTTTGTGAGCCTGAAAACCGTTTAGATTCCATTGAAGTATGGGAGCCATCCTATTCATTAAAATTAACCCGCCCCGGTTCGGGTGGGACATCACTTCCTGGCTGCTGAGAAACGGGTGTACCGTCGTCCAGCAGCATCACTATGTCATCGGGTTCCGATGATCCTATATCCATCTCTGGCGCACTAATCGTAACCTCGAAGCCACCTTGTTTTTTCTTTTTCCTTGGTCTCTTCCCCTTCTCCTGCCACTGGGCAGCCTGGGCGGGGATGAAGAGGGTGACCTTATGAATTTTGTGCGGTCAGTTTGTTTAAAACTTTGGACCCCTAATTTTCTCCTGTGGCCTAATAGGTTGTACTGCGGCTACTACAGCCTCAGGTGCTGCTGTAGGTTCAGGGGGTGTCTGTTACAACTTGTGATGCTATTGGTGAGGCTTTGACTACTGCTGGAGTGGTCGAGGTTGCAGCCGTGCTGCTCCCGACATCCGCAGTCCTTTGGTGTTCTGACCGTGACAGTTTTTGCGCCGCATTTACACTCGCAAGAGCACATTGTGCTCGTGCTCATGTCCGCGGTGGACGTCTGGGTGGCGACACTTTCTTTTCTCACAGGAGTTTTCACCATAGTCGCGAAGCTAGTAGCGAAGACGGGCGGGGCTAGCGCCTTTACCTTCTTCTTCGCCTCGACGTACGGAATTCTTTCTTTTGTTTTATACTCCTGGATCTTTCGTTCTTCGACATAAACTCGACACGACTTGCTCCATGCAGGGTGGGATTCGGAACAGTTAATACACACCTGTGGTAGAGTGCACTCCGTACCCGGCTCATGGGCACTCTTGCCGCATTTCCCACAGGTGGCATTTCCTTTGCAGTTCACCGTCGTATGCCCAAACCTTTGACACTTGTAACAGCGCATCGGGTCTGGTACATACGGGCGAACATTCAAGTTCAAATACCCTGCTTTAATTGATGATGGTAACGTTGGCGTGTCGAATGTCAACACGAAGGTGGCAGTCTTCTCAATGCTGCCATTTACTCTCCGTGTTATCTGTCGGACCTCAACCACTTTTTTCAGTTCCCCATTCCTTAAGGAGTTCCTCTTTTTCAACATCCATTAAATCGCGGCAGGTGATGACGCCTTTACTGCTATTTAGTGTTTTATGGAGTTCGCATGTTACTGCGAACTCCCCGAGGTTCTCACACTTAAGGAGCATGGAAGCTTGCCTGCTGGTAGAGGTTTCCAGCAGCAGGGTGCCATTCCTGAGTTTCTTAACAGATTTCAGTGTGCCTGCAATACCCTCCAGTCCCTTTGAAATATAGAAAGGGGATACCTTTTCAAAGGTCCCTTCCTTCCTATGCATTATAACAAAAGCATTATCTAATGGGCAACCCATTCTGTTACTCTCTGTTCCAGATGCGGGTGGGCTATCAACCCTCACGCGCTTCTTTGAGGTGGGTGTATTTTTATTATCCTGCGGCACACCCGTACCGCAGGTTTTTTTGGGTTTTTGTGGATGACTGAATTTTGGTCCCACGAGTAAAACCAGTTTATAAGAGAATGCTAATACAACAGGGGTGCGCAGGTGCCCCTGAGGTTGCACGCTAGCGAGTGATTTCCCTCATCACTCATTCGCCTCCTCGGCACGTGTCTGACCTTGAGGTTGAGGGTTTTTTTATAGAGGTTTGTTCCGTCCTCGCAATCCAGGCGATGCAGCCAAGATCCCCGTTCTCCTAGGCACACAACGTTCCACCGCCACGCCCTACGGTAGTCGTTGAAGCATGGTAGGAGTTTACGGTGTGGGAAACTTGCGGCGCTCACAAGTTTCCAGCTCGGGCACCGCGGGTTCGCCAAACCCGTACCTGGCACTTGCGTACCAGGCCCCTGCGGGGCTGTTCTTGGTGACGAAACAACCGATGCCAGTGGTAAAGAACAACTCAGTGATGTATCAGGTATTTGGATGTACAAAACAGCACAATACACGAAGAGTTTGTGTGTTTTCTGTCTGTAACTGATTTGACTGGTGCTGCATTAAGTGATCATATCATTAAACAATTAAATAAAGTTGGCCTACAAGTTAAGAATTTGAGAGGTCAAGGGTATGACGGAGGTGCCAACATGTCTGGGAAATTTAGTGGTGTACAATCCCGAATAAAGTAGCTCCAACCGCTAGCGACTTATATGCTTTGCGCAGCACATAAACTAAACCTAGCTGTTGTGAAGGCCTGCAGCTTACCTAGTGTTCGGAATATGATGGGAATTGTAAGCAGTGTTACCAATTTTGTGCGTGAGTCAGCAAAAAATTTGGAACTTATCAAGCGAGCTGTGCTTGAAAAACATCCAGAGGAGAAAAGACTTAAGTTACAAAGGCTTAGTGATACACGCTGGCTTGAAAGACATGACGCACTCCTTCAACTCAAAGAGCTCTTTGACTCTATTGTACAGTTTCTTGAAGAAATAGACAGAACTTCTCCATCATCAAAAAGTGCATGTCTTCTGGCTTCTCTTCAATGATTTGACTTTGTCTTACCTTTGACAGTAACTGCCACTGTATTTGAAATTACTGTTTCGCATTCACGGCAACTTCAGGCTATTGCATTAGACCTCAACCTGTGCTATGAATTGGTAGACAAAGTAATAAGAACACTAGAAAGATACAGATAATGTAAATATGAAGAAATTTTTCAAGAGGCATGTCGTATTGTGGAATCTTTAGACATCCCAGTGCAGGCACCCAGAATAGCAAAACGTTCAACTCATCGCTCAAATATAAAAGCATTTGGTGCTAAGGAATACTACAGGTAAAAATAACCCCTTCAATACATACAAATGCTTGTTGCAACATTTCTTTATTTTCTGTTCTTTTGTGCTCAAGAATAATGTTATATTTTGTTTCAGATTGAATGTATTCCTTCCTTTCATTGACTATGTATTGGGACAGTTGAGGAGCCACTTTTCGAGAGCAGAGCACTCTTCAATTCTCGACCTGTTCATGCTTATACCAAGTGCCATTGTGCAGAAAGAAAATCTGACCTCCGTAGTGGCAGCTGCACGTGTTTACAGCGGTGACTTGCCCCATCCTCTCTCGCTATCGGGAGAAATAACTCTTTGGAAGGAGCTTTGGAGAGACAGGGAACATCTCCCCCTAACAGCAGCAGAGGCACATCAGCAGACAAATGAGTTTTTACCAAATATAAAAATTCTGTTACAAATTCTAGCCACATTACCAGTCACCACTTGTAGTGTGGAGCGCAGCTGCTCTTCGCTTAAGCTAATAAAATTGTATCTTCGTACGACAATGACTGAAGACAGGCTGAACGGTTTGGCTGCTATATACATTCATCCAGATACAGCTAGCAGCCTACAACCTGTTGAAGTCATTGAAGAATTTTCAAAAAGCTATCCAAGGAGACTCACTATGTATTAAATAAGCAAAATAAAATTGTGTGTGCTTTTTTTTAGTGTTTACCTTGATAAAGCCTACCCTGGCCAGGGTCAAGCCCCCCCCCCCCAAACCAAAATCCTGGATCCGCCCCTGCACACAACGTTATGCCGTCACGTCCTATGGTGGTCGTTGAGGTATGTAAAGAGTTTATGGTGTGGGGAACTTGCGGTATTAACAGGTTTCCTACACGGGTTCCTCCATTCCAGGCAAAAGTGTTAATAGAATTTAAATTTTATCTTATACCGGGTATATATAAAAATCTCGTGTCATGATGTTTGTCCGCAATGAACTCTGAAACTACTTAACCGATTTTGATGAAATTTGGATTTAATGTGTGTAATTTGGCCCAACTTAATATATCGGATAATTTTTATCTCGATTATTGACATCAATATTTATTATTGCAAATTATAACGTTAGTCATAGGACAATGGTTAGTAAATTCCATAAGTTTCTAACAGATGGCGGTGTGATAATTTATCGTCATAGGTTGGGTAACCATCCAGTAGATGGAGTTGTATTTCGATTTATTAATGCTACTGTCTGTTCCACTCCTTATCTGTTTTTTTGAATTTTAATTGTGCTGTGTATTGTGTTATAATTACACTATATTGTTGTGCATCGTTTGTGTGTTATTATGCGTAACGACAAAGTAATTACATGTTGTTGTTGTTGTTGTTGTTTTAGGGCGCGTCGACGGCGGGGTCATTAGCGCCCTAACAATTACCAGCCTAAACTGTGGCTCAAAGTACTAAAATACTATCTGCATGGTCGACTGTAAAGGGGTCGACCATGCAGACAGCAAATAAAATAATTCACAAATATAAAACACAAGACAGTGCACCACCTGAATGGCTGTAAAGGGGCCATACAGGGTCCCAAACTAATTAAAAACACTACATCTCTCGCCGGCTGTATAGTGGCCAGCGAAAAGGAATTAAAAAATATAAAAATTAAAAACAATGCACATGGATGAGTAGCTGTAAAGAGGCCACCCACCCATCTTAAAACTAGGCCGATCTGCCTAAAATTTTAGGCACTAGACCGGCCAATACGCAAAATTTTAAAACACTCGCCACACTGCTGGTCTCATTGTTTAAAATAAGGGCCAGATCGTTCGCCAGGCCAACATCTGCCCTTAAGTCTAAAAACAAAGCACAATCAACTAAAATGTGGCGCACCGTCAGAGGTACGCCACAAGCATCACATACCGGAGGATCCTCCCGGCGGAGGAGAAAACTATGTGTCAGAGGACAGTGCCCTATGCGGAGGCGAGTAAGGAGAACCTCATCCCTCCTCGCCCGCTGGAAGGAGCTGCTCCACGGCTGAACGGTCGGTTTGACCAGCCGGAGCTTATTATGCTCTACCTCCAGCCACTGCCTCTGCCAAACGTCGGAAACAAATCTTTTCACCGCCGAGGCAAGGTCAGACTTCGGGACCGGATCAAAGTCAATTAGGACCTTGTTGCAGGCTAACTTGGCAGCTTCATCAGCTGCCTCGTTCCCCCTGATTCCCACATGACCAGGTACCCAGCAGAATACGACCTCCTTTCCAGAAGATTGGAGGGATCGGAGGGTGTCCTGTATGTCCTGGACAAGACGATCTGCTGGGTACATGCTTCCCATGGCCTGGATGCAGCTGAGGGAATCACAGCATATGATGTACTTCATGCTGCGACTTACTTTCATATGCTGGAGCGACTTTAACAAGGCGTAACACTCTGCAGTGTATACGCTGCAATAGCTATTCAGTTTGTAATTATAAGTCGCTCGAGGGAACACTACAGAGCAGCCAACTCCGTTAGCCTGCTTAGACCCATCCGTGTATACCGGGGTAAAATCGTGATGCTGGTTTAAAACATCCGTAAACATACTGATAAAAACATTGTCATTGGTAAACAGCTTGTTGTACCTGGACAATTCTAAAACAGTTTTGGGCCTCCTTAAAATCCAGGGAGGAGATTTACTCCAACCCTGGTGATAAAAAGGGGGCATCTCAAACCCATACTCCTCCATAATAGCCTTTGTGCGTAAGCTAAACGGTTTGGTTGCTCTTAAGCGGTTGGTATACAGTCGTTCGTAGTTTGGGCGAATTACTACATCGTACACGGGACTAGCTGGTGTTGTGGCAATATGCAAGTAGTGTCGCACCATGAGGAGGCGCCGGCGGGTGGAAAGCGGTGGCTCGCCTGACTCAGCACAGATGCTGATAATCGGACTGGTGCGGTACGCACCGGTTGCGAGCCGGATTCCTGCATGATGGACACTGTCTAAAATGCGCAGATAACTGTCCCGTGCCGAACTGTATACTATACAACCGTATTCAAGCCGCGACCGCACAAAGGCTTCTATAGAATTGTAGCAGGCAGGAGCGGTCAGCACCCCATGACCTGCCACAAAGGCACTTTAAAATATTGAGGGCTTTTAGGGCTCTAGCTTTCACATCTTTTAGATGTGGTAGCCAGGTTAACCTACTATCAAATATGAGGCCCAGAAAACGAATATTATTAATAAAAGACAAAACGGTGTTCCTCAGGGTAAGACGAGGTTCTGGTAAAAGGCTACGAGATCGACTAAAAAGTACGCACTGGGTTTTCTCAGGAGAAAATCGAAACCCAGTTCGCACTGACCACTCATCAAGCCTGTTCAGCGCGAGCTGCAACTGCCGCTCAGCGCTTCTCAGACTAGATGATGCACAAAAAATTAAAAAATCATCAACATATAAGGAGAACCGTATCGGACTCCTTATTACAGTTGAGATGCTGTTTATCGCAATAGCGAAAAGAATAACACTTAAAATTGAACCCTGAGGAACACCATTTTCCTGGATAAAAACATCTGACACTTCCTTACCGACTCGGTACCGGAAGCAACGCTGACATAAAAATTACTGTATGAAACGGGGTAGATTTCCCCTAAAACCCCATTCATGGAGTTGTTTTAAAATACCATACCGCCAGGTAGTATCGTAGGCCTTATCGATATCAAAGAACACGGCCAACAAGATGTTGGTTGCGAATAAAGGCATCCTGTATCGCCGCTTCCAGCAGGATCAGGTTGTCCAAGGTGGAACGGAACTTCCTAAATCCACACTGAAAGCGACTCAATAGTTTTCGGGATTCGAGACACCAGACAAGGCGGCGGTTAACCATCCGCTCTAGCGTCTTCCCGACGCAGCTTGTTAAGGCGATGCTACGATAACTACCTGGCAACATTTTGTCTTTCCCTGGTTTTAAAATGGGTATTAGCGTTGCTTCCTTCCACGAGTCGGGGAAGTGTCCTTCGGTCCATATATCGTTAAAAATACCTAGAAGGTACTCTTTAGCACCTTTGCTGAGATGCCTCAGCATCTGGTACTGGATCAGGTCGGGTCCTGGTGCTGTGTCCTTGGTCCCGTTTAGGGCGGACTCCAACTCCCAAAATGTAAAAGGGGAGTTGTACACCTGGAAATCCGGCGACTCGAAGCTAAGATTGTGTCTTTCTGCAGCAGTTCTTCGTTGCTGGAACCGAGGTTCCAGCCTGGCAGTGGAAGTGATAGCAGCGAATGACTCTGCCATCAACTGCGCTATGCTTCGTTCGTCGGTGACTACACGCCCCTGATCCAGTAGTCCAGATACTGGTGGGCGGGAGCACCTTCCAGATATACGGCGGATTGACTCCCATACCTTTGTTGATGAAGTGGAACGGTTAATGTTGCTCACAAAAGTCTGCCATGATCTTCTCTTGCTCTCCTTAATCACTCGACGCGCCTTTGCTCTGGCAACTCTGAACGCCGCAAGGTTGTCAGGTGTCGGGTGCAACCTGAAACGGCGCAAGGCTCGCCTGCGGCCCTGAATGGCTGAACGACATTCATCGCTCCACCAAGGGACTGGCGTTCTTCGCGGCGTTCCTGAGTTGGTAGGCATCGAAATATCAGCTGCCCTGTGAATAACTTCGGTGAAGTGTTTCACCTTTTCTTCAATATTCTCACACTGGTGGAGAGTAACGGAACGGCTATAGAGCTGCCAATCAGCTCTGCTGACATTCCATTTGTGGTCGATAGTTCTTTCTCCACGGCCGAGCTCCACGTGCAACCGTATCGGGAAGTGATCGCTTCCATGAAGGTCACGATCCACTTCCCAGCGCACGGAGTCCGCCAGTGAAGGAGAGCAAAGAGAGATATCAATGGCAGTGGACGTACCGGTAGCAGTAGTAAAGTGAGTCATTTGGCCGGTATTAAGGACACATACGTCCTCTCGCTCCAATAATCTACAGATTTCCCGGCCTCTGGGGCAATCGGTGGTCGACCCCCACATCACACTGTGCGCGTTGAAGTCTCCTAGCAGGAGAAAGGGCCGGGAAATTTGCCGCAATAGATCAGCCAGTTGACCAAAATCAACAGGTGACCCCGGCGGTAGATATAACGAGCACACTGTCAATTGTACCGGTCCATGAATTTTGGCAGCTACTGCCTGTAGGTTAGAGGTGAGAGCAACAGGTTCGGAGTGAACTGTGTTCCGAACAAACACAGCCACTCCCCCCTTAGCTCGATCACCCTCGGTATCATCCTTCCGGTAATATATTATAGCCTCTTAGCACAGGTTGGTGCGTTGGTCTGAAGTGTGTCTCTTGGAGGCAGAGACACAAAGGATCAGACCGTGCTAAGAGCTTTAACTCCTCTTTGTGAGCCATAAAACCGTTGATGTTCCACTGGAGTATGGGAGCCATCCTACCGATTTAATTTTACCCGCCCCGGTTCGGGTGGGTCATCGGTCGCTGTATGCTGGGGAACGGGACCAGCCTCGTCCACCAGCATCTCAATTTCTTCCTCCACGGAAGCAGAGACAGACATCTCCGACCCAGAGGACTCCTCAAATCCCTCCCCATCCTTTTTCTTTTCTTCCTCTGCTTCTTCCCCTCCCTATTGCTGGGCAGTCTGGGAGGAGACGAAGAGGGGGACTTAATAAACTGGGTCGGGTCTGTCTGTCTAAATTTCCGACCCCGGATCTTCTGATCACCTACATAACAGATGTAGCAGATGGTAGTGCCACAACTGTCAAAGTTCGGGGTGGAATTGGAGGTGGCGCAACTCTGACACTTGATGCTGGTGGTGGTGGACTTTCAGTGACTGCTGCTGGTGTGGTTGAGGTCGCAGACGTACTACTACCGACGTCCGCGGTCTTCGATGTTACGACCTTCGCGGTTTTTGCACCGCATTTGCATTCACATGAGCACGTTGTGCTGGTGCTCATATCTGCAACGGACGTCTGGGTAGCAGTACTTTGTTTCCTGACGGGAACTGAAGCCATCTTAGCAAAACTAGTTGCAAAAATTGGAGCGGCGAGCGACTTGGCCCTCTTTTTAGCTTCCCCATAGGGAATCCGCTCTTTGGTCTTCAGCTCCTGTATCTTGCGCTCTTCAAGATACACTTGACACTCCCTACTCCAGGCCGGGTGCGATCCGGAGCAGTTGACGCACACCTGTGGTAGCGTACAACTGACACCCGGCTCATGTGCCCCCTTGCCGCATTTACCACAGGTGGGGCTGCCCTTACATGACGCCGTCGTATGTCCGAACCGCTGACACTGAAAACAGCGCATCGGGTCCGGAACATACGGACGGACGTTAAGATTTATGTAGCCTGCTTTGATATTCTTTGGTAGTACTGGAGTGTCAAACGTCAGGACGAAGGTGGCAGTCTTTTCAATACTGCCATTAACCCTTCGCGTAATCTGACGTACCTCAACCACTTTATGATCTTCCCACTCCTTAACAAGTTCCTCGGTTCCCATGTCAATGATGTCACGACAGGTGACTACGCCCTTAGAACAGTTCAGCGTTTTATGGAGTTCGCAAGTAACCGCGAACTCCCCGAGTTTCACACAGTTAAGGAGTGTGTTAGCCTGCCGACTGGTGGTTGTTTCCAGCAGCAGTGTCCCGTTCCTCAGCTTCTTTACAGAGTTTAGGGTCCCTACGAGACCCTGTAATCCTTTTTGGATATAAAACGGCGACACTTTTTCGAATGATCCTTCCTTCCTTATCATTACAACAAAGGCGTTCGCAATCGAACATACCTTTCCGTTACTCTTAGTTTCTGAAGCTGGGGGGCTATCAACCCTCACCCGCTTCTTAGAACTGGGTGTATTTATTTTAGCCTGCGGCACACCCGTACCGCAGGGTTTGGTGGTTTTTGTGGAAGACTTAATTTTGGTCCCACGAGTAAAACCAGTTTAAAAAGAAGCGCTAATACAACAGGGGTGCGCAGGTGCCCCTGAGGTTGTACGTTAGCGAGTGATCTGCCTCTCACCCATGCACCTCCTCGGCACGTATCCGACCTTGAGGTTAAGGGGTTTTTTATAGAGGTTTGTACCGTCCTCGCGATCCGGGCGATGAAGCCAAGATCCCCGTTCTCCTAGGCACACAACGTTCCACCGTCACGCCCTACGGTGGTCGTTGAAGCATGGTAGGAGTTTACGGTGTGGGAAACTTGCGGCGCTCACAAGTTTCCAGCTCGGGCACCGCGGGTTCGCCAAACCCGTACCTGGCACTTGCGTACCAGGCCCCTGCGGGGAAAGTAATTACACACATCGAAGAAAACGTTACGATAAATTCAAAACTGTGTAAGTATTTCTTACTTGCTTCTCATTTTTATTCTTTTCGTTATGGCCAGCGCTCCAGTACTCCTTCATTATTGCACTGTGTTTTCTCTTTCTCTCCTCTCTACCTTGGAATCCTGCCATATTCGAAATCTGCTTTCGAATGATTCTTTTTCCATACTTTTCAGTGATATTATTTCGTACAGCAGCGCGTTACCGGGAGAGTGTGTTCCCGGATCTATCAAATAATTACTTAGATCACAGTAATCGTTCTATTTTGGCATAACCACACAATCTTCGGTTAAAGATTGGTTCACCAATTACACTGTTTGACAAGGGTTCTATTTCTGATATTAAAATGTGTGATTCTAAACCAATATATCATGGGAAATTCAAATCTGGAAACGGAATTTCGCTGTCAGGGATACTTTTGGCGTAATTTGTATATATATGTATATATATTCTCATTTATTACACAAACAGGGACGTTATAGGCATATATGTGTATGGTGCTGGTTTGCTTCTGAAGATATGTTAAGTCTTTGGTTTTACACGTCAGTGTTTCTCCAGTTATCTAGTACTAATTTAGTTCTGGTATATTATTAAAGAGATATTTTTAAATTTTCAGAAAATGCCTCGTCGTCGTAGTTGTCAATACAAGCCAGATAACTTCTGTTACATTTGTGGGAAGTTCACCTTTACAAGAAATCGGAAGAAAGTTTCAGCAGTCATAAAGAAAGCATATAAACATTACTTTGGAGTAGAGGTAGGAGACCAAGATAAGGAATGGGCACCACATTTCTGTTGTGATAAATATTACTGTAAACTAATTGAATGGTGGAAGGGTAAAGAGAATGTGGTGTTGTTCGCTGTGCCCATGGTATGGAGAGAGCCAAAGGACCATGTTACTGATTGTTATTTCTGTGTAACCAAAATTCAGGGTTTTACTAACAAAAAATCTAAGAGGCACATTGTTTATCCTGATCTACCTTCAGCGAGAAAGCCAGTGGAGCATTCCGACGGACTTCCAGTACCTTCAAGACCTACAGATGAAATTCAGAGTGTCAGTGATGTTAATTGTGTTGAAGAAATCACTTGTACTGTGGCAGATGACCCTCTGTATCAGTGCTCAAGTGACTCATCGCCACATTTACTAATTCAAGCAGATTTAAATGATTTAGTGCGTGATCTAGGACTAAGTAAACAAAAGGCGCAACTGCTTGGTTCGAGGTTACAAGAGTATAATCTACTCCACCAAAGCACTAAAATCAGTGTATTTAGGCACCGAGAACATGCCTTTATTTCTTATTTTGTAACTGACGAAGCACTAACATTTTGCAATGACGTTGCTGGTCTAATGAGAGTTCTGAACTTCACCTACTGTTCAGAGGAGTGGAGACTTTTCATAGATACATCCGAAACACGTCTCAAGGGTGTTTTGCTCCACAATGGAAATAAAATGCCTTCTGTTCCAGTTGCTTACGCCAGCTTAACTAAAGAGAATTATGAAATCTTACGGCGAATGCTAAATTCTTTACAATACAATGAATACAAATGGAAAATACATGGATATTTCAAAGTAATTGCTATAACATTGAGAATGCAACAAGGCTACACAAAGTATGCATGTTTTTTTTTTTTTTTTTTTTTTTTTTTTTTTTTTTTTTTTTTTTTTTTTTTTTTTGCGAGTGGGATAGTCGTGACAGAAATTCTCAATATGTGAAGAAGAAATGGCCTGAGCGGAAGTAAGTGGAAAGTGGGGGAAAAAAATGTGCAACGTGCAAGTCTGGTAGCTCCTTGTAACATAACAAGCGTCTGCGCCAGGTGTCTGTTAACGATGTATTATCTTTGAGTAATAGTAAGTCAGTCTGTCTCTGACCGCCGGAAGAGATTGTTAGCGCGGAGGTCTAACAGTTTGGAAATTGTTACAGACTCAAGTAAAGTAGTAAAGTGATTTATGTAAGTGTGTGATGAATAGAATTTGTGATTCGGAAGAGAACATTTTTCTTAAAGTGGCTACATGTGGTGAGAGGAACTTTAATCAATGTGGTAGATCATTTTGTTGTAGAAACTCATTATCCTACGAACTTGTAATTTTCGGCGAAGTCCAATCCCTTATCTAAAATCTCAAATTTGGTGGTCGTATTTTTCCGTTGGGTGAAATAGCTGGATCTTAACTATTACAATAAAGTCACTTTGTGTGAGGTTGCATATAAACTGTTGAACTGTTCTTTTTATTTAGTGAACCCAACGCTCGAAATTTACCTAAACCTGGCGACCGCGGCATAAGAACCTTTTTTTATCTGTTTAATGAACTTATTTGTATTTCTAAATAAGTGACTGTGTGCTTAAATCAGTATTCAAAATTTAACCCAACATAAAACCTTTGTACCCTTGCATCCTGAAGATATACTACTTCCACCACTTCACATCAAGCTTGGCTAATGAAGCAGTTTGTAAAGGCCATGGATCCAACAGGCAGTGGATTTGCATATCTAGCTGACAGATTTCCCCGGCTTTCAGCTGCCAAAATAAAGGAAGGTGTATTTGTGGGCCCTCAAATCAAGGAGCTGCAAAAATATAAAAATTTTGAAACACAGTTAACAGCTAAAGAAAAGAGAGCATGGGAATGTTTCAAGAAGGTGTCAGAAAACTTTCTCGGAAGAAAAAGAGCTGCCAGCTACAAAGAAATGGTGAATGACATGATCACAGCATATCAAGATCTTGGGTGCAATATGTCTCTGAAGGTGTATATGAAGGACTCTCGTCTGTATTACTTCACAGAGAGTTGTAGTGACGTATCGGATGAACATGGTGAAAGATTCCATAGAGACATATCTACAATAGAAAGGCGTTATGAAGGGAAATGGGTACCATCAATGTTAGCAGATTATTGCTGGAATATAATTCGAGAGAAAGAAGATTGTCAATACAAGAGAAAAAAGTGACAAGAATTACTGTAATTACTCATGCAAAATAAATGCTACAAAGCGAATACACTGAGTATACTTTGTTAATGTTAGTTCCCCCCTCCCTTAATGTGACTAACTTAATAACATCATAAAAATCTGATTTGATTCTTGAATGTCAGCTAATGTGTTCTGCACTATATCAGAAAGAAAAGCAAAAAAATAAACTTGCGATTACTCGTAAACTATCCCTAACATAAAGAAACTAAAAACAGGTTTGAATTCAGTGCTCGAAGTACAACTAGGCACAAAATGTATTTTTTCAGAAATAGAAAAAAAGTTTTTTTTTTTTTTTTTTTTTTTTTTTTGGTAGAACAGTGTTATTCTTCAATCCACCTAGATCACGCAACGGCAACGGTACATGTTTGGTCATCAATAGGATCACCGGAAATGTTCTTGAAGCAACTATTTTGACTGGAAAGTTTAAAGGAGAAATCGTCTTGTTGCCACATATTCCCATGATATCGTCAGAATCCCCAATAACATTTAGAAGGCTTCTATTTCCGATTCATTTTGCTTTCGCTATCACCATAAATAAGTCCAAAGGCTAAACAATGTTCGTTTGTGACTTGGACTTGGAAAATACGTGTTTGCAGCTATGCCTGCTCACGTGTGGGAAAACCATCAAATCTATTTGTATTAGTAAAAGACACGCAAAAATATTGAGCTTAGATAAATTAAAATTATAAATTGTAATAATTTAAAATAATGAAAAAAATTGTTATAAATGTTTAAAAATCAACTTCATCTACCTCATTTATAAAACTGAAATTTCAATAACTAAATAAATAAGTTATTTTTTATAAATATCATTTTTTATATTTTCAATTAAATTAATTTTTAATAAATTTAAAAAAAATTATGTTTGTTTGTCCTTAATTTCAACTCCTCGAAACTCTTTACCAATTAATTTAGAATTTTCAAATCGACTAACACTTTTTTTATCTTTATTAGTGAATATTAATTTGATTACATTAGGAAGTTTAGAATAACATTGGTCCAACGTAGGTACTATAACTACTGAGTCACAGCAACGCGTGACCGGGTCAGCTAGTAGAATTAAAAGTCACATCAATAGGTCAGGTGTATATATAATTCACATACCTAGATCTATTGCTAGCATTCGAATCCGGTCTCCTTCCCACAATTTCCATAAGTATCCTGGTACAGAAAAGGCAACAGCTTGCAAAAAGAGTACAAAGCAGACCCACTGGTAGTAATTCTGCGTTATTACTTCATCACCCTTCAAGTGATAACTTACACCTGGTCGTAGTACATCTTGTCCGGTTGTGCCTGCACATAACAACAACGTTACACATTATCTACTATCCACCAATAACTAAAAATATATATATATTTTGTAAGATCTTACAACCCAACAATAGTATCCTTATAAATTTATATAATATACATGTAATGTAATGTTAATCAGTAGCTCATAAAGTTTTTGGTGTCAGTATAATTCCATAAAAATATCAGATCATTACTATCATGATAATCAAATTAAATTACGTGTAACAGATAGAATAATTACTGTAACAATAACTGTTTCATATTTTTTTTAAACTCATAAACAATTTTTCGGTAAAAGAAACTGAAGTTATTAACACTCCTGATTTGATAAACTGGGCAAACGAAATAGAAAGAATAAAATGATAAACGTGACCTACGTTCAAGGATTTATAAACAAAATTGTTATTCCGGTTTAAGAGCGCATTGATAATCGACAACGGGGCCTAATAACAAGCTTGGAAATGCAGCTTAAAAATATACGAAACTATTGTATGCATGGATGACTATAATGCGGTCGACCATACAGACAGCAAAATAAAATGAAACAATAAATTTCGGCTGTAAAAGGGTCACTAAAGCCACGAAATTTTACAAACAATGTCTGGTTACCTGTAAATAGGCCAGCAAGATTTAAAATCATAACACTAATAACGAAAAACCAACACAATGATTAAAACCACAAGAACTTAAAGAACAAAATCAAAAAACTACAAACCAGCTGTTGAAGATGGAATCACCGCAGAGCTTCTGAAATCATCAGGTCCAAAAACTATAACAGAGATCACAAAAATTATCTGAGTCATTTGGCAAACAACAAATACCAGAAGATTGTAAAAATGCGTTAATCCACCCTTCACACAAAAAGGGCCACAGAGTAAGTGTTAATAACTCCGGGAAATCTCACTGCAGTCAGTGCCATACAAACTTTTCACCCAGTGTCTCTTCGATAGGGCTTAACAACAACTGGAACCAATAATCGAAGAATATCAAGCAGGATTTTGACCAGGTAGATCTTGCACAGAACAATCCTCAACCTAAAACTTATCCTCAAACATCAAAGAATTTGTAGCAACCGTTACCTCTGCTCATTTGTCGATTTAAAACAAGTATATGACTCAGTTTATCGTGAGTCATTATTCCAAATATTGAAAGAACAAGGCTAAGACCCCAAAACTCTTGCTTTAATAAAACAAACCCTAACAGGGGGGAGAGGGGATATAAGAATTTTTCATTATTAAAACACGAGTAAGACAAGGAGACGGACTCTTTCCGTTACTGTTCAAATGCGTCCTCGAAAACGTGTTACAGGAATGGCGGAATCAAAAACCAATCCTTTGAATTGATCAGCCAATTATATTAGGCAGAGGAAAATAACAGATAGATTGCCTAGCATTTGCTGACGACTTTTTAGCAATCTGAACCCGTGGTGTCACAATTGCCCAAAAACAGATCGAACTCTTGAAAGAAATAGCAGAGAAAGTGAGTCTACAGGTTTGATTTGAGAAAACAGAATTGATGGCCCGCAATAAAAAAAACAAAGGAACAACAAAATACATGCAGACAAAATATTGGAAAATTAAACGAATCCCATACTTCAAGTTTCTCGGCGAAACAATTCAAGAGAATGAAATCGAAGCAAAGGCTAATGAAATTAGATGCCAAAAGATGGAAACAGCTAACCGCCTAACACAAAACATGTAAAACAAAAAAAAGCATTTCCATTCACACAAAGCTGTGATATTACAGTAAAGTTATTAAACCAGAATGTCTTTATGGTTGAGAAACACTTATTCTGAATAGGAAAAAGGATATAGAAAACATTGAGAAAAAGAACGCAAAATTATAAGGACATTTTTGGGCACAAAACTCATAGGAGACCAATGCACACTCAAAAGTAATCAGGAAATCTTACAATATGCAGACATTCACAGTGAAATTAGAAAACGCAGACTAAAATTTTATGGACACATCAAAAGAATGAACCCTAACAGACTGACAAGACAAATAGTTGAATTATATTAAAACCGAAGTAAAGCAATTTCAGATAAAATATAATGGATTGGTGAAATGAAGAAAGATCTCATACTAGCAGGAATCACTCCAAAAGATATTGGAAACAAGAATAAATTAAGTACACACCGGGTTATCTCAGCAGAGAGACGAAAACCGGTGTACACTGAACATTCATAGGGTACAAACACAAAGGACGCAGCTAGCCTGCATGCTTGCTGCCCGCGCTTTTTCGAGCCTGCGAGCCGACTCAGGTTCGCGCAGATTGCGAATACACAGAAAGCAGGTAAAGTTGACGGTAAGATGTCGAGCTCTTCGGACGAGGATTTTCTTCTCATGGAGAACACTTTATTGAAATTAAGAAAGAAGAATGGCATTCAGACAATAAATCGTGGCAGGGAAGGTTATGGTGAATGTTATCATTTGTTTAATGAGTTGAAGAAAGACGAACAAAGATTTTTTTCAAAATACTAGAATGACTTTGGAAACCTTTAATTTAATTTTAAGTAAAGTGGAACATCGTATAGCGAAAAACTGGTGTAATTGGCATCGTCAGCCTTTATTACCAGAAGAGAGATTGGTCATTACTATCAAGTGAGTAAAGTTATACTAATCAAATTAAGAAATTACTGATTTATTATAAGGTATTAAGAAACACATATATTAAGCATTTAATATATTTAATAATATGTATAATTCAATTGCGAGACGCCTGTGTTGTTCGTATCAGCATATTCTTGATACGTCCTTCATTGTTACTGACGGGGCTCTGAACTGAACTCGGGGAGATGTGTTCCAGAACAGCTTGACTGGTGCTGATATACAAACTGTTCTACTACTTCTTGCATTCGACTTCGAAACGAAAGTAATTTATTATTAGGAATTTTACGCATATGTAGAAGTAGACTCCTGAAAAAATGCAAACGTTCATCATCGCTGTTTTCTTTGGTTTCTCTTCGAAGCGACTTTTCTTTTAAATATTACAACTTTTGTTGCTCAATTTGTAAAATAGCCTGAATGAAAGTACTTAGAAACCTCTTTCTTTTTGTAATTGGTATCTAAAGAAACTCTGATGGAGCCGGTAATCCCTCATCACCACGATCAACATTCTCATTATTAGTATTATATATACTGTTCTTGTTGTGATGGTTGGGGTGGAAAAATCGTAGCTTGTGAATCATTGATGAAATGAAAACCTGTACATATTTCTTCGGGTGTTGAAACAGAGCTAAGATTTCCAGTTGAGCTTTAATAAATGTTTATCTCGAGCGAGGAAAATAGTGGAATGTGCTTTTGGAATTTTGTTTTCAAAGTGGCGTTTGCTTTCCAAAAGCATTGAAACAGATGTAAATTTGGTTGATAAGATTGTAAAATATATATGTATTTTACATAATACAATTATCGAGAGAGAAGGTTTTGAGCGTCATTCAACCGAAGTTTTTCTATTTAACGAAACCCACAAAATCCAACAACAAGCTGTAGGACGACCATGTAATGCAGCGAAAAGAGAGAGAGATATTTATGTATCATAATTTTCATATAATCCTTTACAGTACATTAAATGAATTCAACGAAAGAGAATATGAAACATATATATATATATATATATATATATATATATATATATATATATATATATAAAAATCACGTACTGTCTTCTTTCATTTCAGCATTTATTTCCCTCCAGCATCTGTCGACGACTTATCTTACTGTGCAGCTTATTCTTCTTATCCCATATCGGGGGCTTATC
>JARYHS010008074.1:25257769-25290972 GCA_031002005.1 Vandiemenella viatica | reverse complement strand
GTGGTTAGCCTATATTACCAGAAGAGAGATTGGTCATTACTAACAAGTGAGTAAAGTTATACTAATTCAAATCAAACACAAAATTAGAAAATTACTGATTTGTTGTTGTTGTTGTGTTGTTGTTTTGTTGTTGGGGCTTAAGGGCGCGTCGACGGCGGGGTCATTAGCGCCCTAACAACGACCGGCTTAGCAATGTGGCTTAAAATCCAAGTTCTACCGTCTGGATGGCCGATTGTAGGGGTCGGCCACACAGACGGCAATAGAGTAAAAAAGCTAAATGATGGCTGTAAAGGGGCCATTAAAATACGAACTTCACAGCACATATCTGGCTGGCTGTAAAGGGGCCAGTCAGACGTAAAAACTTAAATCTATAGTAAAACAAGAACAAAACAAGCTATGCACAATACATGGATGAGTGACTGTAAAATGGCCACTCATTCACGATTAAAAGATAGGCCGGTCCGTGTCACAAAATTTTGGGATAAGACCGCCCCACAACACAGAATTTTAAGAACTTTAGCCACATTGCTTAGCTCATTACCTAAAATAAGGGACAGATCGTTGGCTAGGCCAACGTCTGCCCTTAAGTCATAGAATAAAATACAATTAGTTAAAATGTGGCGTACCGTCAAAGGTACGCCACAAGCATCACATTCCGGAGGGTCCTCCCGGCGGAGAAGAAAGCTGTGCGTCAGAGGACAGTGCCCTATATCGGAGGCGAGTAAGGAGAACCTCATCCCTCCTCGCCCGCTGGAAGGAGCTGCTCCACGGCTGAACGGTCGGTTTGACCAGCCGGAGCTTATTATGCTCTACTTCCAGCCACTGCCTCTGCCCACACATCAAAAAGCATTCTCTTCGCCGCCGAGGCAAGGTCCTGACTTTGGGACCGGATCAAAGTCAATTCTGACCTTGTCGCAGGCTAACTTGGCAGCTACATCAGCTGCCTCGTTCCCCCTGATTCCCACATGGCCCGGTACCCAGCAGAATAAGCACCTCCTTTCCAGGAGATTGGAGGAAAGGAGGGCGTCCTGGATGTCCTGGACTAGACGATCTGCTGGATACATATTCCTATGGCCTGAATACAATGAGGGAATACAACAGCATATGATGACACAACTTATCGGCGCATTAACTTTCATATGCTAGGAGCGACGTCAAGCACGGCAGTAGGCATACTCGGGAAGTGTAAAAACAGCTGCACTGCCGTCAAGTTGATATGTGTAAGTCGCGTCGAGGGAACAAGGACGGAGCAGCCAACTCCGTGAGCCTGCTTAGACCCATCCGTATCACCGGGGTAAAAGTGTAGATAGCTCTGGTTTAAAGACAGTCATCTAAAAATTCTGATAAAAACATTATCTGCGGTACACAGCTTGTTGGGAACCGGCGATAATTCTAAAGTCTGTCTGGGCCTCTTTAAAAGCCAGGGAAGGAGAGTTACTCCACCCCTGGTGATAAAAAGAAGGAAGCTCGAAGCCGCATTGTTCTAAAATAGCCTTTGTACGTAGGCTGAACGGTTTAGTGGCTCTATGCCGGTTGGTATAGAGCCGCTCGTAGTTAGGGATGGAGCAAACTAGTGTCGTAGCACGGGACTAGCCAGAGTTGTGGCACATGTACATAGTGTCGCACCATGAGGAGATTGCCGCCGGAATGGAAAGCGGCGGCTCGCACAGACTCAGCACAAATGCTGGGGTCATTGGGCTTGTGCGATAGGCACCGTGGCGAGTCGAATTCCTCAGCATGGTGGACACTATCCAACATCCGAAGATAGCTGTCCCGTGCCGAATGTAAACAATACACCCGTATTTCCAACCGCGGACCGTACAAAGGCTCGATAAAACTGTAGCAGGCAGGAGCGGTCGCACCCCACGACCTGCCACACAGCCATTTTAAAACGGTTTAAAGCTTTCAAGCTCTGCTTTTACATCTTTAAGATGTGCAGCCAGCTTAGCCTTGCGTCTAGAATGAGGCCCAGAAACCGAACAGCTATCAGTAAATGTAAAACGGTGGTTCCTCAGGTAAGGTGGGGTTCCGCTAAAAGACATTCTGCTATCGAGTAAAAAGTACACACCGGGTTTCTCGGCAGAGAAACGAAAACCGGTGTGCACTGACCATTCATCCAGTCTGTTCAACGCGAGCTGCAACTGCCGCTCAGCGCTTCTCAGGACTGGACGATGCAATAAAAATTAAAAAGTCAGTCCACATATAAGGAGTACCGGATGGGACTCCTTATAATGGCTGCTATGCTAGTTAATAGCGAATGGCAAAAAGTGTTACGCTTAAAACTGATCCCTGAGGGACACCATTTTCCTGGATAAAAAGATCCGACACTTCACTACCGACTCGGTACCGGAAGCAACGACCAGATAAAAATGATTTTAAAAAAGCGGGGCAGGTTACCCCTAAAACCCCATTCGTGTAACTGTTTTAAATATACATGCCGCCAGGTAGTATCGTAGGCCTTTTCAAGGTCGAAAAAAACACCCACAAGGTGTTGGCTGCGATGAACGCATCCTGTATTGGCCGCCTCCAGCAGGATCAGGTTGTCCAAGGTGGAACGGAACTTCCTGAATCCACACTGAAAGCGGCTCAGCAGATTACGGGATTCAAGACACCAGACGAGGCGGCGATTACCATCCTCTCCAGTGTCTTCCCCACGCAGCTTGTCAAGGCAATACTACGATAGCTACCTGGCAGCAATTTGTCTTTCCAGGTTTTTAAAATAGGTATTAATGTTGCTTCTTTCCACGAGTCGGGGAAGTGTCCTCCGGTCCAAATATGATTAAAAATATCTAAAAGGTACTCTTTAGCATCATTACTAAGATGCCTCAGCATCTGGTACTGGACCATATCAGGTCCTGGAGCAGTATCATTTGCACTGTTTAGTGCAGACTCCAGCTACCAGGATGAGAACGGGCTGTTATACGCCTCTGTGTCCGACGAATCGAAGCACAGCGTGCGCCTTTCGGCAGCAGTCCTTCGCTGCTGGGCCTGAAGGTCCAAGGTGGCAGACGAAGTGATGGCAGCGAAGTTCTCTGCCAACAGCTGGGCTATGCTTCGTTCGTCGGTTATCACACGTCCGTGGTCCAGTAATCCAGATACTGGTGGGCGGGAGTACCTTCCAGATATACGGCGGATAGACTCCCATACTTTCGATGAAGGTGTGGAACGATTTATGGTACTCACAAAGTTCTGCCATGATCTTTTCTTGCTCTCCTTAATAACCCGACGCGCCTTAGCTCTAGCTATACGGAACGCTGCCGGGTTGTCGGCTGTTGGGTTCAACCTGAAGCGACGCAACGCCCGTCTGCGACCCTGGATAGTGGAACGACATTCGTCGTTCCACCAGGGGACGGGCGTTCTTCGCAGCGTTCCGGAGCTTTTTGGCATGGAAACGTCAGCAGCGTGGTGAATCACTTCTGTGAAGTGACTCACCTTGTCGTGTATATTCTCGCGGCGTTGTAGCGAAACAGAACGGCAGAATAGCTGCCAATCTGCTTTACTGACGTTCCATTTGCGTCGGGTGTTTCCTCCTCTACCTTCGGCGCCCACGTTCATCCATATAGGGAAGTGGTCGCTTCCATGGAGGTCGCGATCCACTTCCCACTGCACGGAGTCTGCAATTGAAGGAGAGCACAACGAAAGATCAATGGCAGAGGACGAACCGGAAGCAGTGGTGAAGTGGGTCATTTGTCCTGTATTCAGGATACAAACGTCCTCTTGCTCCATTAATCTACCAACCACTCGGCCTCTGGGGCAATCGGTGTTCGAGCCCCACAGCGCACTATGTGCGTTAAAGTCTCCTAGGAGGAGGAATGGCCGAGTAAGCTGCCGCAGTATGTCGGTAAGTTCGTCATACTCGACGGGCGTATTTGGTGGTAGATAAATGGAGCAGACGGTCAGTTTAATAGGACCGTATATCCTCACTGCCACTGCTTGTAGGTTAGAGGTGAGAGCAACGGGTTCGGAGTGGACGGTGTTTTGGACAAACACAGCCACTCCTCCCTTCGCTCGATCACCCTCGGTGTCGTCCTTTCTGTATATGTCATATCCTCTTAGCACAGGCTGGTGTAAAGGTCTAAAGTGTGTCTCCTGTAAACAGAGACACAACGGATTAGACCGTGCTAAGAGTTGGACTTCCTCTTTGTGAGCCCGAAAGCCGTTAACGTTCCACTGTAGTATGGGAGCCATCCTACCTTTTTAATTTCACCCGCCCCGGTTCGGGTGGGTCCTCCGATTGTGAATGCTGAGGAACGGAACCAGGTTCGTCCACCAGCATTTGGTCGTCTTAGGGGTCCGAAGACGATTCCGCATTTTGTGAGGCCTCAGAACCTGGCGGGTCTTTCTTCCGCCGAGGCCTCCGCCCCTTTCCTTCCCTCCCAGTTTGTGGTCTGGGGGGAGAAGAGGAAGGGGACTTAACAAACATGCTGGGATCCGCATGTTTAAATTTAGGACCCCGAACTTTTTGCACAGTTTTCCATCCGCTGCTATCGGCGGATGTTGCTGCCATTTGTTCAGCCGCAGGGACTCCTGCGGATGCTGCTGTTGCAGTTGGTTCTGCAGCTAAAGATTCTGCAACGGATGGCTGTGCTTCTGCTGGTGGAACCGGTGTACCTGCTGTCCTTGTGGTCGAGGTTGTAGATGTGCTGCTACCAGCGTCCGCGGTCTTCGGTGTTATTACCTTTGTGGACGTAGCGCCACATTTACATTGACATGAGCACGTTGTACTTGCACCCATGTCTGCAAAAGACGTCTGTGTAGCAACACTCTCCTTTCTGACGGGAGTTGACAAGGTTTTGGCGAAGCTGGTAGCGAATACGGGCGGCGCAAGCGCCTTAATCCGCTTCTTCGCCTCGCCATATGATAGCCGTTCCTTGGTTTTCAACTCCTGTACCTTTTTCTCATCAAGGTACACTCGACACTCCCTGCTCCAGGCTGGGTGAGCCCCGGAGCAGTATAAACACACCTGTGGGAGAGTACAACTAGTGCCTGGCTCATGTGCTGCTTTCCCACATTTCCCACAGGTGGGGTTGCCCTTACACGTCGCCGTCGTATGCCCGAAACGCTGGCACTTAAAACAGCGCATTGGTTCCGGGACATACGGACGGATATTAAGGTTTAAATAGCCAGCTTTAATGGCTTTGGGCAACGTTGGAGTGTCGAACGTCAGGACGAAGGTGGCTGTCTTCTCAAGACTGCCGTTAACCCTTCGTGTGATCTGACGAACCTCGACCACATGTTCTGTTGACCATTCCTTAAGGAGTTCCTCGGTACTAATGTCAATCAGGTCGCGGCAGGTGACCACGCCTTTACTCGAATTGAGTGTTTTATGGAGTTCGCACTTTACTGCGAACTCCCCGAGCTTCTCACACTTAAGGAGTAGGACAGCCTGCTTATTAGTAGATGTTTCTAATAGCAGGGTCCCGTTCCTCAGCTTTTTGACAGATTTTAGGGTACCCGCAATACCCTCTAGACCTTTGTGGATGTAAAATGGAGAGACCTTCTCGAAAGATCCCTCCAGCCGTGCCATTATAATGAAGGCGTTATCAACCAGATAATCCTTCCTGTTACCCATTTCTTTTTTATTAGGAGGGCTTTCAACCCTCGCCCGCTTACCACCACCTCTTTTTTGGGCGTTGAAGTGACATAACCCCTGCGGGTTGCCCAAGCCGCAGGAGGAAGAGTTGGGTTTTTGATTATTCCTCGTTTTGGTCCCACGAGTTCGGAGGAACTAAATGTCGAGTGACGTGGAGCCCCCGCATCACGCCACCAAGCCCAATACAACAGGGGTGCGGCAGGTGCCCCTGAGGTTGCACGCTAGCGGGTGGTTTGCCTCACCACCCATCCACCTCCTCGGCACGTTACTCACCTTGAGGTTGAGGGTTTTTTTTTATAGAGGTTTGTACCGTCCTCGCGATCCGGGCGATTAAGCCAAGATCCCCGTTCTCCTAGGCACACAACGTTCCACCGCCACGCCCTACGGTGGTCGTTGGAGCATGGTAGGAGTTTACGGTGTGGGAAACTTGCGGCGCTCACAAGTTTCCAGCTCGGGCACCGCGGGTTCGCCAAACCCGTACCTGGCACTTGCGTACCAGGCCCCTGCGGGGAATTACTGATTTATTATAAGGTATTAAGAAACACATATATTAAGCATTTAATATATTTAATCTTATATATAAAATTCTCATGTCACAATTTTCGTTCCCATACTCCTCCGAAACGGCTTGACCGATTCTCATGAAATTTTGTGAGCATATTAAGTAGGTCTGAGAATCGGCAAACATCTATTTTTCATCCCCCTAAATGTTAAGGGTAGTCCACCCCTAAATTTTTTTTATTTTTTAGACAAAATTTTTATTTTTTATTTTTTTTATGATACAACATACAAAAATACATACAATCCTAAATTTTCACCCTTCTACGATCAACCCTTATTTTTTAATAGCCATTTTAGTAATTCTTTTTGGATGCACCGGGTGGAACTGGCAAAACATTCGTTATTTCGATAATTCTTGCTGAAATACGATCAAATAATGGCATCGCATTGGCCGTCTGAGAATCGGCAAACATCTATTTTTCATCCCCCTAAATGTTAAGGGTAGTCCACCCCTAATTTTTTTTTTATTTTTTAGACAAAATTTTTATTTTTTATTTTTTTATGATACAACATACAAAAATGCATACAATCCTAAATTTTCACCCTTCTACGATCAACCCTTATTTTTTAATAGCCATTTTAGTAATTCTTTTTGGATGCACCGGGTGGAACTGGCAAAACATTCGTTATTTCGATAATTCTTGCTGAAATACGATCAAATAATGGCATCGCATTGGCCGTTGCATCATCGGGCATTGCAGCAACTTTATTGGATGGAGGCAGAACAGCTCATTCAGTATTTAAGCTGCCACTAAATATTCAGAATAACCCTGACGTAGTATGCAACATTAAGAAACAATCGTCCATGGCCACCGTGCTGAAACGGTGTAAAATTATCATCTGGGATGAATGTACTATGGCACACAAACATTCGCTTGAGGCGTTGAACAGGACATTGAAAGATATTAAAAACAACAACAAACTATTTGGCGGAACTCTATTGGTCCTTTCAGGTGATTTCAGACAAACACTTCCAGTCATTCCACGTTCAACATACGCTGATGAGTACAACGCTTGCTTAAAATCATCTCCATTGTGGCGTAATGTTGAAAAATTACAGCTAAAAGTAAATATGCGCGTTCAAATGCTTCAAGATCCATCAGCTGGAACATTTTCAAAACAACTCTTAGATATCGGTGATGGAAAAGTTGCTATAGATGAAACTGGATACGTAAAATTACCGACCGATTTCTTCACAATCGCTGATTCGCAAGATACTCTCATTGAACAAATATTTCCCGATGTACACACACAGTACATAAATCATGAGTGGCTTGCAGAAAGAGCAATTTTAGCGGCAAAAAAATGTAGACTTTTGTTATTTTTATATTCCCTCATCGTTCACAGCGCTCCATGCCTATTTCAGGCATATACCACATTCTTACATACATACAATATACACATTCTTACATACATACATACTTACAATAAGTAAGCTATTTTTTGTATACACTATAAATTACTTGAAAGTTATTTATATGGCAAAACAACGTTTGCCGGGTCAGCTAGTAAATATGTATAATTCAATTGCGAGACGCCTGTGTTGTTCGTATGAGCACCTTCTTGATACTCTCCTTGATTATTGCTGACGGGGCTCTGAACTGAACACGGGGAACTTGGAGATGAGTTCCAGAACAGCTTGACTGGTGCTGATATACAAACTGTTCTACTACTTCTTGCATTCGACTTCGAAACGAAAGTAATTTATTATTAGACATTTTACACATATATAGAAGTAGACTCTGAAAAAATGCAAACGTTCATCATCGCTATTTTCTTTGGTTTCTCTTCAAAACAACTTTTGTTGCTCAATTTGTAAACCCCCTCTTTCTTTTTGTAATTGGTATCGAAAGAAACTCTGATGGAGCCGGTAATCCCTCACCACCACGATCAACATTCTCATTATTAGTATTATACTGTTCTTGTTCTGATGGTTGGGGTGGCAAAATCGTAGCTCGTGAATCATTGAGGAAATGAACACCTGTAGATATTTCTTCGGGTGTTGAAACAGAGCTAAGATTTCCAGTTGAGCTTTAATAAATGTTTATCTCGAGCGAGGAAAATAGTGGAATGTGCTTTTGGAATTTTGTTTTCAAAGTGGCGTTTGCTTTCCAAAAGAATTGAAACAGATGTAAATTTGGTTGATAAGATTGTAAAATATATATGTATTTTGCATAATACAATTATCGAGAGAGAAGGTTTTGAGCGTCATTCAACCGAAGTATTTCTATTTAACGAAACCCACAAAATGCAACAACAAGCTGTAGGACGACCATGTAATGCAGCGAAAAGAGTGAGAGATATTTATGTATCATAATTTTCATATAATCCTTTACAGTACATTAAATGAATTCAACGAAAGAGAATATGAAACATGTAATATATATATATATATATTTCACGTACTGTCTTCTCTCATTCCAGCATCTGTCGACGACTTATCTTACTGTGCAGCTTATTCTTCTTATCCCATATCGGGGGCTTATCAAATACTGCAGAAATTAACACTTCAACATCCATGTTTGTGTGCAACCCGCGCCAGCCTCCCCCACCGGAATGAACAGATCATTCCTGCAAGCAGGTGCCTGCCGCTATTGTGAACGCGCTCATTTGATAACAAGGAACTCCGCCGGCCGGCGCAGGTTCGCGCCGGCAACCAGCACGCCCTACAGTGGTCGTTGAAGCATGGTAGGAGTTTACGGTATGGGAAACTTGCGGCGCTCACAAGTTTCCAGCTCGGGCACCGCGGGTTCGCCAAACCCGTACCTGGCACTTGCGTACCAGGCTCCTGCGGGGTTCCGACTCGATACCGGAAGCAATGATCATATAAAAATGATTTTAAAAAACGGGGCAGGTTACCTCTTAAATCCCCATTCGTGCAACTGTTTTAAAATAACATGCCACCAGGAAGTATCGTAGGTTTTTTCGAGATCGAAAAAGACACCCACAAGGTGTTGGCTGCGGATAAATGCATCCTGTATTGCCGCCTCCAGGAGGATCAGGTTGTCCAAGGTGGAAAGGAATTTCCTGAATCCACACTGAAAGTGGCTCAGCAGATTACGGGATTCAAGACACCAGACGAGGCAGCGATTGACCATCCTCTCCAGTGTCTTCCCCACGGCGCTCACAAGTTTCCAGCTCGAGAACCGCGGATTCGCTAAACCCGTACCTGGCACTTGCGTACCAGGCCCCTGCGTGGTCGAGCCAAAGAAAAACTTGAGAAAGCTGAACGTCGGAAAAATAATCCTGTTGCAGTAAAACTTCGATCTGACACTGGACAGCCTCCTTTGGTTGAGTCGCAACCTGCTCTCTTGGAGACCATAATTAACATTGCCATTCATGGCAGTTCTGCTGATGAACGCCGCCGAACACAGATGATTGGGAGTTGTCTCACTTAATCCGACCTGCATGAGAGGCTGTTGTTGATAGGATTCCAAATTTTTCGAAGCGGCACGTATATTCATTTACTCCCACGTGTTTCTAAAACTCAAGGGGGGAGGTGGCATGTACGCACTGTACCCGTAAAGTTAGCAAGACCAAAAACCGAGATACACAAAAAGCACGAGTACGGAGAATTCTGCACTTCTACAATCATGTCCTCTGAATCTCTCGCGTCACTTCTGGGACCGCAGCAAGTATTTGTTCTCTCTCAAGACGATAAGGCTCGTGTACCAATAGGTTAAACGGCAGTGAAAAGTCAGAACCCTCTTTTAATGCATGTGGAATACAGAGTTCTTTTACCTGACCATGACTGGGTCGTGGCAGAGTAGTAAGGGAACCAAGATGATAGACAATAGGATTTAATTTTATTGAGAATTGGTACGTAAATTTTGTCATTGTACTTGCGAGTTATAAGTCGCGTAGAAGTAGCGGCGTGCAGATGCGCTATCACGCAGCAGTCACGTGTGACGCTCTAGCGTCAGCGGTTTTAGGCTCGCTACAAATCAAGCATGCGCCCTTCAGTATGTCTTCATTCTTTACAGAACAGCACGCAGTAATCATGTAGTCGCTACTAGAATATCTGAGTAACAGGTAAGACGAATAATGTTTCACTGGCGTGGCTTGCCTCGTGATAGCAATGTCTCTCTATAACTTTACAAAACCAAACCAATAAAGTATTAATTACGGGAACAGTCGTGTCTAAAATTTTATCTAATGGAAGTTATTTGATGAGTGTTAACAGTTTCATTACGTTTTCTAAGTGTTTGGTATAATTTTGGCGAACTTAGTAACGTGTTATTTCCTCAATCCGTCATAATGTAGATAGTTATCGGACGAATGTGTAATAGTTAGATTTTTATCAATAAATGGTGTTAAATTGTATTTGTGCGTCTTGTTTCACTAACCACATAACACTCTCAGTTAAAGAGCTCACGTTGCCTTCCTAATGAGCCATCTAAATGGTTTTAAGTGTCAGAATGTGCTAAGTTGAATGTAGTAATTTTCTGTGGTTATTTTGCCCACATATGTCTATCTTTCGGAATATTATCTAAAAGCAGTTGCTGTACTGAAACTAAACAGCTGGTGTCAGATTACATGTTAAGCTCTTCCGGCATCCGCCACAAGAAAAGCTCTACATTTCTACTCGTCATAGGTAAGCACTATTTCATAATATCAGTGATAACGCCCATGTTAAAGGAGTGTGTTTGACCCACCCATTCAGTTTTCCATCCTGATAATAGGGGTTTAGTTGGCATTGCAGTGATTAGTGTAGATTATGATAGTCAGAATGTGATTATAAGGTTATATTTGGTCTGCACTCAGTAAGTCACTAATGCACGTTACATTTATTACTGAGAACAAACACACCCCACCCCAAATAGACTCTATTACAATTTGGTCGTCAGAAGTGAGATGAAACATGACGCAAATAATAGTGAAATTCGCGGATTTTTAGTTTAAAAAATATGTGATAATGAAACTGGTAATTTTGTTGTATTAAAGAGGCATTAAGATTAAGCAGGCAGTGGAATCATTATTCCTCTTTACCTTTTAGTTAGAGCGGTTTCAATTTTATTTTGTCCACATTTTTAAACAAGTATCGAGTTTTACGGGAAACCAGTTCACGTGTAGTCGAGATGT
This sequence comes from Vandiemenella viatica, assembly GCA_031002005.1. Classification (NCBI taxonomy): domain Eukaryota; kingdom Metazoa; phylum Arthropoda; class Insecta; order Orthoptera; family Morabidae; genus Vandiemenella; species Vandiemenella viatica. Next base: position 25,279,736 of record JARYHS010008074.1, on the reverse strand, counting down.
AAATTTTGAGCGCATAGTGGCAGCTAGGGATGCTCGATATACATCGATGTATAGAAAATATCGATGTTTACTATTCGATGCATCGAATCAATCCGATGCATCGTTTACTTTTTGGGTGTCACAGCGCATTTTGGTCTAGACACAGTGTTCGAATCAATGACATTAGGAGTTTATCAACTCAATGAAAATCCCTAAGTGATCACCTTCACTGCTCACTACAGTATGTAATTACCGCAGTTAACAAGATCAGAAGCAATGCTCTGAGTAATAGAATATTTGGAAAACTTTGTGATGAAAATAACGAGGATTTCAATCATTTGCTAATGCACACAGAAGTTCGTTCGCTGTCAAAGGGTTCCTGTCTAACAAGATTTTATGACGCTTTTGACTCCAATATAAAGTTTTTTTTTAAAATAAATAAGATTCATTTAGAGTTTATTGAAATATAAGAATGATATAGCTTATTTAACTGATCTATATCATAAATTTAATGATATCAAACCTACAGCTGCAAGGAGATAATTTGAATTTGATCAAAGAAAAGTTAAGTTATTTGTGCGTTCATCTCAATACTTGCCGTGTACAAACAAAATGTGGGTTAAGACAATTGTTTCAGTTTCCAAATCCTTCCTCTGTGGAAACAAATCATTAACATATTTTAGTATTTTGTCAACATTTGAAGTACTTAAAGAAGATTTTAAAAACATATTTGAGGATATTCTTAAGATGAAAATTCCAGATTGGGTATTAGAACCTTTCTTAACCCTACATACAGCAGATTTATCGCTACAGGAAGAGTTGATAGATCTGTCAACAATGAAGAATTAAAATTGAATTAAAAAATGGATTTCAAGAATTTTGGCTACAGAGGCAAATTCCAGATTTAATCCGCCTTTGTGGGCTGCAACAAAAAAAAAATTTATTGCATTCCCATCGTCATATTTAGCCGAAGGGGGATTTAGTACAGTAAGCAATTTAGCAACAAAGAAAACAAACAGAACGCGGCGATTTAAGACTCCTGCTGACAAATATAGCACCAAATGCAGAAAAATTAGTATCATTACATGAAGCTCAGACATCTCACTGATAATTTTACAATAATTTTCAATATATGATTTTAACAACTTTTGTACAAGGCACCAATATTATTAATATTCTTTAATAATTTTAAAAATCTGTCCTTGTTTTTCAATATTTGTATAGCCCAATTCACCTAAGAGGATGAAGAAGTGAGCAACAAGCCAATTAAATTGAAGCGCTATGGATTACACAACGTTGATTACAACAACAAAAGGCGTCAGTGCTTTTTTATTTCAAACAGGGGTTCGGTCAGTAATTTTTTTCGTAGGCGCGGTAGGTCAAAAAAGGTTGGGAACCTATGGTTTAGACCGTGTTAAGAGGTCTACTTCCTATTTGTTAGCCTGAAAACAGTTTACGTTCCACTGAAGTATGGGAGCCATCCTACCTCTTTAAAACCACCCACCCAGGTTCGAGTAGGGTCCTCCGGTGGTGACTGCTGAGGAACGGGACCAGGTTCGTCCACCAGCATTATGTCGTCTTCAGGGTCCGAAGTCGAATCTTGTTCTAAGGCCTCGGGGTCTTGCGGATCTTTCTTCCGCCGAGGCCTTTTCCCCTTCTTTTCCCTGCCAGTTGGGGATCTGCGAGGAGAAGTAGAAGGGGACTTCAAGAACATAGTTGGGTCCGTTTGTTAGAATTTCGGACCCCGAACTTTCTGCACTGTTTGCCATCCGCTATTAGCTGATGGCGTTGCAGTTACTGTTTCTTCTGTAGGTGTTTCTACTACTGTAGCCGAGAGAATAGCGGCTTTAGCTATTGTAGCGGATGGCTGTGCTGTAGCTGGTAGACTTGCTGAATATGGTTTTTTAGTGTTCGATGTTGCAGTTGTGTTGCTACCGACGTCCGCGGTCCTTGGTGTTAAGACCTTGATGGGTGTGGTACCACATCTGCACTGACATGAGCACATTGGACTTGTGCCTATGTCCGCAACGGACGTCTGAGTAGAAACATTTTGTTTCCTGACAGAAGCTGACAACGTCTTCGCAAAGCTGGTTGCAAAGACGGGTGGTGCTAGAGCCTTGTAGCGCTTCTTCGCATCGCCATAAAATAGCCGCTCTTTCGTTTTCAGCTCCTGTATATTTTTTTCTTCCAAATACACACGACACTCCCTGCTCCAAGTTGGATGTGACCCAGAGCAGTTACACACACCTGTGGGACGGTGAAAACGGCACCCGGCTCATGCAGCCGCTTTACCACATTTGCCACAGGTGGGTCTTCCTTTGCAGTTCGCCATTACGAGACCGAACCTCTGGCACTTGAAGCAGCGCATGGGGTCCGGTATATACGGGCGAACGTTTGGATGTAAATACCCAGCCTTGATGGCTTTCGGCAACGTTGGAGTGTCGAGTCTCAGGACGAAGGTGGCAATCTTCTCCAGACTGCCGCTAACCCTTCGCATAATCTGACGAATCTTGACTACATTCTCTGATCTCCACTCCTTAAGGAGTTCCTCGGTCTCTATATCTATCAAATCGCGGCAGGTGACCACGCCTTTGCTGCTATTTAGAGTATTACGGAGTTCGCACTTTACTGCGAACTCCCCGAGCTTCTCACACTTCAGGAGTGAGACAGCCTACTTATAGGTTGATGTTTCTAAAAGTAATGTCCCGTTCCTCAGCTTTTTCACAATTTTTAACGTTCCGACTAGTCCGTCAAATCCTTTTTGTGTATAGAAAGGAGAGACCTTCTCAAAGAATCCCTCCTTTCTTGCCATTATAAGAAAGGCATCATCAATAAGATGACCCTTCTTGTTACAGTTATCTAATTCAAGTTTGATGGAACTGGGTGTATTTATATTAACCTGCGGCACACCCGGGCCGCAGGGGTTTTTGGTTTTCTTGTGAGGCTTCATTTTGGTCCCACGAGTATAATCATTATAAAAAAGAAGTGCTTATACTACAGGGGTGCGCAGGTTCCCCTGAAGTTGCACGTTAGAGAGTGATTTCCCTCATCACCCATTCACCTCCTCGGCACGTTGCTGACCTTGAGGTTGAGGTTTTTTTTTTATAGAGGTTTGTACCGTCCTCGCGATCCGGACGATTAAGCCAAGATCCCCGTTCTCCTAGTCACACAACGATCCACCACCACGCCCTACGGGTATCGTTGGTAGGAGTTTACGGTGTGGGAAACTTGCGGCGCTCACAAGTTTCCAGTTCGGGCACCGCTGGTTCGCCAAACCCGTACCTGGCACTTGCGTACCAGGCCCCTGCGGGAACAAGCTCAGATCTGAAGTTGGGTTTATCAGTGGCGGTATGAAAGAAAGAATGGGAAAACGATGGAAGCATGTGTTGTTGATTTAGCATGGTTATCCCGATATCTTGAAGCACCCTGTGGAAGATGAAAAGCCAATAGCTACAATTGGATCACATTTTAGACCAGTGATACGATGCCATATAAATCCCGTCACAATCAAAACACTGGACCAGCTGCTGTAAACTTTGTCGCATTTAGATGTCATTGGTATAGAGTAGATACATCAACGCTAGATAAAGCCCGAAACGAATCCCAATCAGAATCGGAAAAATCACGATGGAGACCAAAAATGTCGTTGATTTTATAATCAAAATCGCCAGAATTATAGGAATGGACACTTTCAGGAGAGCGGTAATAATAGAGAAAGTCCGCAGGAATCGAAAGCAAATATAAACTAAATTTTGCATGTACAGTAACAAAATGAGCGGGATGCAAAGCTCTAATCATCAGGTGAACAAATTAGTGAGAGAACAAACTTAAACGGACCGGGGGCGTCATAAATTTATGTTGGTGGACATAATCATGGATGAATCTATCAGTGAATTAAAATATTGAAGGGGAAGAAGTTTTTGATTTCACCCTTAGGGTGAATTGTTTGAAATTTGTAAACGGAGAAAATATTTTGTTTAGATCTTAGTAAAATTAATTTTAATGTAAAAAAGTAATGTTTCAAATGTAGCTATAGGATAAAAGTTACGGTGTCTAATTTTTCGTTGACATACGCGTGTCTGTAGAGTGAGATAGCTGTTGGTCAAATTAACACACGAAACTTGTTGGTTATATCATATCACACTTTACGAACTAGTCACCCTTTCAGTGAAATTGATAAAGATTTGAAGTTACTCCACCACCTAAATAAAAGCCACCAAATGGACTTGCTGGTAGAACTTGAAATCTATATACACCACAAATTATTTAAAGACACTATACTAAATGAAAGATTAGAAAGTGATTCTGTGAACTTCTTCAGATGTTTTGATAACATGTTATAACTTGCCATCATCTACTAACTACCATCTCAACTATAATATTTTTTTAGTGAATATCGAATGTTATTGTAAGATCTTAATACAACCTCTGTAATAATAACATTTATCTTTAGTCATGTACATCATTGTAGCGAATTATCTTTGTTTTGGTTTGTTAAACATAAGATATACTAAACATCTTTGCTTTGTCTGTAGGTAAATATAATGTAGTGACAAAGTGCACGTGTGACTTTCTGTGTTTGGTGATTTGAAGAAATCTTCACAAAATATAAGTTTAATTTCAATAATATTTCACTTCATATTATTTGCAAAAACTGTTTGTTACACACTCCACAATATCATTTTTAGGAAACACACAGTAAGTTCTTTTAACATCCAACAGAAACTTACACGAGCACTCTTCACACCAAGAATGTAATAATAATAAAAACGGCGTTTGAAAATGAAAATAATTTCTTGAAACACGTCACGCCATAAATGAATAAATAAACAATTTATTAAAAGTAACTGAGTTGTAAAATAATATTTGCTTACCTTATTTTTAAGAACTAGCGTTACATTTGATATTGATCACAATGATAGGTCGTGGTAGTCGTAAAAGAATAACTTTTCAACGCAACGTCATTCGCAAAGAGAATAAGAGATTTGTCTCTTAGTATTTAATCAGGTACACTACACAACACAGATTTAGAATGGTAATTCGTATGATAAAAGGGAACTGGTCAAACTTTAGGAGATATGGCATCTTACCAGTTAATGTCAATGGAGTCAGTGAATAGAGTAACAGAAGATAAAAGTCCTGGAAGAGTCGATGGTATTCTTTGTCAGACTGAGTTCTGAAATTTCACATCCGTACTAAAGCTGGAAGCAAGCTGCGTGTTTCTCTTTATTTGAACGGGTACCACGCAAAAACTACCGCAGCAATTTGGATGGGATTTTTAAAAATTTAGAGCTAATGGCCCAAGTGAAAATCTGCGTAAATAGCTGTCTCCAATATCAACCCAACTTTGATATCACAGTCGCTGAATTTCACCCATCCATTAAGGACAAAATATTATAATAGCTAATGACTTTGTGCACCATGGGAAGGAGCAAGCAAAACCTTTCAATATGGAACCTTTATGTACTTAAGACCCACACTCCTTTCGCAAAAATCTGACAAAACTTAAGATTCCATTTTATTTTTTTACTTTTGTTATTCAGTTTTCTGAACTGCAGTACTTTCAAATAAACTGAATACGTAAATCCCACGTAATAAGCATTGACTTCCATCGTAACGGGTCAGTTACCTTGCGAAATACGTAAGATTACTAATGTGGTAAACATTTTTGTCTCTGGTAGACAGTTAAACAGTTTATCTCTGGTACAACATTTCTTGGATGATCGCGACACGCAGCACAATAAACGACGTTAATAAGCCAATACTTCTTCCGTACCTATCATTATGGATACGAAATTCAGTTTCCCCCCCCCCCCTCCGCCCCTCGTAGAAAGAAAGATGTCTGAGAAACAGTTAACATAAATATCAACAGGTAAGAATGCCTACTTTTTCCATAATAACTTGTATGGATTTGATCATGTTTAGATGTACTTTACTCGATTAATATACCAAGTGAGTTTTTTATCTTGAGACAACTAAATATCTCGAAAACTACAAATCCGATCAAAAAAAGTGGGTAATAAAAATTGTTCGTCTCGACGGGGGACATCCGATGATACCAAATTTGACTCCCCACCCCCACCCCCTAGGGGTGGGGGAAGGGGGAGAAAAAAAAACTTAAATAGGAACCCCCATTTTTTATTGCAGATTCTGATTCCCCGGAAAAAACTACCCCTATTTGACCCCCAATTCGAGTCATTTTGGTCGATAGATGGCGCTGCATTTCTCAGAGTTTTCTCATTACTTGATGTACTTCCATTGCGTTCACATCGTCGCTCATTTCTCAGAGTTTTCTCATTACTTGATGTACTTTCATAGCGTTCATAACATCTCTGATTTATTTACTTCGTTCTGTTGCACGTGTCAATGAGAATGCAGGCTATAACGTTGCAAGAAAAAATTGAAATGGTCTACATTTATGGAGAATGTCGCAAGAATATCGATAATGCTGTTGATCTTTATGCTCATCGTTTTCCAGGACCAGCCTCGATCGCGCGCTTCTTTTTACCGTATTATCCAACAGTTCACTCAGGAGGGAAGTGTGCACACAAACAAACGAAAGCGGCGAAGGACGATAGCTGGAGAAAATAACGAAGTTGCAGTTTTAGCTGCAGTGGCTTATAACCCTCACATTAGTACTCGACAAATAAGTCGTGAATCAGGAATTTCTCAGACTACTGTTTGTCAGATTTTGCATCGTAGAAAATACCATCCGTTCCATGTTTCGTTGCATCAAGAACTTCACGGCAATGATTTCGATAATCGATTGACATTTTGCCGATGGTCGCTACAGAAAATACAAGAAGAACCCCATTTCTTTGCTCGAGTACTGTTTTCGGATGAATCCACTTTTACTAACCACGGCACCATTAATCGACACAACATGCATTATTGGAGTGTGGAAAACCCGCATTGGTTACGCCAAGTTGAACATCAGCGTCCGTGGAATGTAAATGTTTGGTGTGGGATAATTGGGGACAAACTTATTGGTCCACATTTTATCCATGGACATTTCAATGGGGAGAAATATCAACAACTCTTAGAGGACGTACTGCCAACATTGCTTGAAGACGTACCCTTAGACGTGCGACAAACAATGTGGTTTCAACATGACGGTTGTCCAGCACATTTTGCTGTAAGATCGCGGGAAGTGTTAGATCGTCTGTACAATCGTCGATGGATCGGAAGAGGAGGTCCAGTGCCGTGGCCTGCAAGATCACCAGATCTCACTTCGCCTGATTTTTTTTTATGGGGATACTTGAAGAATGAAGTTTACAGTGAAGTGCCAACAACGCCTGAAAACATGATTGAACGAATTACCAACGCTTGTCAAAAAATCACGCCGGATATGCTTCTTAGTTGCGTCGAATCATTCCAAGAGCGGGTAAATAAATGCATCGATGTCGGTGGTGATATTTTTCGAGCACTTGCTTTAGAATTGTTGTTAGAAACAAACACGTGAGAGGCGAGGGGACTCACCAAAAACAAGCACCCCGATGGTGAGAGGCGAGGGGACTCACCAAAAACAAGCACCCCGATGGTGAAAGGCGAGGGGACTCACCAAAAACAAGCACCCCGATGGTGAGAGGCGAGGGGGACTCACCAAAAACAAGCACCCCGATGGTGAGAGGCGAGGGGACTCACCAAAAACAAGCACCCCGATGGTGAGAGGCGAGGGGACTCACCAAAAACAAGCACCCCGATGGTGAGAGGCGAGGGGACTCACCAAAAACAAGCACCCCGATGGTGAGAGGCGAGGGGACTCACCAAAAACAAGCACCCCGATGGTGAGAGGCGAGGGGACTCACCAAAAACAAGCACCCCGATGGTGAGAGGCGAGGGGACTCACCTAAATCTAGCACCCCAAAGGGAACAGAAAATTACTACGTCCACGTCGTTGTTCCTGGGTAACGCAAAAAGTAATGTTTGACTTTCGCTATCTGCTAAAGAATTTGCATCAGTGCATTTTGAAATAATGTCCATTCCCATCCCTCAAGTTTGGAGGTGGGTGGTGTTATTGAATAGTTTTTGAAAAATATCAATCACATTAACTTGTATTTTGCTGATCTGATGTGTATTTCACGAGATATCCTCATTTTTAAATGAATTTTTGCTTATTTTGATTTTTGTCGATTGCAGCGCCATCTATCGACCAAAATGACTCGAATTGGGGGTGAAATAGGGGTAGTTTTTTCCGGGGAATCAGAATCTGCAATAAAAAATGGGGGTTCCTATTTAAGTTTTTTTTCTCCCCCTTCCCCCACCCCTAGGGGGTGGGGGTGGGGAGTCAAATTTGGTATCATCGGATGTCCCCCGTCGAGACGAACAATTTTTATTACCCACTTTTTTTGATCGGATTTGTAGTTTTCGAGATATTTAGTTGTCTCAAGATAAAAAACTCACTTGGTATATATTTGGTGGCTATAATATACAAACATTCTTGAATAATATCGCTCAAGGAACGTGTGTACAAACTCTGGATGCTCTTCATATCGCGGCCAGTAAAATAAACCGTTCTTTTTATAAAATAACTCTCATAACACTGATTTTGCAATGATTATTTTGAGTTGTTTTTGTTACCATACTTGCAATTGAGATAATAAAGACCACAACAAGGAATCAATTAAATAAAAAAATAATTAGGCATTCTATAACCTTATGCTACACCACGTAAATTATCAAACTAAATCCATTATGCCTTATGCTCTAACAATGCGTTTCAATTGTCAATCTGGTCCAGGTTGCATTTCAGCCTAACAACAAACTTGGCAACAGATTCAGTTCGAAAATCATAGATTCTGTCACATGCGAATTAATACATTCACTGTGTCGCCATCGAAACTTGGCCTGCTAGAAGTACTTATATGCAACTGAAATAATGACATACGGCACTACTGAAAGCAAATATAATTAAAAATAATTCATATAATAATTCTACACCACGTAAATTATAAAACTAAATACATTGTCCCTTATTCTTTAGCAAAGTGTATCAGTTATGATCCTGGTCCAGGCAGCATTTTAACCGAATCACAACATCCGATAATGCTGCAGCGCTGCCTAAGATATCAGAACATGTGATATTATTTGGCACGAATGTAATATGGCACATAAAAATGCGATTGACGCTGTTGATGGGTCATTACTAGATACTCGTAACGTTAACAGAATAATGGCCGCCATTACATTTCTTTCTTTCTGGAGATTTCCGCCAAACGCTACCTGTACTGCCAAGAGGATCTTGGGCAGATGAAGCGAAAGCCTGTATAAACAATCATTTTTATGGTTCAACATCAAAAAAAATGTTTTCTAAAAACGAACATGAGAACATATCACGGAGTAGATCCAGAGTCAACAATTTTCTAAAATTATATTAACAACTGGGAAAGGAGCCATGCCAGAAATAAATGAAGAAATAAAATTGACTTCGTCGCTTTGTATAATGGTTCCAAATGTAAATGATCGAGTTAGCAACAGAGAAAAATCTTAGTATAGCACCCAGAAATGAAGACGTGAATGGCATTAACAAGTTCATCCTGGAAATGATCATTAACACAGTGGAAGATCAAAAAGACGAGACTAATTAGCTAACCGAATTTTTAAATTCCCACAGCTCATTTTGTCTTCCCGCACACGAACTGAATTTATAGGTTGTTGTTATTGTTGTTATTTGTGCTTTAGGGCGCGTCAACATCGGGGTTATTAGCGCCCTAACAAATACAAGACGTGACAATGTGACAAAATTGCCGTCTAAGGGTGCGTTTATGTTGGAGCTGCGATAAACGATGAGAGCGGCGATACTAGCGAAGCGAAGAAAAGTGAAACATTGTCGACAATGGAGGTGTTTATACTGGAGCAGCGCGCAGAGCAACGCATAGTAGCAGAGCAGCGATGAGAGCGACGCTAATCGCTGCGAGCATTTTCTTCGCTATTAACGAGGGTGGCTGCGACCGTTTGATTGGTGAAGTTTTTAGTAGGTCCCTTTTGTGGTACTGTAAATACAAAAATTACCATAACAGATTCGTTCTAGATAACTTATAGGATGAAATGGCCACTAAATATAATAAAACAAACAATTCTAAACTTTTTTAATTAGTGCGATTTCCGTAATTCAAACTCATTTTAATGTGTGAACACTACAAACTGAAGATTAAAGTAAAAAAATAAAATATTAATACAGCCAAAGAGAAATTGTACATAATTTACTGAAAAAATATTTTTCTATTAAAAGTAATTTAAATTATAAATATCAAATTAAATGCATAATATGTAGAAATTCGTATTAATTTATTTCGAATTATAACAAAAGTAGATTTTATATAAGATGCCGGTATTTTTTCAAATTGGTTTGGCCTTCCAATATTGGTGTCAAATTCTTAGGATTTTAAGTGTTAGTTTCTTTGAAATTCAATACCTTTTAAGTCAATAATATTGTGAATCAAACAAATGGTCTTATTGATATTGTCAGTTACGACTACAGAAGTATCTATTGTTGTGACTAAAATTCTCCATTTAGAATAAATAAGGCACATTTGACGGTTCCTCATTTTCACGATAACCTAGCATTGAGGTGTCATCTGCCTGCATCTAAATATTGTCCATAAGGATCTAATAAATTATTTAAAAGTGGATAAGCCTCGTCACCTATGAAAACACGAGGTTCAGTGATTTCATAATTTGTCAGAACGATTTGGAATATTCTGTCTTCCATCCATTAAAGAGACAGATTTGCAGATCTAACTGTTCCACCGTCACTCTGTTTACCATTACCTCCAGCTTCAATGTTTATAAATTTATAATTAGGATTGTAGAACAATAGAAAAAAATCTTGTAACTCTGGAACATGAAGCCAGAGTGGCAGGACAAGTAACTCTGAAGTATTTTCCGTCGACAGCGCCCACGCAATTCGGAAAATTGTAACAATCTTCGGCTATTTTTTTTACGAAATCCTGTTCCTCTGGAATCGTCATATGAAGTATTTTTCATAATTACTTCTCTTACAACTTCTAAAACTGTTGCAGTACAATTCCTATACGAAAGAAATAAGCTAGATTTCTTCTACATGTCTGGCAGGTTGACAAATGCGCGCAATATAAAACACGATTCTACGCTACTATCGCAGCTCCAGTATAAACACTGCACGAAGAAAGAAATTGAGCGCCGCTCTTGTCGCCGCGTTTATCGTCGCTCTCATCGTTTATCGCAGCTCAAACATAAACGCACCCTAAGTGGCCGACTGTAAAAAGGTCAGCCACAGAGACAGCACAATAAAATACTAAAATACTGACTGGCATTCCGTCTGCATGACTGACTGTAAAGGGGTCAGCCCCACAGACGGAAAAAATAAAACATAATAATAATAATATAGTAGTACACAGGACACATAGAGTAAAAATACATACACTGACTGGTTGGCTGTAAAAGGGCCAACCAGTTTGAAACATCGGACTAAATGGCTGGCTGTAAAGGGGCCAGCCAGGTAAACAAGGTCACAACTAAAAACAGTACTTAGATTGGTGGCTGTAAAGGGCCACCAATCCAATCTAAAACCTAGGCCGGTCTGCCCAAAATTTTTGGGACAAGACCGGCCAAGCTACAAAACTTTAAAACCTTTGCCACATTGTCACTATCATTGTTTAAAACAAGGGACAGATCGTTGCCTAAGCCAACGTCTGCCCTTAAGTCTAAAAATAAAATACAATCACTTAAAATGTGGCGTACCGTCAAAGGTACGCCACATGCATCACACTCCGGAGGGTCCTCTCGGCGGAGAAGGAAACCAAGTGTCAGAGGACAGTGCCCTATACGGAGGCGAGTAAGGAGAACCTCATCCCTCCTCGCCCGCTGGAAGGAGCTGCTCCACGGCTGAACGGTCGGTTTGACCAGCCGGAGCTTGTTATGCTCAACTTCCAGCCACTGCCTCTGCCAAACATAAAAAACAAATCTCTTCGCCGCCGAGGCAAGGTCTGACTTTGGGACCGGTTCAAAGTTGGTTCTGACCTTGTCGCAGGCTAACTTGGCAGCTACATCAGCTGCCTCGTTCCTCCTGATTCCCACATGGCCCGGTACCCAGCAGAATAATACCTTCTTTCCACGAGATTGGAGGGAAAGGAGGGCGTCCTGGATGTCCTGGACTAGACGATCTGCTGGGTACATATTTCCTATGGCCTGAATACAACTGAGGGAATCACAGCATATGATGAAACACTTATCGCGATTTACTTTCATATGCTGGAGCGACTTTAGCACGGCGTAGCACTCGGCAGTAAAAACTCTACACCTGCCATCCAGTTTGTATGTGTAAGTCGCTCGGGGGAACACTACGGAACAGCCAACTCCGTTAGCCTGCTTAGACCCATCCGTATACACCGGGGTAAGCGTGTGATGCTCATTTAGAATGTTTCTAAAAACATTATTAAAAACACTGTCAGCGGTACAAACTTTGTTGTATCGAGACAGGTCTAAAATTATTCTGGGCCTCCTTAAAAGCCAGGGAGGAGATTCACTCCAACCCTGGTGATAAAAAGATGGAAGCTCTAATCCATATTGTTCTAAAATAGCCCTTGTACGGTAGCTGAACGGTTTAGTGGCTCTATGGGTGGATGTTTCCAAAAGCAGAGTCCCGTTCCTCAGCTTTTTTACCGATTTGAGGGTACCCACAATACCCTCTAAACCTTTGTTTACATAAAATGGAGAGATCTTCTCAAAAGATCCCTCCACCCGTGTCATGATAACGAAGGCATTGTCTATTAAACAACCCTTGCCGTTACTGTAATTTTGTTCTGGGGGAGGGCTTTCTACCCTCGCCCGCTTTTTTGAACTGGGTGTATTTTTATTTGCCTGCGAACACCCGGGCCGCAGGGGTCTTTGTTTTTTTTGTGAGAAGGAATTTTGATCCCACGAGTAAAAACCAGTATAAGAAGGAATGCTTATACAACAGGGGTGCGCAGGTGCCCCTGAGGTTGCACGTTAGCGGGTGGTTTGCCTCACCACTCATCCGCCTCCTCGGCACCTGTCCGACCTTGAGGTTGAGGGTTTTTTTATAGAGGTTTGTACCGTCCTCGCGACCCGGGCGATGAAGCCAAGATCCCCGTTCTCCTAGGCACACAACGTTCAACCGCCACGCCCTACGGTGGTCGTTGAAGCATGGTAGGAGTTTACGGTGTGGGAAACTTGCGGCGCTCATAAGTTTCCAGCTCGGGCACCGCGGGTTCGCCAAACCCGTACCTGGCACTTGCGTACCAGGCCCCTGCGGGGAAGGTGCTGTTGTTGACATCAGTGGACAAGAGGAAGTTCATGAAGTAGCATCTGATGCAATACAAGAGCCTCATCCATGTAAGGAAATGCACCGATCTGGTAATGAAGATGAAGTTTCACGGTGGTTACATGATGATATTCTTCCGGATTTGCCTCTCTTTGAGGAATATAGTGAATGAGAACCCTATTGCCTTCGGTTGTTTTAGTGTTTTTGTGTCAGATGAAATTATGTACCGTAAAGTGATTGGAAGACTTTTTATAAAATCTAAAAATACATACTCATAAATTTGATTATAAACACTTTGTTACGTTTCTTCTCGTGTCATACCCCATTTACATAAAAAGTGTACAAGTCAAACTACAATAATATGAAAGTTTCTTAGCTGTAGCATTAATAATAAGAAGTGGTGACCCTGGCGATAGATATAAGGGATTTCCGGCACCCCCTCCACTCTGGTGAGATCTGGTGCGAGAGACCCCCCTCCCCCTAGAAATCGCCCTCGCAACCTTTTTAGTCTTTTTTTTTTAGGTCTCACCCCCAATTTCGACGAAATACACGCCTAAAATCGATTTCACGTCATTTGTAGACCCTTTATTTTTCTTTTCTTTAGCTCTACACCCGAACCAAAATTTCAAAAACCTCACGTGAGATTTCCGTTTACCCCCCCCCCCCTCCTTTTGGTGATATTTCGCAGGACCCCCCCCATTTCACCTCACGTAATTTATGGACGCCCCCTAGCGAGCAAACAGTCAGCTGCACCGGCCTTTGTAATTTAACCGCTACTGCTTGTAAGGGAGAGGTGAGAGCTACAGGTTCGGAGTGGACAGTGTTCCGTACAAACACAGCAACTCCCCCCTTCGCTCGATCACCCTCGGTTTCATCCTTTCTGTAGACGTCATAACCTCTTAGAACAGGTTGTTGGGCTGGTTTGAAGTTTGTCTCTTGGAGACAGAGACACGGGGGATCAGACCGTGCCAAGAGCTCTAACTCCTCTTTGTGAGCCACGAAACCGTTGATGTTCCACTGAAGTATGGGAGCCATCCTTACCTATTTAACCTCACCCGCCCCGGTTCGGGTGGGTCTTCGGTCACTGTCTGCTGAGGAACGGGACCAGGCTCGTCCACCAGCATTTCAGTTTCTTCTGGTTCCGAACAGACAGACGTCTCCGACTCAGTTGACTCTTCTGTCACCTGCCTGCTCTTCTTTTTCCTCCTCGCCCCTTTTCCCTTCTTCTCCCTACTAGTAGGTAGTCTGTGAGGGGACGAAGAGGGAGATTTGACAAACTAAGTCGGGTCCGTTCGCCTAAATTTCGGTCCCCGGATCTTCTGATTGCCTCCATTAATAGATGTAGCAGATGATAAGGTTTCTGGTGGATTACGACGGCGTGCTGTATCTTCTTTGTGAACTTTAACATAGTAAAAGGAAAAGCTGTATTTATGAAAGACTGTTTAATTTGTGTAGTTGTGGTTCCTTTGAGTGACTTTAAGTAATTAATACCGGTAATTACCCGTGGCGGCCGTGTTCAAACCGAATCTGCAGTAATTTGAAGTTGATCAGCACAGCATGTACCAGTTAGCATATATGCCACCAGTATAATACATAAACTGTAATAACCATAGTTGAGGAATTACGTTATATGGATTTACCGTGTTACAGGACGGTATATTTGAACGATGGGAAGAAATGACAGTGATTAGTCATTACCGGCGGGAAAATATTGCGAATAATTAGTAGTAGATAATCGACAAGTAACAATATACAATTGGTGCGCGCCATATTCAGCGAAGTCTAATCTGTGTTAGAAGGCGGTGGAATCAGAGACTGTGGATAACTTTGTGTTCCTTCAGCATAGACAGCGACACACGGCGGCAGTTTGGGAAGCTGGTCAGTCTTCAGGTGGCGTTCTAAGTAGACGGGGAAGCAGATCCACCAGCTGCAACTTCGCGGGTTCGAGCCTCAGCAGAGCGGGTTGGTGTTCAAGAATATTGCTGTTCGTCAGATCGAAAGGTAAGTGCAAGATTTTTTTTAAAAAAAAGTTTTTTAAGGGAGACAAACTGGCATGAGCAACTCGCAAATTTATAATTTTACTTTGCATATTAATTGGCATAGGGATTTTTTTCGGTTCACCTATCGAATTTTAAATACCAGATAATTGTGGTAGATTTTCTTAACGAATTATTTTCGAAAAAAAAAAATCAGTCAGCTTAAGTCGGGGGGAAAAAATTCATTTACTGAATGTGGAGATAATGACAAACCAGGAATACGCCAGCCATAGTTGAGCGGGTTATTTACAAGAGTTTTCTGTCGATTCCATGGATAAAGATTTCTGTAATGTTCGTATTCTAATCATTGATTGTGTTGCGGTATTCATTTGGAAATAATGCGTAAATCTTGTTTGACAACAAAGTTAAGAGATTTGAGAGCAGAGATTTATTTCGTGACAGAGTTTATCTGTGGGTATTTCTTGCTCGCTGGAGCGTTTTGAAACTTTTTTTGACTGGAATACTGAGTTGATTTGTTTGAAGTAGTGTGTCACATGGCATCTGTGGGCAGTGAGTCCCCGGGCGAAGACTGGGGAGCCACGCGAGCGAAGGTTGCAGAAAAAAAGAGAATAATATATATATATATTGTAATGACACATCACATTAAGTTGCATGCCACCTAAGCTTGCGAACTGTTCGACGTTCAAGAGCTGGCAACCAGGTAACTAGCAGGAATGCAAGGACACGCAGACAATGCGTCCACCCCGTCCGCCCGCGCGACCTGTTAAGCGGGGGGAGGACTCGAGTGAAGGCAAAGGGGGTGAGCGGGAGAGAGCGGACTGGCAAGATAGGGCAGACGCTCCAGTACTTTTTCGCGGAGGTGTTAACCGCAAGTTCACGTGCGCGAAACCGTGCATTGTGTCGCGTGCGTGGTACCGTCGACCAGTGTTTGTAGGATCGACTCTTGTTCGATCCTATCTTCGCAGTTCGAGTTTGGAGGAGCGCTCGCCGACGGATCTGCCGATTCCAGCATCTAATTGCATGTGAAGGGAAGGCTGATTCCATGACAGGGTCATCAGCCATCACCAGTGCAAAGGAACCACATCAGCCATCACCGGTGCAAGACAACGGGGCAAGTACCAATAAAAACTATTGAGTGTGTTCTGACCACGGCGCCAAATCAGTCAACCCGACACGACCTATGGGGAAAGAGACTCAAGTTAGCCTAGGCACAAATCAACTCAATAACCATCATTCTTTGTAATTATGTGGAATAAATTTAATTGTCAATTCTGCCTGATATTATAAACGTAAAATTTAACGTTGCCTTGATTAATTCCCATCCCCTCATGCAAAGTATTAATTGATAAGTTTTTAATAAATTAAATTAATTAAACATTTTCTGCTGTTGCAATTAGCGTGACACTTCAATATCTTAAACATAGAAGCATCTATTTCTGGACACATTGGCTCATAAATTTTGACTTTAGTTCTTCTTTGTTAGTATTCTTAATGGTTTAGTTTGTATTTTGAAATTTTGTATTTCACCAATTTTTATATCATTAACTTTTGTAGGTGAATTAGTTTAATAGGGAGTGTTTAATGAAGCGTTGCGTGGTGATGTGGGTATCAGACACCGACTAAAAGGCAAACCTTTCGGCGTTGCCGCATCTTCCGCATTTGCACACTTCGGACCTAAGTAGGTTTTCCGGAGTTTGACTTTCTAACCGGAGGTGAGAAGTATAGCTTTACAACAGCAAAATATTGTGTCAATATAGTCCACCATTATTTGGAAAAGTTAGGGAGTAAACTAACTTTGCTAGTCGGGCACAGATTGGTGACCCATATAATTTTATCCATTTGCTGAATGTTCTCAGGTCAGCTTGTGGATAACAGTGATGTGGCCCCGAGGCCAGGAAGTTGAGTGACATTCGGGGTAAGGGGGGGGAGGGGGGAGAAGAGAGAGGACAATATTTACAACAGGAAAAGAAAGAGAAAGAAACAGTTGTTTACATTTTTAGTTTTGTATTAATTAGTTGTGTGTTTTGGGTTGTTTTCGTAATGTGTGACATGTTCTAATGGTTTTGTTACTGTATTTGTGTACCTTTGTGAATTCTTGCAGCTAACCTGCATGGTAAGCACCAGATTTAGATTTAGTTTTGTGAGGTTTTCGGTGTTTTTAAAGGGGAAAGTTGGCGAAAGAAACGCATACTGCGCAAAAAAAAAAAAAAAAAACAAGGGGGGGGGGGGTGTAACGATTCTATCGATATATCGCACCAGAGTCCTAATGGGCGACCTTTTATTTTTTTATTATTTTTTTTCCATCGTTCTATTTAACGAGGCGGTGGACACGCTACTTCTATCACTGTGTATGTGCGGCAATCTCTGGAAGCCACGGGACCATCTACTTCGTAAGCGCTTACTTTCAATACCGTGACTCCATAGAGGTGCACATCGCCAAGGCAAGCCTGTTATCATCCGGGCAGACGTGAATGCCTCGTCCCCGATGTGGTATGGACGTATGACCAACGCTAAGGGCGCCAAACTGGAAGAGCTCATAGCGCAAGCCAGACTCCATATAGTAAACCAGCCATCCCGGCTCACAACTGTAAGCATCCTAGAATTTCGGTAAATTCTACACTTTTGGAAAGATAGTATGGGGAGGGGAGGTGGGGAGGGAGTAAACTCTCTAAAGATTGCAAAATTGTTAACCTCAGTGCCACAGATATGGGGGTTTGAAGTCATACAGAAGCTGATACTGCAGACTATTTCAGAGCAGAAAGCGTTTTAAAGGCAGAAAAGTCATTAAACACATAACAATAGCCATAAGTAAACATTTAAGAACAGTAAATAATCTTTAGACTCACCGAAATTAGTGAAATCAGTCACAATCCAGCTTGTTAATAGTCAATGTTCATTTCGAGATAAAATCGGTATTTTCACACACCTGTCAACACGGTAAAGAACGTTTAAAATAATAATAAATTCATAGAAACAGAATTCGGTAGCATTTTATGTTAAATACTCCGTTTAAAGCCGTTTATAATGGTAAAACACAAAATTTTAACTAACCGGCAAGTTCCGAAAATTTAAAACACATCTTGAATATAAACAATGCGTTTTCCTTAACTTTCATTCTTTCTGAATAACATGGTAAACTTTTAAAGCAGTTCTGAGCAGAGGAAAAATTGGGACAGTAATTCTAAAATGACACGGCATCTCTAAACATACGTTGAAAACACAAATTTTTTACTGCTAAACCAGACACCGTACAGAGTCGGGGATACTTTTAAAACATGTATCCAACAATAAGGGACATTAAACAAATTTTTATTTCGAGATACGAAGTTTACTTTATACACAATCCAAGGAAACATGGGTTAAGTGAAGTTTTGGATATGGCGGCTATTTTGAACCTCGGGTATCAACCACAATTCTAGACGTTGCTGGTGATGTCACGGTGGCACGTGGCTTGAAAATAATATTAATTACGGCAAATCTGTTAACTTTTCGAGGAAATACTAAGAGGGGAAAAGTGCTTAGAAACCCGAATCCTAAATCCTTTTAAAAGTTGAACCCTAGGGGAGGGGTAATTTTGGGCGATTATTTTCAGTAAGTCAAGTGACGCTCAAGGATACCACGAGCTTATATTAGTAGCGCTGGCGGTTGTTTGGAGCAGAAGCCGTCGGGAGGTTGAACGAGTTGGAGCTGCGCAATTTTTGGTAGAAAACTGGAAATTTTACCTTGCGCCATTGACTGAAAGCATGTTTAAGTATAGGCCTACGCCATGATGGATTTTGAAGTGTCGAGTGCGAACTTAGCAATGGTTAAGTAACTTTAAATGACTTGGAGGGGTTTTATGTCTGCTTCCTGCGGTGCATCACTTGCTTTCTTCCGGAAAAGCATTTCTGATAGCCTAAAACTCAACTGTATCGAACATTGTGTTTTAATTTCAGAATATAACAATAGTGAAAAATTCAGCAGTGATTTCCTTTCTTTGTTTGAACTTATTTCTTGTCTCTCAGAGGGTAATTATGAGAGTGGAGGAAGCTATAATTTACAGTTGATTAAATTCAAAGGGCATTTTCACGGTCTACAATTTGTGAACTTTCAGAAAAACAATTTTACTATGAAGAATTTTTGGAGAAGTAAGTTTGTTAATTTAGGATTGTTAGACTGATATTCTAGCACCTATATCAGCCTTGCTCCTTACACAACGTTTACATCCGACAGAAGCGACGCGAATATTGATGTCACCCTATACACAAGGAGCCTTGAGCATCGAGCTGTTATTGTTGTTGTTGTTCGGGCTTTAGGGCGCGTTAAAATCGGGGTTAATAGCGCCCTAACTAATACCTGGCGTGACAACGTGGTAAAAATGCAGTCTATGTGGCCGACTGTAACGTCTAGCCTTAAATCTAAAAACAGCACACATTATGTTAATTGTGGCGTTCACAGTCAGAAGGGTCCTCTCGGCGAAGAAAGGAAACCATGAGTTAGAGGACAGTGCCCTATACTGAGGCGAGTAAGGAGAACCTCATTTCTCCTTGCCCGTTGGAAGAAGCTGCTCCACGGCTGAACGGTCGGTTTGACCAACCGGAGCTTATTATGGTTGACTTCCAGCCACTGCCTCTGCCAAACGTCAAAAACAAATCTTTTCACCGCCGAGGCAAGGTCAGACTTTGGGACCGGATCAAAGTCAATTTTGACCTTGTTGCAGGCTAACTTGGCAGCTTCATCAGCTCCAACGTTCCCCCTGATTCCCACAAGGCACGTTACCCAGCAGAATAAAACTTCCTTTCCATAGGATTGAAGAGAAAGGAGGGCGTCCTGG
Source organism: Vandiemenella viatica (assembly GCA_031002005.1). Classification (NCBI taxonomy): domain Eukaryota; kingdom Metazoa; phylum Arthropoda; class Insecta; order Orthoptera; family Morabidae; genus Vandiemenella; species Vandiemenella viatica. The sequence goes on along the minus strand of JARYHS010008074.1, from coordinate 25,259,683 downwards.
ATGTCCTGGACTAGACGGTCTGCTGGATACATATTTCCTATGGCCTGAATAGAGCTGAGGGAATCACAGCATATGATGAATTTCTTATCGTGCATTACTTCCATATGCTGGAGAGACTTTAACACAGCGAGACACTCGGTGGTGTAAACGCTGCACCTGCATTCCAGTTTGTATGTGTAAGTGGCTCGAGGGAACACTACGGAGCAACCAACTCCGTTAGCCTGCTTAGACCCATCCGTATACACCGGGGTAAACGTGTGATACTGATTTAAAATGTCTCTAAATTTATTAATAAAAACCCTGTCACTGTCAGCAGTAAACAGTTTGTTATACTGAGACAGATTTAAAATTATTCTGGGTTGATTTAACTCTTTGGAGCATGGTGGTATGCATAGTATTCCACCTTTTGACTAATTTCTGGCCCCTTTGCTCGGTGATAAATTTTTACTACTACAGCTTCCATATGTTCACGTAATTCCCTCCTTAGTGGAGAGATGGCGCGCGCTCTGCGTTGTGAGTCCATTCCCGCCAAGAAGAGAATGAATTCTAACAGTAGCTGCCACTTCTGATGTGCTTTGCTTCTGCGTGTGCATAGTGGTCTAGAACGAGTTTTTTGATACGTCTGTGTTTTTTGCATCGTGAATACCACAGCTGAGGTATGTACCTGCTTTTACATTCACATATACTACGTTCGGTTATTTATGTGCGATTCAGTTAGGTGGTATATTATTTGTACCACCGTGCTTGTAGCAGTATACTATCACATTTCGTTTCATAAATTAAAAATTGCAACATCTGTCGGACAAACTTTGTTTTTTAATGGTGTGACGGTTTACTGATGTTCTTTACATTTGCTTATGGCGTTCGTTATGCTATTTCAGGCTGTTGATTGATGTAACGGTAGCTTTTTGAATAATAGGGAATTAGTTAATAAAAGAATTAAGCAAGTCATATGTCACTTAAACGTGACATGGTGCTGGGCGAGCACACAGTTAAACGTTACTCAAGTGTAGTTCTTGCTAGAACGTTCGGCGAGAATGCCGTGTTCAGCACCTTAGTCGGGTTGCCGACCGCACAACTGGGTCAACCTGACCTGCACACATGACAGGTTCACGTAACAACCCCTACATTAAGGCCGGCAAATCATGCCTCGGCCTTAGCCGTTGGAACCGCGCAGAATCTGTGAGAGACGTCGGAAGCCCGGGTCGTGACTTCGACACTCCGCCGCCCGCTAGCCAGCCAGCCAGCCCTCAGCTTCCAGCCAAGATCTTCAGCGCGGCCACTTGTAAGTTACTGTTCAGTTTAGTCGTGGACTCTTGCCAGAGGCGCCAACCTCACTGTAACTACTCACTGGAATAAACCAAGGTGCCAGCTCAACGCGCCTTATCATTTAATATAGAACCAGCCCTTCTCTTGGCACTTGGCGTCAGAGCAGTTAGTTAACTCTCTAAGCTACCCAGAATACCGGCAGCCGAGAGAACGAGTCGAGATCCTGGATGACGTGAACTCCTGGCAAGTAAGTAACTTAGAGAATAATACCTCCGCCCTCCACTCTGTCAATCCTGATGGACGAATCGGTCAGGCCTAGCCACACGGCTGATTAACCCACAATTGCTAAAGTGGGACGTCACACTGAATAACGAAAATGTCACGATTGGGCCTACGTAATGATGAAATCGAACGTTTACTATGGGAAATTCCATCGGAATGTGAATCAGATGTTGACAACACAGATGATTATTCCGATTATGAAGCAGACAATCCCGTACAGCGAATTGTGTGGTCTGAAGACGAAAATTCAGAGAGGGAGAGTCCACTCCATCAACACCCACTGATGTAATAGCTCCAAAATGGGGGACAGCAATTCAATGCTACCGCAGTAATGTAGTTTAGTAGCGAATCAGGGCCAAGTGT
>JARYHS010008074.1:25159991-25256769 GCA_031002005.1 Vandiemenella viatica | reverse complement strand
TATTCGAGAAAGCAATACCACATTTCGCATTTGAGCAGATAATTTTTTACTCCCTCCCTCACAAGATTTTTCAATACTTTCCTGCGGGATATATTCGAGAAAGCGATACCACATTGAATTCATGCATCGGTATCGTTAAATAGAATTACGCGGATGGGATATATTCGAGAAAGCGATACCACATTTCGCATTTGAGAAGATAATTTTTCCCTCCCTCCCGCGCAATATTTTCCTGCAATTTGTCCCCAGCCAAAAAACCCCTACTTCCTGTGCAGTCCCGTTAGTGACATATTTTTATACGCGGTTGACTACGAGAACGTCACGTGTCCATGTGTCCATGACGTCACGTTTACAGTCGCCAGGCGGCCGGAATCGCCAAGTCGCATTAAACCCTGATAGCAGCCTGTTTGTAATTAATGGGGTGGTTTTAGGTAGCATTTATAATTGTGTTTGTGGTAGTTGCTTTTCTATAGATACTGAATCTATGTATATTGTCTATCTTTTTAATTGTTATATCCAAGAAGTGTATCTGATTGTTAGTTTCTTTTTCGATGGTGAATTTAATGTTCTTGTGTACTTGGTTTATGTCACTGTGGAATTCTTCAATTCGATGTTGTGGTTCATTTAATAGGCAAATTATATCATCCACAAATTTAAACCAGTATAGTATTTTGTATTTTTTTTTTTGGAATGATTTTCTGGAAAATTATATTCTCTATGTGATCCATAAAGATTGAATCCATTATCCCTGATACTGGACTGCCCATAGGTAGACCTTCCTCCTGTAAATAGTATTCTTTGTTAAAACTGAAATAGTTCTGTGACTTGATTAACTTGAGTAGTTCTATTATTTCTGTGATGATTGTGGGTGGGATGTTATTCTGAGTTTTGAGGTTATTCTCTATCAGACGTATGGTTTCATTAACAGGTATTTTTGAGTACATACTCTCCACATCAAATGATATCATCGTTGCTGTATCAGGAATCAGTATGTTTTGAATTAGATGAGGTGTGTTTGTTATGTTTCTATTTTTGTGATATTTGTAATGTTTTGTGAGGTGTGTGTGCATGTATTGGGCTAACTTGTATGTTGGAGCATTTCTAAAATTTACTACCGATCTTATGGGAATATTAGCTTTGTGAATTTTTGGCTGGCTCCTCATTGTGGGTGCTTTGGGATTTTTTTTGTGTAAAATGTGGTATCTCCCAGTCTCTGAACAGTAATTATGTGTTTTTCAGGCATTTCTTACCATTTGTTTGGAATATTGTTGTTGGATCTGATATGAGTTTTGATATATTATTATTGTGTATGAAGTCTTCAGTTTTATTTATGTAATCTGTGTTCTGCATTAGCACCACTATGTTCCCTTTGTCTGCTTTTGTAATGACAATGTCCTGGTTATTTAGTTTTCTTTTTAATTGTTGTAGAGTTTTGTTTTCATTATTTCTTTGTATATGTGCTACTGAACATCAGGATGAGTCTTAGCCGTGCAGTATATGTCCAACAGATTCGTAAGGTTGGTGCAGCGACTAACTATTCTGAGGCCTAACTGATAACTTGTTGCCCGACCGTGAAGAAGAGATTGATCCATGTATTCTGGCTTGATAGTAAAGTATTAATTTGCGTGCTCAGCAGCACACGTGTAACCTGCAACCTAAACTGTTGATCGTCGGAAAGTCGAACAAACAGGACGAGCTAACTCGACATCTGGCTACTGTGAAACCTAACAAACTAACACGATTCTAATACTAAAATGTTAAACTAAATGATGTTCCTTGACAGTTGAGCAGCTCCTTCCTGTACGATTGTGGTTGGAGTACGGTTGCAATGTCTACAGTTCCGCACGGGACAGTTATCTCCGTATACTGGTTAGTGTCCACCATGCAGGAATTCGTCTCGCCACAGGTGCATACCGCACTAGTCCGATACTCAGCATTTGTGCTGAGTCGGGCGAGCCACCGCTTTCCATCTCCTCGCAGGGGCCTGGTACGCAAGTGCCAGGTACGGGTTTGACAAACCTGCGGTGGCCGAGCTGGAAACTTGTGAGCGCCGCAAGTTTCCTACACCGCAAACTCTTACCATTCTTTAACGACCACCGTAGCGCGTGTCGGTGGAACGTTGTGTGCCTAGGAGAACGGGGATCTTGGCTTAATCGCCCAGATCGCGAGGACGGTACAAACCTCTATAAAAAAAACCTTATCCTCAAGATCAGCCATAAAACTGTAAACTCCAGCAAACGAGTGATCACTTGCAGAGACCTAATAGATATAGAGTCCGAGGAACTCCTTAATAGCCCAGTCAATAAAGGGCCAAAAACAGTGCATGTCGGAACTTTCTCTGGTAAAGCTGAATTTTCTCCCAGTAGTAGATCACTATTAGAGAGACATTTTTTCAAAAGTCCCCGAAAATTCCAGTGGAGCTTCCCCCCCCTACCCCCCTTTTAAGTTTAAAATGTAGAGTTTTACGCAATCGCATATAACTTTTTAACCAAAAGTTTATTAAGGTTATATTATTTACAGTTTTATTCCCTGATAAATATTCTACAACTTTTATAATAACATAATTTATGATATGTGCAGCAGTTTTCCCTTAAATTAACGAAATGTTGTAAAAAAAAACAATATTTTTTTGCCACCTATCTACGTTTTTGCAAAACCATATTTTTATTCGTCACCAAATGAAAAAATGCTTCGAATGAAAGTTGTAGCTCATATATTCCTGAGTACATCGGTGTATAAGACATATACAGTTATGTGTATTACGCTACTTAGTAACATAGAAAACAGTAGCTGGGTTTTGAGCGCGTGAGCGCCCGGGAGTCGGCGGGCAGCGTGAGCCGGCCGCGCCCGTTGTGTAAGAGGGTGCTATAATTTCCAGAAATAATTTTTAATGCATTTAACAGCGTTCGTTTGATCTAACGTGTCAGGGATAGTTGATAATTAGGAAAATCTGTATTAGCCCCTATATTTCATTACTTTCAGCATACATTTTAAGTACATCCCACCACTTCCATACACATTTTATAAAACAGCACGTTCAACAAAATTCAAACTTAAGCAGCATGTTGAACTTCGCGTATCTAGAAGAGAAAGAGATTTGTCGGACCTGCAAACATTTACAACATGGTTCCAAACACACAATCCTTTTACAAAACTATCAGGTGAATTAGTTTCATTGACATCTGGATTCGTGTGTGATGACTCAATAAACTGCGATGAAGCTTATGATGTCGGTCTCTCAGCCATAGCCAAAATGAAGGGAACTAACTTCCATGATATTAAACTTCACAGGAAAGATATGGTTAAGACTCAAGCAGTGCAGAAGTCAGCATTGGTACGATCAAAAGAAGTTTGTGTGAACTCCCAACAACTTTTTAGCCGTATTTTGTGTGTGTGCGACAGTCCCGGAAAATTGAAGACTTACTTGGAATTCGAACTGGCTCCTCGACCACCTGCTTTGTTTGATGATGTATCCTTACGAAAAGGAACAAAATCGTCACTGATGAAGGTATTTGAAGAAGGTGTCATCGACGTAATGGACCAAAATGGTGCAACTTATGTTTTGGACGGGGGATTTCTTCTACACAAAGTAGCGTGGTCAAGAAATTGTTCCTATGGCGTCATCTTAGAAACTTATTGTACATATGTTGTAAATAAATATGGATCTAATTCAGTTGTAGTATTTGATGGTTATGCAGACGAGCCAACAACGAAAAATGAAGAGCAAACAGAAGAGCAGCCAAAAGATCTTCACCTGACATAGTATTTGATGAAAACACAATTTGTGTTACTGGAAAAGAGGAGTTTTTAGGAAATACTAGTAACAAGAGAAAACTGGTACTAGTTTTGGCATCTGAATTCAGAAAACGAGGACTGCAAGTTGTTACAGTGGAAGATAATGCTGATGTGCACATTGTTATGACAGCAATTCAACAGCAGAGAAGTGACTGTAAGGTATTTGTCGTTGGAACCGATACCAACTTAATAGTATTACTTACGGCACTGGCTCCTGAAATTACTTGTATATACTTCTGTAAAGAGATAGGGGGTGCAATTCCATTAACAGTGTACTACAGAATCGCCACTCTCATAGAAAAGTTTGCAGATCAACGTCAGTTACTTCTGTTTTGTCACGCTATGACCGGATGTGATACCACATCCAGCATGTATGGAATGGGCAAATTAAAAGCGATAGAATTGCTCAGATCGAAGCCTGATATGCAGAATACAGCGAGGAAGTTTTTGGATGATTCTACAACAAGAGAGGACCTTTTGATTGCTGGTGAGAAATTTGTTTTATGTTTTTATGGGTTAGAGAAATATTCAAATCTGAATGAAGCCCGTTACTACAAGTTCTTGACAGTAACAAGAAAAGTTCCCTTAGATCAAATTTTCATCTAGCAACATTACCTCCAACGTCTGAGGCATGTCGTGAACAATCGCTGAGAGTATTTTTGCAAGTTCAAAAATGGTTAGGTAATACTCTTGATGCTATAAACTGGGGTTGGAAAATTGAAAACGTGAAAAGAAATGAGAGGTACCAAAAGAACATTGAAACAATTCCTACCTCGAAGCCATTTGCTCCAACGAACTGCTGTACTTAGTGTCATGTTCTTGTAAACAAGGATGCGGACAATACTGTGGATGTAGAAAAGTGAACCTGAGTTGCACTGCAATGTGTGAACACTGTAGTGGCTTATCTTGCCTAAATTCACACCTGTATTCAGAAGAAGAAGATGAATTTCCTCATACAGATTAATATGTAACCGTTATCAAAGAGACATGCTTCTAAACATAAAATAAGTTTTATGAGTTACAATAATCATGACTTGTAAATATTAAATCGGTGTATATAATATCTGTGGTGGGTGGGAGGTCCGTGATGCTGTTTTAAAACACAAGTAATTTAAAACAGCTGCCGGTTTAGCCAGTCCGGGACACGGCGGGTCCATAGGTGGTGGATAATGGAATGGCCTGATATAACAAGGCTAGGTTAAATCCCCCGAACCAAAACTGGCATACAAATGTGTACAATAATTAATTATGAATAAAATTAAAATCTTTAATTCAAATATGTTACAATCAGAAAAACAAATTTTACTTCTCATATCACTCTAATGTTATTTTGATTATACACAAATATTTACTAAATTACAAATTAAAGGTCGACACACTATGGGCTAGTACGAGTATAAGTGTTAAAAATAGATGTTATAATTACAGTATTAACTAATTGAATAGGCATATGAGGATAAGGCGCCTTTCGCCTACGCCCGCCGACTCCCGAGCGCTCTCGCGCTCAAAACCTAGCTACTGTTTTCTATGTTACTAGTAGAGTAATACACATAACTGTATATGTTTATACACCGATGTACTCAGGAATATATATGCTACAACTTTTATTGGAAGCATTTTTTCATTTGGCGAAGAATAAAAGTATGGTTTTGCAAAAACGTAGATAGGTGGCAAAAAAATATTGTTTTTTTACAACATTTCGTTAATTTACGGGAAAACTGCTGCACTTATCATAAATTATGTTATTATAAAAGTTGTAGAATATTTATCAGGGAATAAAACTGTAAGTAATATAACCTTAACAAACGTTTGGTTAAAAAGTTGTATGCGATTGCGTAAAACTCTACATTTTTAAACTTAAAGGGGGGGTAGGGAGGGAAGCTCCATTGGAATTTTCGGGGACTTTTCAGAAAATAATCCTCTCATCAAGGTCTATCACCCTTGAAAAAATCAGCTTTACCAGAAAGAGTTCCGACACAAATCCTTTATTGACTGGGCTATAAGGAGGGGCGATCAGAAAATGTGGTCCAGGCTAGGCAGATCAAACGAAGGGTTACGGCAGTCTGGAAGACTGCCACCTTCGTCCTGACGACACTCTGGACGTTACCGAAGTCCATAAAAGCTGGATACCGTATGTGAACGTTCGCCCGTATGTTCCGGTCCTATCTACATCTACATCCATACTCTGCAAATCACAACATTGGGTGGCAGAGGGGCTAAGCACCAATCCTAAACCCGCCCATTCCAATCCCGAATAGTGCGAGGAAAGAAGGAATACATATAAGTATCAGTACGGCATCTTATTTCTCTAATCTTATCCCTACGGTCTGCGACCTAAATAGGTTGGCGGAAGAAGTATTTCATTGCACTCTAAATTTATTTTTTTTTTGCATATCTCCAATAATTCGAACGCAAGCTACATCGTCTGTCTTCCAAACTATCCCAGCCTAATCTATGTATCATTCTGTGACGCTTTCATAAGGGCTGTACACACAAGTCACGAATCTAGCGGCTCTCCTCTGCACCCTCTCAACTGAGTCAATCAGACCTTGCGATACGGATCCCAAACCCCAAACAGTATCCAGATGCGGACGCACTAGTGTTTATACGCTATCTCCTTTGTTTGAGCATTACAACTCCTCAAATACGACCTATGAAACGTAATTAGAATTTGCCTTGCCTACGACGGAAGTTACGTGCAATGTCCCATTTCATGTTTCTTTGTACTATCACCCCCAGATACTTCACGGAATCACCGTGTCAACAGGTGATGTTATTTTGTACTCGTGAACAACCTGATTCTTCTTGTTACTTATCCGCATTGCCTTGCACTTTTGCAATTAAGTGTAAGCTAACATTTACGGCACCAATCGAAAATAGCATCCAAATCACGCTGAATTTCTAAGCAATCGTCGGAGCACCTTATTTCCCTATAGATAACCGCATCGTCGGCAAACAATCGCAACCAGCATTTGACGTCGTCACCTAGATCGTTTATAAAATTAAGAAAAGAAGTGGACCTATTACGCTTCCTTGAGGAACGCCGAAGTAACATTTATCTTAAAAGAGGATTCCCCGTCAATAACGACATATTGTGATCGACCAGTTAGAAAATCACGTATCCACTCTCCAAATCTGAGCCGAAATACCGTAAGCTCGAATCTTCGCTAAAAGTCGGTTTGTGTGGGCACAGAATCAAAAGCTTTCTGAAATCCAAAAAAACCGCATCAACTTGCGAACCTGCATCGATAATTTCATTATGTCGTTGGAAAATAGGGCCAATTGTGTTCACACGATCTCTTCTTCGAAATCTGTGTTACATTGGTGTAAGTAACTCGTTCTCATCTAGAAACTTCATTATGGTTCGAGCATATGACATGTTCCGGAATTCTGCTGCAGACCGATGTTAGAGCTGTGGCAACAGCAGAAGCGGCCCCTAAAGCAGAAACAGCTTCTGCAAAAGAAGTGAAAACGGCAACGCCATCTGCCGGTAGCGGATGGCAAACAGTGCAAAAGGTAAGGGGTCCGAAATTTAAGCTGACGGACCCCGCTATGTTTGTGAAATCCCCTCCGACTTCTCCTCCCAGATCCCCTTCTGGAAAGGAGAAGAGGAAGGACAGGCCTCGGCGGATGAAAAATCCGCAAGACCCCGAGGCCTCACAACGAAAATCGTCTTCGGACACCGAAGACGATATCATGCTGGTGGACGTTACCTTGTTCCGTTCCTCAGCTATCAGAGAAGGAAGACCCACCCGATCCGGGGGGGGGTGGTGGTTTTAAATAGGTAGAATGGCTCCCATACTTCAGGTGGAACTTAAACGGTTTCCAGGCTCACAAAGAGGAAGTCCAGCTCTTAGCACGGTCTAATCCATTGTGTCTCTGTCTCCAGGAGACCTCACTTTAGACCACAACATCAGCCTGTGCTAAGAGGTTATGACATATTCCGAAAGGACGATACCGAGGGTGATCGAGCGAGGGGGGAGTGGCCGTGTTTGTTCGGAACACTGTCCACTCCGAACCCGTCGCTCTCACCTCTCATCTACAAGCAGTAGCGGTGAAAATACACGGTCCAATACAACTGACCGTATGCTCTGTCTTCTGCCACCCAGTTTGTCCCGTCGACTACGACGACCTGGTTGGCATTACACGACAACTCACTCGGCCCTTTCTCCTTTTGGGAGATTTCAACGCCCACAGTGCGTTGTGGGGTTCCACCACCGATTGCCCCGGGGCCGAGTGATTGGTAGATTGATGGAGCAGGAGGAAATTTGTATCCTGAATACAGGGCAAATGACTCATTTCACCACTGCTACCGGTACGTCTTCTGCCATTGACCTTTCCTTGTGTTCTCCCTCAATCGCAGACTCCGTGCTATGGGAGGTGGATCGCGACCTACATGGAAGCGACCACTTCCCTATTTGGTTGCACGTCGAGTCCGATCGTGGGGGAGGAAATAACCGGCGCAAATGGAACGTCAGTTGTGCAGATTGGCAACTCTAGTGCCGCTCTGTACAACTGCAACTTGTAGGCAGTATACAAGCAGAAGGTGAATCACTTCACGGAAGTGATTTCACCGTGCAGCTGACGTTTCCATGCCGAAAAAGCTCCGGAACGCTGCGAAGGACGCCCGTCCCCTGGTGGACCGACGAATGTCGTTCCGCTATTCAGGGTCGCAGACGGGCGTTGCGGCGTTTTAGGTTGTATCCTACATCCGACAACCTGGCAGCGTTCCGTATAGCAAGAGCTAAGTCGCGCCGTGTTATTAAGGAGAGTAAGAAGAGGTCATGGCAGAACTTTGTGAGCACTATCAATCGTTCCACACCTTCGTCGAAAGTATGGGAGTCCATTCGCCGTATATCTGGAAGGTACTCCCGCGCACCAGTATCTGGGTTACTGGATCATGGACGTATTATTACTGACGAACGAAGCATAGCGCAGCTGATGGCGGAGAACTTCGCCGCCATCACTTCGTCCGATAACTTTGACCCTCGGTTTCAGCGACGTAGAGTCGCTGCCGAGAGGCGCCCGCTGTGCTTCGATTCGTCGAATTCAGAGGCCTACAACTGCCCATTCACATCTTGGGAGCTGGGAGAGTGCGTTGAACAGCGCAAATTACACTGCTCCAGGGCCTGATTTGATCCAGTACCAGATGCTGAGGCATCTCAGCAAGGATGCTAAAAAGTACCTTCTAGATATTTTTAACGACATTTGGACCGGAGGACACTTCCCCGACTCGTGGAAAGAAGCAACATTAATTCCCATTTTAAAACCTGGCAAGGACAAATTGTTGCCAGGTAGTTATCGTAGTATTGCCTTGACTAGCTGCGTGGGGAAGACACTGGAGAGGATGGTGAATCGCCGCCTCGTCTGGTGTCTTGAATCCCGTAATCTCCTGAGCCGCTTTCAGTGTGGATTCAGGAAGTTCCGTTCCACCTTGGACAACCTGATCCTCCTGACAGGCGGCAATACAGGATGCGTTCATACGCAGCCAACACCTCGTGGGTGTTTTTTTTCGATCTTGAAAAGGCTTACGATACTACCTGGCGGCATGTTATTTTAAAAACAGTTACATGAATGGGGTTTTAGGGGTAACCTACCCGTTTTTTAAAATCATTTTTATCTGGTCGTTGCTTCCGGTACCGAGTGGTGAAGTGTCTGATCTTTTTATTCAGGAAAACGGTGTCCCTCAGGGGTCAGTTTTAAGCGTGACCCTATTTGCTATCGCAATTAACAGTATATCTTTGGTTATAAGGAGTCCCATTCGGTTCTCCTTATATGTGGACGATTTTTTAATTTTTATTGCATCGTCCAGCCTGAGAAGCGCAGAGCGGCAGCTGCAACTCGCGCTGAACAGGCTGGATGATTGGTCAGTGCACACCGGTTTTCGATTCTCTGCCGAGAAAACCCGGTGTGTACTTTTTACTCGTAGCAGAAGTCTTTTAGCTGAGCCTCACCTTACCTTGAGGAACACCGTTTTAAGTTTTACTGAAACAGTTAGATTTCTGGGCCTCATTTTTGACACCAGGCTTAACTGGCTTCCACATCTTAAAGATGTGAAAGCCAGGCCTTAAAAGCTCTTAATATTTTAAAATGTCTGTGCGGCAGGTCGTGGGGCGCTGATCGCTCCTGCCTGCTACAGTTTTATCGAGCCTTTGTACGGTCGCGTCTCGAGTATGGTTGTATCGTATATGGTTCGGCACGGGACAGTTATCTTCGGATACTGGATAGTGTCCACCATGCAGGAATTCGGCTCGCCACTGGTGCATATCGCACCAGTCCCTATTGTCAGCATTTGTGCTGACTCGGGCGAGCCACCACTTACCATCCGCCGGCAACTCCTCATGGTGCGACACTATACGCATATTGCCATAACACCTGGCAGTCCCGTGTACGACATAGTTCTACATCCCAGCTACGAGCGGCTCTATGCCAACCGGCATAGAGCCACTAAACCGTTCAGCTACCGTACGAAGGCTATTTTAGAACATTACGGATTTGAGCTTCCCTCTTTTTATCGCCAGGGTTGGAGTAAATCCCCTCCCTGGCTTTAAAGAGGCCCAGATTAATTTTAGAACTGTCACGGCATAACAAACTGCTAACCGCTGACAGTGTTTTTTATTCATATTTTTACTGATATTTTAAATCAATATCACACTTTCACCCCGGTGTATACGGATGGGTCTAAGCAGGCTAACAGTGTAGGCTGTTCAATAGTGTTCCCTCGAGCGACTTACAAATACAAGATGGATAGCAGGTGCAGTGTTTACACTGCGGAGTGCTATGCCCTGCTAAAGTCGCTCCAGCATATGAAGGCACGCCGCGACAAGAAGTACCTCATATGCTGTGATTCCCTTAGTTGCATTCAGGCATTTAGCAACTATGTACCCAGCAGACCGTCTAGTCCAGGACATCCAGGACGCCCTCCTTTCCCTCCAATCTTGTGGGAAGGAGGTGGCATTTCTGCTGGGTACCAGGCCATGTGGGAATCAGGGGGAACGAGGCAGCTGATGAAGCTGCCAAGTTGGCCTGTGACAAGGTCCGAATCGACTTTGACCCGGTCCCAAAGTCAGACCTTGCCTCGGCGGCGAAGAGATTTGTTTTTGATGTTTGGCAGAGGCAGTGGCTGGAAGTTGAGCATAACAAGCTCCGGCAGGTCAAACCGACCGTTCAGCCGTGGAGCAGCTCCTTCCAGCAGGCGAGGAGGGATGAGGTTCTCCTTACTCGCCTCCGTATAGGGCACTGTCCTCTGACACATGGTTTTCCTTCTCCGCCGAGAGGACCCTCCGGAGTGTGATGCTTGTGGCGTACCTTTGACGGTACTCCACATTTTAACCGAATGTGTATTGTTTTTAGATCTAAGGGCAGACGTTAGGCTTAGCCAACGATCTGTCCCTTATTTTAAGCGATGACCGTGACAACGTGGCTAAGGTTTTAAAGTTTTGTTGCTTGGCCGGTCTTGTCCCAAAATTTTGGGCAGATCGGCCTAGGTTCTAGTTTGGATTGGTGGCCGTGTACAACCACCAATCCAAGTACTGTTTTTATTTGTGACACTGATTATATGGCTGGCCTTTACAGCCAGCCAGTAATTTGTTTTTTTAACCTGGTTGGCCCCATCTACAGCCAACCAGTTAATGCATTATATTTTAGTCACAGTTTTATATTTTATGTTGCCGTCTGTGTGGCCGACCTCTATACAATCGGCCAGCCAGACGGTATTTTAGTTAGTATGTTAGTATTTTATTGTGCTGTCTCTGTGGCGACCCCTTTACAGTCGGCCACACAGACGGCAATTTCGCCACGTTGTCACGCCTGGTTTTGTTTAGGGTGCTAATGACCCCCCGCTGTCGACGCGCCTAAAACAACAACAACAACAACAACAGCTAATGACCTTGATGTTAACGCGCCCTAAAACAACAACAACAACAACAACAACAAGCAGTTCCTTCCAGCAAGGCGAGAAGGGATGAGGTTCTCCTTTCTTGCCTATTTAGGGCACTGTCACTTTGACACATAGTTTTCTACCGTGCCGAGAGGACCTACCGGAATATGATGCTTGTGGCATACCTTCGACGGTGCATTACATTTAACTGATACTGGTGTCATGTTTAGAACTAAGGTCATAGGTGCCGTCCCTTATTTAAATGATCACAATGAAATATGGCTAGGGTTTTAGAATTTTTTGGTTTGGACGATCTCATCCTATACATCAGATCGGTCCTAGACTGTAGAATGGTTTGGGGGTCTCCTTACAATCACAAATGTGTCTTTTGTTGAATTGTTATATACAGTCCCTGGCACAATTTATTAGACGCACTATAGTTTTTTATGCAATTTTTGATTTGTGGCTCACTAATTAAGTTTTTAGTACATAAATTGCAATAAAATTATTATGTGTAGTCTGCTTCATGACACAGGTGATATAACAAATAAATAAAAACACAGTATTTGTTGAAAATATTAGTTTTAATATCTTGTTGAGTCACCTTTCGCAGCTATGAGTGCCTTAATACAACGCAGAATGCTGTCGATGCTGGATTGTACAGTGTCCCGCCTTTGTGGATGATGATACCACCACATGGATGATCTTAACCAAGAGCTGCATTTTTGTCGTGATGACATCTTTTGCCATCTCCCTCTTCATGAGTTCCCATTCTTTTTCTATGGGGTTCATGTCGGGACTGTTACCTGGCCAGTCCAACAGAGGGATATTTTGTTCCTTCAGAAAAGGTTTTACCGACATGGCTGTGTGACAGGGAGCACCATCCTGCATAAAAATAAATGGTTCCCCATTCGGGAACCATTCTCTGACCTGCGGTATTAACCGTTTTTGTAAGGCCTCTTTGTACTGGTACTTGCCCCATTATGCCTTTAACCACATAAAGACGTCCTGTACCCTTGCCACTGATGACAGACCAAATCATCACCTTTGTTGGGTGTTTTACGGTCTGAATAATGCAGTAAGGATGGAATTTTTCTCCTCTTCGACGGCGCACATGCTGACATTTGTTACTTAAAATTTCAAATGTGCTTTCATCGCTGAAGCATACCTATCAAAATCAAGAAACTTAATTAATATATTATGAATTAAATGTACATAGCATCTATCATATTGTAAATAGTAATTTTAAAGTTAAATTACCGATCTCCAGAAGTCCACATCCTTATCACACCACTGTTTAGCCCACTTCAGACATTTTGCTGTTAACTTGGGTTTTCTCGCAGGTCGACAAGCCTTGAAATCAATATGCTTCAACTTTCTGCGAACAGTGTGTAAGACGACTGTCCTTGGTTGATGGATATTAATTTCAAGTTATGGTTTGATTCTGATCTGCTCACTTCAAGTAGTTTAAGACATTTATTTAGTAAGAATTAATTATAGTTTGAGTACCCGGTCGCCAGACAGTGAAACCAAAACCGTCCCCAGAAGTAATTAGGAGAATAATTAATAAAAGTCATTAATCAACATCAATAAGAGCAATTATGTTCATAGCAAGTTTATTACGAAAAACACGTCAAGCACATGCGAACAGTTTGGCCACCATCAAATTTCAAAGTATAGCTATCGAAACTTCTTATCCGAAAGATTGCAGAATTCTTGTGGTAAAAGGAAAATTACAGTTCGTATCTTCTTCCCGCTAAAACATACACCAACACAACTTGGCTTTCACTGTTCGTTTAGATACTGTTCAAACATTCAACTTTATAACCACAGTTCTTACTTAATACATAAAATTCTTCTTACACACAGTTCAATATAGGAAAACACATTATACCGAACCTATATCGGCTAATGCCTAAAATGCGTTAGCCGCGGTTCGCGATCCTCTGTCTGCGACAATCCGTACACAACCATTACTAGCAGGCGACTGACTTTTGAAAATGATGTAGCTCTCCGTTCCAGAGATACTACTTTGAAGCGGCGGAAGGTAACTGTAATGTCACAAGTGCGTTCAGATGCATTCACATTAGCCTCTTCCAGTTGAGATTTTATCTGTTTCGTTGTTGCAAATCTGTTTTCTAGACAAATTCTTTTGAGATATCTTTCTGACCTTGGGGTGAAAATTGGCTTTCTTCCACATTTATTCTTCCTCCTGGGGCCTCAATTCTTCACCTGAATCAATTTTCTTCTTTATGCGCCTCACGCTAGCGTTGGATAATTTCAAACCTCGTGAAATTTCCCGATTGGAATACATTTTTGTATTAACGAGAACTTTGACTTCTGATTTTTTACGTGGTGTAATATCTCCTCTTTTACCCATTTTTAAAGGTCACAATCAGTAATATCTGGTTATTAAACAATCACTTGTGATGTCGATATTATCACAAATGATAATAAAAGTGAACAAAGAAACAGAGCAGTTACACGCGAGAACGCCACTGAACAGGTCCGTACCTGTACACTGTACTATGCACACTGCTAGCCACAATAAGTCAACAATCCGATGTCAATAGCAACAAGAGACATAAATTCAACAATGAACTAAGTGCCCTAAATAACTGTTATAAATTTTATGAGTAATTGCATGAGAAATAGTACTCAACACATAATTATTACAAATAATACTAAAGATTTGCAGTGCGTCTAATAATATGGCCAGGGACTGTATAAATATGGCTGGCCCTTCTCAGCAAACTAGTCAGTTAACTTTGAACGGCTATATATCAACCGTCAAAGAGCAACTAAACCGTTCAGCTACCGTACAAAGGCTATATTAGAGGAATATGGGTTTTCAGATGCCCTCTTTTTATCATCAGAATTGGAATAAATCTCCTCCCTGGCTTTTGAAGAGGCCCAGAACAATTCTAGAATTGTCGCGGTACAACAAGCTTGTGTACCGCCGACAATGTTTTTACCCGAACTTTTAGTGATGTTTTAAATCAGTTTCACGATTTTACCCCGTTATACACAGCTAACGGAGTTTGCTGCTCTGTAGTGTTTCCCTCGAGTGACTTATAATTATAAACTGAATAGCTGTTGCAGCGTATACACTGCAGAGTGTTACGCTTTGTTAAAGTCGCCCCAGCATATAAAAGTAAGTCGCGGCACGATGTACATCATATGCTGTGATTCCCTCAGCTGCATCCAGGCCATGGGAAGCATGTGGGAATCAGGAGGAACGAGGCAGCTGATGAAGCTGCCAAGTTAGCCTGCAACAAGGTCAGAATTGACTTGCAGAGGCAGTGGAAGGACGTAAAGCATAATAAGCTCCGGCTGGTGAAACCGACCGTTCAGCCGTGTAGCAGCTCCTTCCAGCAGGCGAGGAGGGATGAAGTTCTCCTTACTCGCCTCTGTATAGGGCATTGTCCTTGACACACAGCTTTCTTCTCCGCCGGGAGGACCCACCGGAATGTGATGCCTGTGGCGTACCTCTAACATTGCGCCACATTTTAATGGATTGTGTATTATTTTTAGACTTGAGGGCAGACGTTGGCCTGGCCAACGATCTGGCCCTTACTGTAAACAATGAGACCAGCAGTGTGGCGAGTGTTTTAAAATTATTGCGTATTGGCCGGTCTAGTGCATAAAATTTTAGGCAGATTGCCTAGTTTTAAGATGGATGGGTGGCCTTGCAAGCTCACAGTCGTTTTGTCGTTGTTGTTGGGGCTTTTAGATTTAATTATGAATTAACACTTCTAAATAAAAAGTTCGATCTGCCGTGCGGTCGCCAATCTGCTGATCTTTACTAGTTAGATAAACTAGAATTGTAGTCAGAGAAAACAAGTAAGAAAGTACTGAGAAATACACCGCATTTCAGCTTTCACATTCACTCACATTTATTCCTCCGAAACTACAAATATCTAAGCCAGCCAGCAGATACTTAAAAACTAAACTTCTTCTCCAAAGAATGCAGGTTCGAGGATAATCAAGGACTGTAACATTCAGTACAAGCCCCGTAATTAATTATCACACAATCGACGTGATCCAAATCAATAGCAGTTCAACATACACAGTTTATGTGAAACCAGTTCATTCAAAATAACCTTCATAGTCCAAAAAAAATACCTCCAGAATGTCCACACAATTTCTTACAACTCTGAGCCTCGTTAAGCGACACACACACACATGCTCCCGGCCGCGGCATATAAGCTCTCGCTGGCCGTAGCTTACTCTACCGTCGCCAATACAAGACTGTTTCAAAGCGCGCTAAGTAATCGCTCAACACCAAAGACATTACATTTACTTCTCAGATCACAATTTATACTAAAATTATATCCGTAATTTCAACGGTTATGTTACACTCCCTAACTAACAACCTTGTGATAATTGATCTGGTTTCAGATAAAATTGATCAATTATCAAGACAAAAAAACTGTTATGTCACACTCCCCCGGTTGGAATGTGGCGAAAGTTGGCATTGAAAAAGGTATCAACTTTCGTCATTACAGACCCCTTCTGTTAACATTTACATAGAAACGTGGGCACGTACCAATACATATTGTCAAATATAACGCTAAGTCTGCGTGGCTGCTTGCTTACACTTACAATAACAGAAGCAAATACATATTAAGTTCAACAAACATACAAGAAAAGTATTACACACCAGACATATCAGAAACAGTAAACATAAGAAAGGAAAAAAAAACCACTGAACACAAAATAGAAAAAAAGGACATGAATTAGTATTCAATAGCAAGTTGACAGCTTGCTGTCAAAACATTGCTTTCAATGTAAACACCAGCTACACACAGGTCAATGACCTGTACACTTTTCTGCTTTAAGCATCACGTCACACGCGTCACTTCCCTCACTTTACCACACTTCTTCGTGCTACTACATTACTGCTCGCGTCTTCGAAGGTAAGGGAAAGTAGGGTTTATAGTGATACAGAGATTTTCTCTCAGAAAAAGGATTGATAATTGAAAAAGACATAAGAAATAAAATATGAAAATAACAGGATAGGATTCCTCCCCTTTAACCATCTCCATCCTCTTGCAAGGAATTATAAGGTTTGAGTGCAGTTACATTAAACGTACCCCGGACACTTTGGTCCACAGGATTTACCAGTACAAAAGAATTCTTTCTTGGACAGCTAGAAATCATGTACGGTCCTTCATAAAGGAATTTAAATTTCTTGATTTCATTATTGAGACTCGAAGATTTATAGTGAGTTTGCGCCAGCACCAGGTCACCTGGCTTATAGTCAGTAGCCTTCCCCCTTCTATCGTGCCTAGCCTTTCTTCTCTAATCTTTCACTCTTCTTTAGCAAGTCATCTCTGGGATCATTATGGTAAACCGACACGCCCTGTAAATTTCTCGATGGAAATATTTCCCGTTCACTTAGTTCGTCCATAAAGAAACCCTCCTCCTCTCCTCGCGTCTGATCACAATCTGGAAATTTAACACTTATTTGTCGGGACTCATTATTTTCCACCGTATAGATTTTCTGTCAATTTTATTTCCTTCATTTACAAATTGAGAAGGTTTTTGTCTACCAGTTACTTCTTCATATCTTCCGCTATCGAAAATGACTGATTCAGCTAAATTATTGCTTCCGAGTGAGTGACCTAACTCGCTCGCTTGTTTTTCCGCGCTCGCCAGTGTTGCGGCGGTCAAAACTTTTTTGGCACAGGTTCCAACAGTGCTCCGGTATATGCTAGTACGCGCCGACGGTCGGCCACTGCTCCCGCTCCAGTCACTATTGTCATAGCCATATGGCTGTCGTACTGTTTTGATTCTATCCAACTTTACTTCTCCCGTATTTACAGATAAAAATCCCTCCACTTCAATCTTTATAACCTCATTCTCCCGTAATCTTGACTTCTCCTCTGTAAGAGCATCATAAAAAAATTCCTCCGCTACTTCAAAAAATTTCTCTTTATATCGTCTTCCACAAATTTCTCCTGACGCCCTTGAACGTCTGTTTCCGCAGCCATAATACTTTTACAATTTACTTCAACTTCATCCTTTAAAATTACCTAATATAGTGTCAAAAATAAAAACTTCTTCCTGAATTTTCTTCTTCCTTAATCCTCCGCTTCCGTTCTGTGAAATTTCGTCCGCATTTGGCCTCTTAACCGGTTCTGCCCCTGATGAGGCCGCTACAGTGGCAGAAATTAGTTTAAACAATTTTCACCACTCGCAGCTACTGTGGCTACCCTCTGTTCTCTGTTATGAGGTTGGTCGTCATGGTACCGTTGGTGTTGATTATTAGTTTCTGTCTCTACCGCTTGGTTATTCGGCTCAAAATTGTTTCTCTGCCTAGCCCCGTGTTGGTATGTATTTACCGGTTGTTGTCGGTTGTTCCTTCCTTCTTCTCTCCAGTAACCGCCTCCCCGTGTACGCCTATCCTGAAAGTGTCTATAACCATTCTGAAACTTCGACTTGTCTCTCCTCATCCTCTCCTCCTGGACATCCAACCTTCCCAACATGTCTATGGCATCCTTAATTGAACATATTTTATGGCTGGTGAGAATAAATTGCGTTTGTTCGGGTAGGCGAGCCGCAATAATTTTAACATATTCTTCCTCACTGTGAGGTTGATCTAGGTACCTACAAGATGAGTAACACCTCATAAAAAAATTAGTTTGTGTCTCTTTATTCGGATCGTAATGCTCGCCCAACATTAATTCGGATTTCACGGCAATCTGTCTTTCTGCCGACCAGTATAGGTTTAAAAAATCTGTTTTAAACTGAGCAAACGTTTCAAAACGGTCTTCGAATTGATCAGCCCAAAGACGAGGTTCTCCTCTCAAATGTTTAATTACCATTCTAATTTTATTTTCTTCACTAGCCATCAGGAAAGGTGCGAAATTTTCAAAATTTCTAATGAACTTTACAGGATGTATACAATTCTTTCCGGAAAATTCCTCCCAATCTATCTTCTCATCATTGACTTTAACAGGAAAAGCTGAGGTCTTTATAATTTCTTGGTACTTGACAAGCTCTTCCCTCAACTACATTGGGGACTTGTTTAACTAGTTCTTGTTTCACCACTAGAGGGGTATGTAGTTTCGCCTTCTCAACATTTTCATAAACCTTTTCCACGTCAGCTGCCAGCCCTTTGACATCACCCTTCAGTTCCGCATAGCTCCGTTGTACATTACCCTGAAATGTTTGCATCTGATCTTCAAGGCACCCGACGCGGTGGCTCTGACTGTCGCTTTTTTCTACTAACTGTAAATATTGCGCCTGTAAGGCACCGGTATCCTGGCGCAAACCACTCGTCCTGCTCAACCCGTTGTTCTAACTTGGAAACTTGAGAGGACAACTCCTCTGTCCGACCAACGCACCTAACACTATACTCTTCAAGTTTTCTGTCTAACTCTGCTACGTGCAATTTCTGCTCCCTCCCCAACACTTCGAGTTTACCATTAAGGGTTTCAAATTTGGAATCAAACTTCGAATCAAAATTCTCGCTTAGGGTTCCAAATTCGGAACGAAGTTTATCATTAGAGTCCTTAAAGGTTCCAAACTCGGAACGAAGTTTATCATTAGAGTCCTTAAGGGTTTCAAATTTAGAATCAAGTTTATCATGAGAGTCCCTAAGCTCGGAACGAAGTTTATCATTAGATCCCTAAGGTCCTCCATCAACCTAGCCAGCATTTCAGCCATTTTTGGCTCCGTCTCTTCCCCCATTTCAGTAAGTTTATATTACAAATCCAATGGAAAATCCAATTATGATAATAACTCAGTTGCTTTACTTCCCCCCTTCAATTCACAGCAAACAAAACCAATACAACGCTGCTATTATGAAACTCAATCACCATATCAGAATTAAATGCATGCAAACTGAAACCAACTACTTGTGCTGCGTCAACATGCGGTAAGTGTCACCAGAATGACAAAGGAATGGGCAAAAAGGAGAGAAAAACTAACTCGGTTTTCCTTCCTATGTGCGACTCGAAATTATAGGAAAAAAAATATTAAAGGAACGGAACAGATAGGAAAAGACGCTTCGCAGCAGCTCGCTAGCAGCAACTCGCGCACTTAGCTTTGGTGTCTTCACTCAGGTCTGCTCGGCTCAGCTCGGCTGGTCGCAGGTTGGCTCGAATCAGCTGCTCCGGCTCGGCTTCCTTCGGCTGGTCTCGGCTCCGCTCGTGTCGGCTGCTCCGGCTCCGCTCCCTTCGGCTGCTCTCGGCTCCGCTCGTGTCGGCTGCTCCGGCTCGGCCCCTGCTCTCGGCTCCGCTCGGAAATGCTCGTCGAGTTCATGCGCCACCTCCACTGGTCTCAGAGTAGATTATCTTCGCTCGCCGTCTTTGACTCACTGCCTCGTGTCGTTGTAGTGGTATATCTTCCGCTTTGACTATTGTCGTCTTCGCGCCTAATTGTCACTTTATTCTCACTTCGCCGTAATTTATCCTTTGTCCTTTTTATCCTCGTGTGGTATGCTCTGGAATTGAAAGTTAATTTCTCCTCCAGATGCCTATTTAACCACACGTCCTGTCCACGGTCGCCATGCAAGCTCACAGTCGTTTTGTCGTTGTTGTTGGGGCTTTTAGATTTAATTATGAATTAACACTTCTAAATAAAAAGTTCGGTCTGCCGTGCGGTCGCCAATCTGCTGATCTTTACTAGTTAGATAAACTAGAATTGTAGTCAGAGAAAACAAGTAAGAAAGTACTGAGAAATACACCGCATTTCAGCTTTCACATTCACTCACATTTATTCCTCCGAAACTACAAATATCTAAGCCAGCCAGCAGATACTTAAAAACTAAACTTCTTCTCCAAAGAATGCAGGTTCGAGGATAATCAAGGACTGTAACATTCAGTACAAGCCCCGTAATTAATTATCACACAATCGACGTGATCCAAATCAATAGCAGTTCAACATACACAGTTTATGTGAAACCAGTTCATTCAAAATAACCTTCATAGTCCAAAAAAAAAAATACCTCCAGAATGTCCACACAGTTTCTTACAACTCTGAGCCTCGGTTAAGCGACACACACACACATGCTCCCGGCCGCGGCATATAAGCTCTCGCTGGCCGTAGCTTACTCTACCGTCGCCAATACAAGACTGTTTCAAAGCGCGCTAAGTAATCGCTCAACACCAAAGACATTACATTTACTTCTCAGATCACAATTTATACTAAAATTATATCCGTAATTTCAACGGTTATGTTACAGCCTCTTTAAAGCCTCCCATCCACGTGCATTGTTTTTATCTTTTATTTTGTTATAATTCCTGTCTCGATGGTCATTATACAGCCAGCGAGACATGTGTTTTAAATTCTCTTGTACACCTGCTTGGCTCCCTTATAGCCATCCAGGTGTTGTGCTGTCTAAAGTACCGGTGGCCATTTTAAAGCCACGTCTGATTTCATAATTTATTTGATTTTCTGTCTGTATTGGCCGACCCCTTTACAGGCGACTATGCAGACAATATTTTAGTACTTTCTTAAGCCCACACTTTTTGCTGGTAATTGTTAAGATGCTAATGACCCCACTGTCGACGCACCCTATAGCAACAACAACAACACAAGAACAACAGTTTGTTATTTTATTGTTTGTTTTATCTGGTTTGCGTTTTTGCAGCCAACCAGTTTATGTTTACAACTTTTTTTTCATTTTATGGTCCATTTATAACTGGTGGTTTTGTATCTTAGTTTATAGTTATGGACTGTATGGTGATGTCTAACAGTCGGCCATACAGATGTCAGTCCTGGTCAGTATTTTAGTGGTTTTTTATTTTATTTTGCTGTCTTTGCAGCCCACCACTTTACTGTCGGCCATGAAAATGATAATTGTGCTTAGTTTCAAGCTTTGTTTTCATTTCGGCTGTTAGTCAGGTCGTTAATGTCCTAGACATTGACATGCTTTATAGTTCAAACAACACAACAACACAAACAGATATTCTTCAATGGTTTTCTCAGAAATAATGAATGTCATCCCATGTGCCACTTCAGGAGAAAACAGTTTTTCCATAATTGATTATTTAGATAACTTCTATACACCTAGAAAAATAATTTTCTTAAGTTTCTTCCCCCTTTCATTATTATTTATTATTCTGGCTCTCTTTTTCCTAGTCCGGCAAATTTTTGATCAATTTACATGCTCTTTCGGATCTTATACTATCTCTATTTATGTTTTACAAATACATTTTCTGTATTATATAAATAATTTTATGTTTTGTTGGGTTGCTAAGTAAAGCACTAAATATGCAATAATAACTAGTTAATTATGTCACACTTATAGTTTTATGTTGTTAAAATATATTGCTCACTTTTAGGAAGTCCATTACTGGGTAATAACTGGAATACAGAACGAAAGCGGAATATTGTGGAGTATTTGGTTAACACTGCTGTGCATCCACATACATTCTACATTTTGAGGTTTACGCTTTGTGAAATTCTTAACTTCGCAAATGTGGTAAGATTTCTTGTATTTTTACAATTCTTTGAATTTTGTATTTTTACAGTTCTTTGAATTGTTTAAGTTTCACAGTGCAAAACGGCTATTCTTTGTTAAATAGGTGGGTCAGATATTCTTGCTTGATCGTTTCTTGGGTGGCGAATTTGTTACCCTTGGACCAAGTTTCATACAGATTGCCGTCGCAGACAAAAGAAATAGAGTTTCTCCACTTGATCGTGTGTTTCCAAAGGTGGCAAAATGTGTTATGGACCGTTATGGTGTAGCAGGAGGCATCAACACGAGGACGCCTTGTGTCTGCTACCTCTCAACAACATCAATGAGAAGGTACTGTAAATGCGCAACTAGTTTTGTAAATATACACTACTTTCCCCCCGCGGAGGACATAAAGTAATATCAGGCAGGTAGCCTTCTTTTGTTATATTAAGCTGAAATAATCCTCATCCATTAAAAATACAATTGTACTCGTTTGTCATTGTCATACTTTTTTTTACAAAATATATCTGAGCTCTAAGTATTCCTGTATTATTTAAAGAAGATTTTTAATGAAGCAGTTATTAAATTATGATTTTCTCGCGGGACCTGAGCTGGTAAATGGACGCCTATCTTCCTAACAAGGTAAGTTCTGTCCATACTTAAGTGAACATCGCAGGTCGTGACGACAGAACGTAGTATGTATTGGGATTGAGATTCTTGACTTCACTGCCTGGATTGCTAGGATAATTCATCCTCTTCAAAGAAAATATATCCTCAAGCTCAAGATTTGCTGCGTGCCAAGGAAGTGTATGTGTAATCAGGCAAACTAGTCACTAGCGTGTGACCTCTGTGGCACTTGGTGCACCCCTGATGTATCAAAAAAAAAATTTATTAATCTTTCATTCCTCTGGCTGATGGCTGGGGGCGGGTTGCTGTAAAGCTTATTGCCATTTTCAGCCACGGGTTTACATTTATATATTTTTCAATACATTTATTAGAATTTTTTTAACTTGCACACTTGTTTTGTCTTATTCTATCTTATAATTATTTGTACATGTTTCTTATAATTTTTTCCTATACTATTTAATTTTTTAATAATATAATACAATTATTCATACTATTATTCACACAATTATTCATTCTTTCTTTCATTCCTATAATACAGTTATTCATTCATTCATTTATTTACACTTAGTATTTTTGCATGTAATTTGTTAGTATAGACATTATAATTTTGATGCTTATTGTTGCACATTTTTGTATTATTTACAATTTTCAGTATCTGTTAATAATATACAAATTTGATATTATATTTTTTTTATTACTATTTCCAGAGTTTTTGTTTTGTTATTTAGTTAAGTGCTGGCTGGGTGTTGTGTGTTTGGTGTTCGGCAGATATACTACAGTTTTTTTGTCCTTGTTGCTGTCTAGTCTGGATCTACCCGCCTCGGTCTCTGATCTAGGTAGGTAACTGTTCATTCTGAGTTAGTTCAATGAGTCTTTTGTTATCTTCTTCTTCATTGTGTTTCTTTTCTCTGTTTAATGCTATGATTTTAGGCTGACAGATATATTTATATTTCGGTTTTTCATGTCTGGTCTGTGTATCATCAGTCTTTGCCCATATCTTGCTCTCTGCATAGCCAACCTTGTCTGTAGAGGCGTAATGTTTGCTAGGTCATACGCCAGTTCTGACAAAGTTCTTTAGTCCAGTCTCATAATACTCCCCGCAAGGGCCTGGTACGCAAGTGCCAGGTACGGGTTTGGCGAACCTGCGGTGCCCGAGCTGGAAACGTGTAAACGCCACAAGTTTAACAAACCTTGACGGTGCAACGTTGTGTGCCTAGGAGAACGGGGATCTTGCCTTAATCGCCCCGATCGCGAGGACAGTACAAACTTCTATAAAAAAAAAACCTCAACCTCAAGGTCAGCCACATGCCGAGTTGGTTCATGGGTGAGAGGCAGATCACTCGCTAACGTGCAACCTCAGGGGCACCTGCGCATCCGTGTTGTATTAGCGCTTTCTTTTAAATTGGTTTTACTCGTGGGACCAAAATTTAGTCTTCCGCAAAAACCTCAAAACTCTTCGGTACGGGTGATGCGCAGTCCAAACTCAAAACATCCAGTTCAAAGAAGCAGGCCACAGTTGATAACCCTCCTGCTTCAGACAGTAAAAGTAACGAGAAAGTCTCTTCGATACCGAAAGCTTTCGTTGTGATTCAGAGGGTAGAGGGGACATTTGAAATAATGTCCCCTTTTTAAATTAATAAAGGTGTGGAAGGGTTAGTTGGTACCCTGAAATAAGTTAAAAAGCTGAGAAATGGGACGCTGCTGCTGGAAACATCCACCAGTAGGCAGGGATCCCAGCTCCTTAACTGCGAGAAGATCCGGGAGTTCGCCGTTAAAAGCGAACTCCACAAATCTCTGAATTGATCGAAAGGCGTAGTCACCTGCCGTGACATTATGGATTTAGTAACCGAGGAACTCGTTAAGGAGTGGGAAGACCAGCAAGTGGTCGAGGTGCATCAGATTACACGGAGGGTAAATGGCAGTCTTAAAAAGACTGCCACCTTCGTCCTGACATTTGACACTCCAGTGTTGCCCAAGTGTATAAAAGCTGGCTACATCAACTTGAACGTCAGTCCGTATGTTCCGGACCCAATTTGTTGCTTCCAGTGCCAGAAGTTCCGACATTCGACGACGTCATGCAAGGGCAACCCCACCTGTGGTAGATGCGGCAAGGGAGCACAAGAACTGGGTGTCAGTTGCACGCTCCCACTCCCACAGGTGTGGGTCAACTGCTCTGGGTCACACCCTGCCTTGAGTAGGGCGTGAAAAGTGTATCTTGAATAGCGCAGGATATAGGAGTTGAGGACCAAAGAGTGGATACCTTATGTAGAGGAAAGGAAGAAGGCGAAAGCACTCGCCGCTCCAATATTTGGAACAAGCTTTGCTAAGATGGTCTCGTCTCCTGTCAGGAAAGAAAGTGATGCTACGCAGACATCCTCAATGCAAGTGTAGTGCAAAATCCACGAACGTCATAACACCCAAGACCGCGGAGTCGCTAGAAACACATCTGCATCCTTGACCACTCCAGCAGCAGAAAAAACTATTCCACCAGCACCAACAGTAGCAGTCAAGCCAACAGCACCTCATATTCCGCCACGCGCTGTTACAGCTGTAGTGATACAATCTGCTACCAGCGCCAGTGGAGGCGACCAGAAGATCCGGGGTCGGAAGTTTAGACAGACAGACCCGACCCAGTTTGTTAAGTCCTCCTCTTCGTCTCCCAGAGTGCCCAGCAATAGGGAGGGAAAGCGACAGAGGAAGAAAAAGAATGGGGAGGAATTTGAGGAGTCCTCTGGGTCGGAGATGTCTGTCTCCACTCCTGGGCAAGAAGAAACTGAGATGCTGGTGGACGAGTCTGGTCCCGTTCCTCAGCAGGAAGTGACCGATGAAGTTAAATAGGTAAGGATGGCTTCCATACTTCAGTGGAACATCAACGGTTTTACAGCTCACAAAGAGGAGTTACACCTCTTAGCACAGTCTGATCCTTTGTGTCTCTGCCTCCAAGAGACACATTTCAGAACAACACATCAACCTGTGCTAAGAGGATTTTACGTTTACCGAAAGGTCGACACAAGTAGAAGCAGTTAAATTACATGGACCGGTGCAACTGACTGTATGCTCAATATATCTACCACCGGCATCACGAGTTGATTGCGGTCAGCTGGCTGACATCACTCTACAACTCTCTCCGCCTTTTCTCCTATTGGGAGATTTTAACGCGAACAATGCTTGTGGGGTTTGACTTGTAGATTATTGGAGCATTAGAATTTGTGCATTATAAATACCGGTCAGATGACGCACTTCATTACTGCTTCCTGTTCGTCCTCTGCCATTGATCTCTCTCTTTGCACTCCATCTATTGCGGATTCTGTGCATTGGGAGGTGGGTCGTGACCTCCACGGAAGAACCACTTCCCAATTCGGTTACACATGGATTCCGAACGTGGTGAAACAACAACGACGCGGAAAATGAATATAATAAGAGCTGACTGGCAACTTTATAGCCGGCCAGTCATATTCCAACAACGCCAGACCACTGATGAAAACTTGAAACACTTTATAGAAGTGGTTCATCGGGCGGCTGATATATCCATGCCTCAGTTC
Organism: Vandiemenella viatica; assembly: GCA_031002005.1. Lineage (NCBI taxonomy): Eukaryota > Metazoa > Arthropoda > Insecta > Orthoptera > Morabidae > Vandiemenella > Vandiemenella viatica. The sequence continues at coordinate 25,230,515 of JARYHS010008074.1, read as the reverse complement.
CAGGGCGCTACACTGAACGTCTGTCCCTTGGTGGAACAATCCCCGCAGGGGCCTGGTACGCAAGTGCCAGGTACGGGTTTGGTGAACCCGCGGTGCCCGAGCTGGAAACTTGTGAGTGCCACAAGTTTCCCACACCGTAAACTCCTACCATGCTTCAACGACCACCGTAGGGCGTGGCGGTGGAACGTTGTGTGCCTAGGAGAGCAGGATTCTTGGCTTAGTGCCCAGATCGCGAAGAAGGTACAAACCTCTATAAAAAATAAAACCTCAACCTCAAGGTCAGCCACGTGCCGAGGAGGTGCATGGGTGAGAGGCAGATCACTTGCTAACGTGCAACCTCGGGGGCGCCTGCGCACCCCTGTTGTATAAGCACTTCTTTTTTAAGTTGGTTATACTCGTGGGGGGAAAACGAAGCCTCACATAACCATAAAACCCTGCGGTTCGGGTGTGCCGCAGTATAATATAAATACACCCAGTTCAAAGAAGCAGGCAAGGGCCGAAAGCCCCCCTTCTGAAGTGGATTATAACAGCAAGGGTTATCTCATTGATAACGCCTTTGTAATTATGGCAAGAACAGAGGGTTCCTTTGAAAAAGTCTCTCCATTCTATATTCAGAAAGGATTGGAAGGTATCCCGGTACACTCAAATGTGTAAAAAAAGTAGAGGAACGGGACACTGCTGTTAGAGACATCTAACTGCAAGCAGGTTGTCCTACTCCATAAGTGTGAGAATGTCTCTGATATTTGGCAGAGGCAGTGGCTGAAAGTTCAGTCGTGGAGCAGCTCCTTCCAGCGGGCAAGGCGGGATGAAGTTCTCCTTACTTGCCTCCGTATAGGGCAATGTCCTCTGTCACACAGTTTTCTTCTCTGCAAGGAGGACCCACCGGAATGTGATCCTTGTGGTGTGCCTTTGACGGTACGCCACATTTTAACTGATTGTGTGTTGTTTTTAAATTTAAGGGCAGACGCTGTCCCTTATTTTAAACAATCACAATGTGGTGAAAGTTTTAAAATTTTGTAATCTGGCCGGTCTTAACCCAAAAATTTTGGGGAGATAGGCCTAGTTTTTAGAATGGTTTGGTGGTCTGTCAACAACCACCAATCCATGTACTGACTTGTTCGGTTTTAATTATTTCTGCTTATTAAGATCGACATTTTACATCTGGTTGGCCCATTTACAGCCATCCAGCCAGTATTATTAGTTTGTAAATTAATGGCTTTTTTACAGTCACTGTTTTAGTGATTTACTTAAATCTGCTGTCTGCATGGCCGACATCTTAACAGTCGGCCATGTGGGCAGTATTTTAGTCAGTGCTTTTGTATTTTACTATGCTGTCTGTGTGGCCAACTGCTTTATGGTCTGCCTTGCAGGCGGTAACAATTTTTATCCCACATTGTCATTCCTTGTTTAAGCTAGGGCGCTAATGACTTAGACGTTGATGTGCCCTAAAACACCAACAACAACTCTTTACGGTCGGCCATGTGGGCAGTATTTTAGTCAGTGCTTTCGTATTTTATTATGCCTGTCTGTGTGGCCAACCGCTTTACAGTTGGCCATGCAGACGGTACCAATTTTTATCCCACATTGTCATTCCGTGTTTAAGCTAGGGCGCTAATCACCTAGACGTCGACGCGCCCTAAAACACCAACAACAACAACAACAACAACGACAACAACATGAGATTGTCAAGGTTTAAGGTGATGTATTACCTTGTAATCGTCACCCTTATTCTGTAAACAGGGTCGTCATTTGAGAACTGCCTCTGTTTAAATGTGAATTATTTACTAAATAGATTCAGCAGTGGACTCTTTCTTATAATTTTCTTGAATTTAAGTGTATGTCGTAAACCAGTGGGATTTGACTCCTCATTTAAACTAAGGAACAGAGTGTTGTGGGTAGTTTGGCCCTTTTGACCACCGCTAACACTTGCAAGCAGACAGTTCATTTTAATTATTGATAATTATCATCGAGTTGGCAAAAAATGCCTATAAGATAGTCAGAAGGATTTATTATTGTCTCTTTAGAGAAAATATGGAGTTCAGTTCACACTCACATTATATTTAATGGTTTTAAATTCAACCATGGCAAAACACAATCACAATTTATATTATTCCATACAAAATTTACTAACTGCATTGTTTAACAATCATTCGTGGCGCTTGCTCACGAACCTTAATGCGCGAACGCTAGCACAAGATTCCCCACCAGAGATACTCTCTATCTATACTTACAGACTAAGCTATTAATAATAACCCACTCACTACACATATTACTATCTGTAATAACTTAATTACATTTAATTACCAATAATGTGAATGTTTGTGACAAGAATAATCACATAGTAGTATCAACAAAATAATTAACCAATAGTAGAAATAAAAATAAAGAGGTTAGTAACAAATGTCACACAATTCAAGTTATTGTTTTATTTTTTAAGCTTCTTTTTAAGATTGACATTTTGTGTCTGGATGGCCCATTTACAGCCAACCAGCTAGTGTACTGTTTTAATGCTCATTTAATCTGGCTGGCGTTTTTATATATACAAGTCAATGTTTGTGTTTGTGTTTTCTTGGCCTGTATACTGCAACTGTTTTAGTATTTTACTTTATTTTGCTTTGTGTATGTGCTGATCTCTTTATAGTTGGCCATGCAGACAGTATTTTTGTCAGTGTTTACATATTATATTTTTCTTTGCCATCTGTGTGGCTGACACTTTTACGATTGGCCATGCAGCTGTAATTAAGTTCAATTTTAAGTCACATAGTCATACCAGGTTTTAGTCATGGCAGTAATAATATACATGAAGACACACCCTAAAACCGAAACAGCAACATTAACAACTTAAAATTTTTAATCATTCCGTACTCTTGATATAGTGATTCTTATGACCAAATTTTACAGACTTGTGACAGCTCTGTCTGGATGGAACACTTTCTGTTTCCAACATTGTCCCATCAGTCATTAATCCTATCCAGCCATAAAATATGTCATATAACATGTCAGTGAATTATGATTCATATTCATTTTATATCTTTGGAATGGTATGATCAACAAGTCACTTCCTTTACTTAGGGAATGCTTCAGGATACAACATAGATGCCATTGAAGCATAGGCTTTGAGAATACTAGAAAGAAGGAAAACTGGGTATTTGAAATGTGGTGCTTTAGAAGAATGATGAAAGTTAAGTGGAGATAAAGAACAAAATGAATACATTTAGGAAGTGATGGGTGAGGAAAGATGTTTGTTGAAGTGTTTCACAGAAAAAAAGTGACTACATTTTAAGACATATGTGATATATTAATTGAAAAAAAGGGAAATAAAACAGAATGGTTATTTAAATGCAGAAAGGAAGGATACATTAGACCTTTTATTTAAGAGTAGGGCTGCAACGACAGTAACGAAGTAAATTGTACACAATGGTTACATTAAAATTCATGTTTCAGGTATTCCTGTTCCTGTGGTTTTGGTTTGTAGCCTTGGCTGTGGCATCAGCGCTGGCACTGCTGTATCGTGTGGCCGTACTCGTAAATGTTCGTATCCGAATCTATCTGCTGTGGGCTCGAGCTCGTCTGGTGCCCCGCCATACAGCAGACCTTGTTGGTCGTTCACTTCCTGCTGGAAACTGGTTCCTGCTTACACAACTCAGTAAGAATGTTAACCCCTCAGTCTACATGGAGCTGCTTACTGAGTTGGCACTCCGGCTTAGGCAGAAAGAAAAAATTATTGTACGTGCATAGTTACACACTGGGATCTCCTTCATACTTTGAAGTGTTTTTTAAAAAAGTGTTGTTAAATATTTCAATATTACAAATTTGTTAAGTTGTCTGCTGTTTTTTACTTTCGCAAAAGTTGAAATAACCTCATGCAGCAAGAAAATATTTTCAATTAGAATTCATGATCATTTCATACAGTATTGTTTGTTTGATGGTAATGATAGGATTGGTTGTTATTGTACCAGTATTAAGTATGTAATAGGACATGACATTGTAAGCTTTTTGAATTACTTGACTTTTTCATGAACATTGTAATAATGTATATGGTCTTTGAAATGTGCTTATAACCTACAAACTAGACAGTATTTTCTACCTTCATGGTTGTATGTCTTGAGTGTTTATAGTAACATAATAATGTACACTACTTCTAATTTGCTTATGATAATCATTAAAATTGACCTTAAAAGTTTAAGAAAGTGTTGTTACTATAGACTTTTAAATTGTTTCAAATGTTAAAAATTCACTAACAAATAATTCTAAAACTTACTATGTACTGAAAGTGCTGTGTTAGGAAAGTAGATTTCTGTCATCATGATTTTATTATAAATTTTTACCTAATTCAGATCTATTTTATTAATTTTGATGGTCACAACATAATCTGTAGTTTGTATAACCAGCAACAATAAATCAGTTCTGTTCCATTTTGATATCATTTACCAGTTTAACTCTGGGACTAGTGTACAGCAAACTTTAATTACTCCCAGCTAAGCACTCTGTATGAGTGGAGTAACAATGGCAAGAAAGAACTTGGTAGCTCGTTAATGAAAGGTTCGGTGATGGCTAGCTGTTAGTTCATGATTAATTATGCTCTTGCAGGTTAACATTTGCATTATATTAATGTAATTCATTGTTGTGCTCAAGATATCCTTTGTTAAGGTTGAAACATCTCTTTTCCTTAATGTGTTGTATATTTGTCAGAGGAAGTTTCTGGAAGCCAAGCACAATAAGCTCCAGCTAGTCAAAACGACCATTCAGCCGTGGAGCAGCTCCTTCCGGTGGGCGAGAAGGGATGAGGTTCTCCTTACTTTCCTCCATATAGGGCATTGATTGATCTTTCTTCTCCACTGAGGAGACCCACCAGAATGTGATGCTTGTTGTGTACCTTTGACGGTGTGCCACATTTTAACTGATAACTGTAATATTTTTATAGTTAAACAGAGATGTTGGCTAGTCACTGATCTGTCCCTTATTTTAAATGATGTGGGTAAAGTTTTAAAATTCTGAATATAGGCCAGTCTTGTTCAAATATTTTTTTGGCAGATTGGCCTAGTTTTAAGATGGATGGTTGGCTCCTATACAGCCACGTGTCCAAGTAAATTGTAATTCAGTGTTTTATTTTTTATAATGTTAAAATTCTGATCTCATTGTCCATTGTGCAGCCAGAAAAATGTTAAATTGTTTTAATTTATTTCAATCCTGGTTGGCACCATTGCAGCCAACCAGGCATATAAAGTTTTTGGTTCCATTGGCCCCTTTTCAGCCATGATTAAAATGATTTACTTTATTTTACTTTACAGTTGGCCATCCAGATGGCAATTTTGCAGTGTTTTAGGATTTTGCTTTATTCTCCCATCTGCATGACTGACCTCTCTATAGTCAGCCATGACGATGGTAATTTAGCTCGCAGTTTAGCCATATTATTAGACTGAATTTTATTCAGGATGCTAATGACATAGCTATTGACTCAGCTGAAAGTGTCAATGATAACAAAACCAATTTTTTTCTTAATAATTTGTAAGAGTGAAAAAGTTATTATATAATCACTGACAATATGTATGGGACTAATTTATCAATCTTGTTGAGGCTCTTGATTCTACTTTTGAAGTATTAATTATGTCTGTATAATTTGCTGTTTTTGTCCAAAAACAAAGTGACCATTTGTGCTGTGTACTTTGAGGCCACAGGCATGTATTTTCTGTTACTTCGTATACAAATTGTTTCTCCTGATACAGTGGGTTTATATTAGGCAATGTCACACCTGAGATACGATGTAAAGGGAGAGAATATTATGCCCATGTATCATGTCAACATCTGCTATTTGTGGAGCAGTACTTCTTCACTCGTAGGTACTCTCGACCTTCAGTATCTGGATTATTGGATTAGGGGCATTTGGTCACCGATGAGCGAAGCATAGCTCAGCTGATGGCAGAGCAGTACCAGATACTGAGACACCTTTGCAAAGATGCTAAAGCCTGGGTATTTTTAACGATGTTTTGACCAGAGGACATTTCCCCGACTCTTGGAAAGAAACGATGGTATCTATTTTAAAACCAAGAGGAGGACAAGTTATTTCCAAGTAGTTATCGAAGCATCACCTTAACGAGCTGCATTGAAAAGACACTAGAGCGGATGGTTAGCCGCCGCCTTGTCTGGTGTCTTGAGTCCTGTAAAATGCTGAGCCATTTTCAGTGTGGATTCAGGAAGCTCCATTCCACCCTCTACAGGGGCCTGGTACGCAAGTGCCAGGTACGGGTTTGGCGAACCCACGGTGCCCAAGCTGGAAACTTGTGAGTGCCACAAGATTCCCACACCGTAAACTCCTACCATGCTTCAACGAACACCGTAGGGCGTGGTGGTGTGTATGTTGTGTGCCTAGGAGAACGGGGATCTTGGCTTAATCGCCTGGATCGCAAGAACGGTACAAACCTCTATAAAAAAAAACCTCAACCTCAAGGTCAGCAACATGCCGAGGAGGTGCATGGGTGAAAGGTAGATCACTCGCTAACATGCAACCTCAGTAGCACTTGCGCACCCCTGTTGTATAAGCATTTCCTCTTAACTTGTTATTAGTGGGGAAAAAAATCCATCTCACAAGCAAAAAACAAAATCCCTGTGGTCCGGGTGTGCCGCAGGTTACAAAAAATATACCCAGTTCAAACAAGCGGGCGAGGGTTGACAGCCCTCCTCTGGAACAAGACAGCAGTAACAGATAGGGTTGTCCTATAGACAACGTCTTTGTGATCATGGCAAGAACGGAGGGATACTTTGAAAAGGTCTCTCTGTTCTATATACAGAAAGGACTGGAAGGGATTGCGGGAAGCTTGAAGAATGTGAAAAAGCTGAGGAATGGGACACTGCTTCTGGAGACATCTACCCACAAGCAGGCTGTCTTACTCCTTAAGTGTGAGAAGCTCGGGGAGTTCGCAGTGAAATGTGAACTCCATAAAACACTGAACCCTAGCAAGGGAGTGATCACTTGCCGTGATCTGATTGATATGGCGTCTGTGGAACTCCTTAAGGAGTGGGGATCAGATAATGTGGTCGAGGTTCGTCAGATCTCACGAAGGGTTAACGCCAATCTTGAGAAGACTGGTCGAAGTCCATAAAAGCTGGATATCTTAACCTAAACGTTCGCCCGTATGTCCTGGACCCGATGTGCTGCTTTAAGTGCCATAGGTTCGAGCATACGATGTTGAGCTGCAAAAGTTACCCCACCTGTGGGAAATGTGTAAAATCGGCACACGAGCAGGGTGTAAGCTGCACCCTCCCATAGGCGTACGTTAACTGCTCCGGGGCACATCCAGCCTCGAGCAGAGTGTGTCGAGTGTACCTTGATGAAAAGAAGGTACAGTAGTTGAAAACAAAGGAACGACTATCCTATGGTGAGGTGAAGAAGCGGTTTAAGGCGCTTGCGCCACCGGTCTTCACCACTAGCTTCGCTAAAACTTTATCAACTCCCGTCAGGAAGGAGAGCGTTGCTACGCAGACGTTCATTGTAGACACGGGCACGAGCACAACATGCTCGTGCCAGTTCAAGTGTGGTGTGCAGCCCATTAAGGTCATAACACCAAGGACCGCAGTCGTCGGTAGTAACACTTCTACTAACCCGACCACGACAGCAGCAGGTTCAGCAAGTCAACCAGCCAAAGTACAGCCATCTGCTACAGTAGCTGCAGCGGTGGGTGCCTCTGCAACAGCAGAAGCAGCAGCCATTGCATAATCAGTGGGAGTAGGAACGGCAACGCCATCTGCCGGAAGCGGATGGCAGTTAGTGCAGAAAGTTCGGGGTCCGAAGTTCAAACAAAGGGACCCCACCATGTTCTTGAAGTCCCCTTCTACTTCTCCTCCCAGATCCCCAACTGGAAGGGAGAAGAAGGGGATAAGGCCTCGGCGGAAGAAAGATCCGCAAGACCCCGAGGCCTTAGATCAAGATACGTCTTCGGACCCTGAAGAGGAGGTAATGCTGGTGGACGAACCTGCTCCCGTACTTCAGCAGTTGCCATCAGAGGACCGATCTGAACCGGGGCGGGTGGTTTTAAGGAGGTAGGATGGCTCCCATACTTCAGTGGAACATAAACGGTTTTCAGGCTCACAAAGAAGAAGTCCAACACTTAGCACGGTCTAATCCACTGTGTCTCTGTCTTCAAGAGACACACTTTAGACCACTACACCATCCAGTGCTAAGAGGGTACAACATTTATAGAAAGGACGATACCGAGGGTGATCGAGCTAAGGGAGGAGTGGCTGTGTTGGTCCGAAACACTGTCCACTCTAAACCAGTTGCTCTCACCTCCACATTACAAGCAGTAGCGGTGAAAATACACGGTCCAATCCAACTAACCGAATGCTCTTGTCTACCTTCCACCCAGTTCGTCCTTCAACTACGACGACCTGGTTGGCATTATATGACAACTCACTCGGCCCTTTCTCTTTTGGGAGATTTCACCGCCCACAGTGGGTCGTGGGGTTCCACCGTACAAAGGCTATTTTAGAAGAATATGGTGTTGGGCTTCCCACTTTTTATCACCAGGGATGGAGTAAATATCCTCCCTGGCTTTTAGAGTGGCCCAGAACGATTCTAGACCTGTCACGGTACAACAAACTGTTTACTGCTGACAGGGTATTTCTAAGTGTTTTTATGGATGTTTTGAATCACCATCGCGATTTTACCCCGGTATATATGGATGGGTTTAAGCAGGCTAACGGAGTTCGCTGCTCCGTAGTGTTCCCTCGAGTGACGTACAAGCTGGATAGCAGGTGCAGTGTTTATAGTGCCTAGTGCTATGACCTGTTAAAGTCGCTCCAACATATCAAGGTAAGTCGTTATCAGAAATACATCATATGTTGTGATTCCCTCAGCTGTATTCAAGCCTTAGTAAACATGTACCCAGCAGACCGCTTAGTCCAGGACATCCAGGGTGCCCTCCTTTCCCTCCAATCACGTGGAAAGGAGGTTTTATTCTGCTGGGTTCCTGATCATGTGGGAATCAGAGGGAACAAGGCAGCTGATGTAGCTGCCAAATTAGCCTGTGACAAGGTCCAAACTGACTTTGCTCTGGTCCCCAAAGTCAGACCTTGCCTCTTCGGCGAGGAGAATTGTTTTTGAGGTGTGGCAGAGGCAGTGGCTGGAGGTAGAGCATAATAAGCTCTGGCAGGCCAAACTGACCATTCAGCCGTGCTGCAGCTCCTTCCATCAGGTGAGGAGGGATGAGGTTCTCCTTACTCGTCTCCATATAGGGCACTGTCCTCTGACACACGGCTTTCTTCTCCACTGGGAGGACCCACCAGAATGTGATGCCTGTGGCGTACCTCTGACGGCACACCACCTTTTATTACAATGTGTACTGTTTTTAGACTTATGGTCAGACTTTGGCCTGGTCAACAATCTGTCCCTTATTTTAAATAATGAGACCAGCTATGTGACCAGTGTATTGAAGTTTTGTGCATTGGCCGGTCGGCCTAGTTTTAAAATGGTTGGGTGGCCACTTTACAGCCACCTGTGCATTAGCATCATTTTTATTTTTTATAGTATTATTATTCTTGTCCTGCTGGCCACTATACAGCCTGTTAGACATGTAGATTTTTAATTGCTTTCTAAGTCTGTTTGGCCTCTCAGAGCCATTCGGATGTTTTAAAGTCTTTAGTGCTGAAGGCCCCTACACAGCCACGTCATTTTACTTTGATACTGTCTGCATGGCTGACTGTAAAGGGGTTGGCCATGCAGACAGTATTTTAGTATACTGTTTAGCCACAGTATTAGCTGGTCATTGTTAGGGTGCTGATGAACTCACTGTCGACGTGCCCTAAAGCCACAAGATCAACAACTTCTTCACTCGATGGAATGACCCTGGATTATTGTGCATGTGTAATTTTGATAATTTTATTCCAAGGAACAAGGAAGTTTTCAGGCACCAATCCAATTACATAGCTTTTACTAATTTTATATTTAACTGTTATCTTGTTTAGGTCTGGTGACCATTTTCATTCAGCCAGTCATTAATTTCTTTATATCTGGTTGGTGTTCTAGAGCAAATCAGACATTTATTCTCTAGAATCTTAGTTCTTAAGACCCCATTTCAGCCACTATTTTTTGGCTTATTTTATTTTTTAACTATATGGCCTAACTCTATCCTGTCAACCGTACAGACAGTAATTTAGTTCAGGTTTAAGGCATGTTGTCATAGGATGCTAATGACCACAATGTCGATGCACCCTATATTTCAATAACAACAGCAGCAAAAGAAGCTATTGATAAATAAATGAACTCCCGAATGCGTTTTACTTCTTTTGCAGAAAAATCTTCACTGTGTGATGCTCATATATATATTGTAGATTATTCTGTGGTATGCAAGCATACTGATATGCACATTCCTTGAGATTTGGTTATATACATGCATTTGTTTTGAGATGATGTTGGTTACTAGGAGCGAATTATTGAGCGACATGGTCGAGTTCGTAAATGCAATATGCGAAGTCTGATAAAAGGGTAATGGGTGTATTTTCAACTGGTGTTGGTGAAAATTGTTAAATTATTAACTGAGTGACTAAAAGTTTTCACCAGAACAATTAATGACTTGTGCATCTGCTTATTGTTAGATGCTAGCTATAAAATAGGCTAAACAAGAATGAACGAACGTGTTCAAAATTATTTTCACACAAGGTTACAGTAGCCCTAGTTTGGAACTACATAAGCTAAGAGAGAATAATTAACACAAATGGGTTCTCATTTTTCGGTCTATTGCATGTACTTATGTGCCACTTTCAGCAGCAGTGATTTTTTATTTCTTTGTGAGTAGTAATTCATTTTCCAGATAGTTATTTCACTAGTGATTATCACAACACTTGACTGTACTGTATGTTTTTTCCGAATGAATTATGATTATTTGGAATAAGTTTAGCTACTGAGATTCAACAAAGATCTTTAAGCAGGTTACCTTGAACGTATGACTGAGCTGTCATGGTAGTATGCTTCCCCTTTCCTTGTACAACTCTTAGCACTGGAATCAACAAAATAATTCTAACAGATATGATCACATCATGTTACCATTTATTTTCTATTTGGTCAAAACCATATATAACCAAAGAATGGAATTAGTTAAAGAATAAAGATAAAAATAATTACTTGTCCTGAAGTAAATTTTTATTTATATTTTCTTACATTATTCTTATGTTATTGTCATTTTATGGTGTACAGGTTTAAAGTTAGCCAGATTTTTAGAACAAACCCATCCACTGAACACTAACACAAGACCACGTTTTTCTCTGATGATGGTATGGAAAAAATCATAAAACTGTTTCTTTTTTAAAGAAATCAATAATAATACACAAGATTATACAAATTCCACCACTGCTGCTTTTTCCCCTAATCCACTGTTACATCTTGAAGATAGCATGAACCTTCTTGAGATGTGTGTTGAGGCTCTCCTTATTTTTGAAACTGTTTCCGCAGTAGACGCACGTTTCGCGAATTGTTTCCAGGTGTACTGTCATAATATGCCGCCGTAGATGACTATTCACAGTATGGCAGTAGGGGCAGATACCGGCTCCAGAAGACCATACCTTTATCCCTGGAAAATGGATACATATAGATCAGATTAAATGTCTGTTGCCTAATTTATGAAACATCTGCATCATAACCAAGGTCAAAAAAATTATATCCTGTGCTAATTACTCCATCAATAAGAAATATTCACTATGTGGTATTTTGCCAATAATAAAGGTAATAATAATCAGCTGAATGTGGAAGGCCTATTTGAAGTCCCTTCCTGTTTAATAAGTAGATGTGGTGTTCGTGATTTGTGGTATGTGGGAGTTGATTCCGTATTTCAGCTAATATATGCCTTAACTGCTGGCAATTGATTTCTTCTGCTCTCTACTTTATCTTCATATAGTAATAATATGGGATAGGGAAAAATAACCTGCCACTTACCACAGATGACAAGTTATTTTTTCCTAACTCATGTTATTTTCAGTAATTAATAACAGTGTTATTGTCACCATTATCCAATTACATAATAATAATAATGCACTGCACAATCACAAGGAGACTCTTAAGTATATTGACAGTTTTAACGACTAAGCAATTAACCTATGTCATTTCCACTAAGACAAAGCCAGAAATCAGATGAATTAAAGGGCACTTAAAATTTTGCTTATATTAAAACTACTGAAAAATTCCTATGCTTAACACATAGAAGGTAATCTTTGACAGAAATGATAGAGAAATGAGCTGAAGCAGCTGGAAAGTATACACTGCGGAGTTTTACACTTTATTAAAGTCACTCCATCTTATAAAAGTAAGGTGCAACATGAAGTACATCATATTCTGCAATTCCCTTAGGTTCATTCAAGCATTATAAAAAGTGTACCGCACAGACCATTTAATCCAGTACTTACAGGATGCCCTTTCAATCCCTTGCATCTCATGGAAAAGCTGAATTTTTGCTGGGAATCAGGGGGAACAAGGCTGTAGGTGAAGCTGGCAAGTCAGCGTATGACAAGGTCAGGGATGATTTTGATGGTCCCAAAGTCAGTCCTCACTTCGGCGGCGAAAAGAATTGTCTTTAATGTATGGCTGAGGCAGAGGCTGGAAGTCGAGCTTTATAAGCTCCGGTTCAGCTGTGGAGCAGCTCCTTCCAGTGGGTGAGAAGGGATGAGGTTCTCTTTAATCGCTTCTGCATGGAGCACAGTCCTTTAATGCATAGTTTTCTGGGTATTTATTTGAATCCGAACATCTCTTTTTTTTGGGGGGGGGGGGAACAGAACGCAGTTTGTCTCTGCATTGAGAATAAATTAAATATTCTCGGGTAACTAGCCGAGTTATATCATGTAGAAATAACACTAGACAACAAAAATAATATTTTTGTCAGTTTCCTGGTTCTTACTAATTTTGGGTTGGAAAAAAAAAAACGAATATGTAAATGAAATTTTTTTTAGCTCTTGTTTTCAACATACAATACAGCCCACTGGAGAAAGACACACAACATCCCACACATCGATTAAAAATCAAATTGAAGAAGAAAAAAATTCATATGTAATAAATACAATATAATAGGCATGTTTCACTAAAAAATGTTCATTTTTCAGAAAGCAGTGGTTGTTTTTAGCCTATTCTTGCATACGTTTCCCTTTGAATTGCCTCTTGTATGTCAATGCCGGAACATATCTTGTAAGAGTCCAGCAGTAGTCGGCCACCATTGACTCATCTCAACGACCCTGCTATCTGCGTTCCATTACAGAGATATCTTGGTGAAACCTTACACTGTGCTCATCCCTTACAGCTCCACAGTTTTTAGGGAAAAAAACCAAGATGGGAGTGTAGGAAATGAAGTTTCAGAGACATGTTGCATCCAAGTTTCCCACACCGTAAACTCCTACCATGCTTCAACGATCACTGTAGGGCATGGTGGGGGAACGTTGTGTGCCTAGGAGAACAGGGATCTTGGATTAATCGCCCATATCGCAAGGGCGTTAAAAACCTCTATAAAAGCCCCTCAACCTCAAGGTCAGCCACGTTACGAGAAGGTGAGTGGGTGATGAGGGAATTCACTCGCTAACTGCAACCTCAGGGGCACCTGCGCACCCCTGTTGTATAAGCATTCCTTCTTAAATTGTTTTTACTCGTGGGACTAAAAATTCAGCCTCGCAAGAAAAACCAAACATCCCTGCGGTACGGGTGTTGCTCAGTCTAAACTCAATATACCCACGGTTCAAAGAAGCGGGTCAGGGTTGATAACCCTCCCCTACATCGACAGTAAAAGTAACGGGAAGTTTGTTTGTACCGAATGCTTTCGTTGTGATGCAGAGGGTAGAGGGGACATTTGAAAAAGTGTCCCCATTTTACATTAATAAAGGACTTGGGAGGGATTAGGTTGGTACCCTTAAGATCAGTTAAAAAGTGAGGAACGGACGCTGCTGCTGGAAACAACCACCAGTAGGCAGGCATCCCAGCTCCTTAACTTGCGAGAAGCTCGGGGAGTTCGCAGTAATTTGCGAACTCCACAGAACCCTAAATTGCTAGTAAAGGCGTTGTCACCTGCCGTGACATTATGGATTTAGGGACCTGAGGAACTGGTTAAGGAGTGGGAAGACAGCAAGTGGTCGAGGTGCGTCAGATTCAACGGAGGGTAAATGGCAGTCTTGAAAAGACTGCCACCTTGTCTGACGTTTGCACTCCAGTGTTGCCCAAGTGTATTAAAGCCGGATACATTAATCTGAACGTCCGTCCGTATGTTCCGGACCCAATGCGCTGCTTCCAGTGCCAGAGGTTCGGACATACGACGGCGTCATGCAAGGGCAACCCCACCTGTGGTAGATGCGGCAAGGGGGCACACGAACCGGGTGTCACTTGCACGCTCCCACAGGTGTGCGTCAACTGCTCCGGGTCGCACCCTGCCTGGAGTAGGGAGTGTCAAGTGTATCTTGAAGAGCGCAAGATACAGGAGTTGAAGACCAAAGAGCGGATACCTTATATAGAGGCAAAGAAGAAGGCGAAAGCGCTCGCCGCTCCAATATTTGGAACAAGCTTTGCCAAGATGGTCTCGACTCCCGTCAGGAAAGAAAGTGTTGCTACGCAGACATCCTTTGCAGACATGGGCACAAGCACTATAGTGCTCATGTCAGTGCAAGTGTGGTGCAAAATCCACCAAGGTCATGACACCTAAGGACCGCGGATGTCGCTAGCAACACATCTGCAACCTCGACCTAGTCCAGCAGCAGTATCAAAGACTCCACCAGCAATCAAGTTTACAGGCACCTCTATTCCACCGCGATGCTATTGAAATGGTAGCTATACCATTAGCTAGCGGTGGAAATAGAGGTGACCAGAAAGATCAGGAGGTCCCAAGTTTAGACAGACTGATCCGACCCAGTTCGTCAAGTCCCCTTCTTCATCTCCTCCCAGACTGTCCCAGCAGTAGGGAGAGTAAGGGGAAGAAGAAGAGAGAACAAAAAAACGAATGGGAGGAATTTGACGAGTCCTCATGGGTCGGAAATGTCTGTCTCCGCTTCCTGGGCAGGAAGAAACGGAGATGCTGGTGGACGACTCTGGTCCCGTTCCTCAGCAGGAAGTGACCGATGACCCACCCGAACCGAGGCGGGTGAGGTTAAATAGGTAAGGATGGCTCCCATACTTCAGTGGAACATCAATGGATTTACATGCTCACAAAGAGGAGTTACTACCTCTTAGCACGGTCTGATCCTGTGTGTCTCTGTCTACAAGAGACACATTTCAGACCAATCACACCAACCTGTGCTAAGAGGATATGATGTGTACCATAAGGACGATATCAAGTGTGATCGAGCAAAGGGTGGAGTAGCTGTATTTGTCCGAAACACTATCCACTTGGAACCTGTAGCTCTCAACTCTGATTTACAAGCAGTGGCAATGAGGATTCATGGTCCCATCCAACTGACAGTATGCTCTAACATTCCCGTCAGTTGTGACAACCTACTTAACATCTTGCGGCAGCTAACTCGGCCATTCCTCCTCCTAGGAGATTTCAACGCACGTAGTGCGCTGTGGGGCTCAAACGCCTATTGCCCCAGAGGCCGACTGGTTGGTAGATTGATAGAGCAAGAGAAATATGTGTCCTCAATACTGGTGCAATGACACATTTTCCACTGCCTCCGGATCGTTCTCTGCCATTGACCTTTTAATGTGCTCCCCCTTAATCGCGGACTCCGTGCATTGGGAGGTGGATTGTGACCTTAATGGAAGCGACCACTTCCCAACATGGATGCACGTAGAGTTTGAACATGGAGGAGACAATAACCGACACAAATAGAACGTCAGTAAAGCCGACTGGCAACTTCACCGCCGCTCCATCTCTCTTAAAGAGTATAACAACCTTGAGGGGAGGGTGAATTAATTCACCGAAGTGATTCACCAGGCAGCTGACGTTTGCATGCCGAAAAGCTCCGGAACGCTGCATCGGACGCACCCCTGGTGGAATGATGAATGTCGTTCCGCCATTCAGGGTCGTAGACGGACGTTGCGTCGATTTAGGTTGCAGCCAACTTCCGAAAACCTGGCAGCATTTCGTATTGCAAGATCAAAGGCGCGTCGTGTTATTAAGGAGAACAAGAAAAGGTCATGGTAGGTCATTGTGAGCACAATCAATCGTTCCACATCATCATCAAAAGTATGGGAGTCAATCCGCCGAATATTTGGAAGGTACTCCTGACCACCAGTATTTGGATTACTGGATCTAGGACGTGTAGTTTCCGACGAACAAAGCATAGCCCAGTTGATGGCGGAAAATTTCGCCACCATTACTTCGTCTAACACTTTCGACCTCCAGGTCCAGCAGAGAAGGACTACTGCCGAAAGGCGCTCGCTATTCTTTGATTCGTTGGACACAGAGGCATATAACAGCCCGTTTTCTTTCTGGGAGTTTGAGTCGGCACTAAACAGTGCCAGTGATACCGCTCCATGGCCTGACATGATCCAGCACCAGATGCTGAGGCATCTTAATAAAGATGCTAAAGAGTAACTTCCGGATATTTTTAATGATATCTGGACCGGAGGACCCTTCCCCGACTCGTGGAAAGAAGCAACATTAATTCCCATTTTAACACCTGGGAAAGACAAATTGTTGCCAGGTAGTTATCATAGTAATGCCTTGACAAGCTGCGTGGGGAAGAAACTGGATGGAATGATGAATCTCCGCCTCGTCTGGTGTCTTGAATCCCGTAATCTGCTGAGCCGCTTTCAGTGTGGATTTAGGAAGTTCCATTCCACCTTCGACAACCTGATCCTGCTGGAGGCGGCAATACAGGATACTTTTGTACGCAGCCAACACCTTGTGGGTGTATTTTTTGATATCGAAAATGTCTACAATACTATCTGGCGGCATGTAATTTTAAAACAGTTACATGAATGGGGTTTTAGGGGAAAACTACCCCGCTTTTTAAATCATTTTTATCTCTTCGTTGCTTCCGGTACCAAGTCGGTAGTGAAGTGTTTGATCTTTTTATTCAGGAAAACGGTGTCCCTCATACATCAGTTTTAAGTGTCACGCTTTTCGCCATTGCTATTAATAGCATTGCAGCCATTATAAGGAGTCCCATACGGTACTCCTTATATGTGGACGATTTTTTTAATTTTTATTCCATCGTCCAGCCAGAGAAATACAGAGCAGCAGCTGCAACTCGCGCTGAACAGGCTGGATGAATGGTCAGTGCACACCGGTTTTCATTTTTCTGCTGAGATAACCTGGTGTGTACTTTTTACTCGTAGCAGAAGTCATTAAAAGAACCCCACCTTACCCTGAGGAACACAGTTTACATTTTACAGATACTGTTCATTTTCTGGGCCTCATTCTAGATGCAAGGCTCAGCTGGCTGCCACATCTTAAAGATGTAAAAGCCAGAGCCTTGAAAGCTTTAAACGTTTTAAAATGTCTGTGTGGCAGGTCTTGGAGCGCCGACCACTTCTACGTTTTTATCGAGCCTTTGTATGGTCGCGGTTGGAATACGGGTGCATTGTATACAGTTCGGCACGGGACAGTTATCTTCGGATATTGGATAGTGGCCACCATGCAGGAATTTGGCTCGCCACGGCTGCCTATTGCACTATCCCAAAACCCAGCATTTGTGCTGAGTCCGGCGAGCCGCCGCTTTCCATCCAGCGGCATCTCCTCATGGTGCAACAATATATTCATACTGCCACAACTCCCGGTAGTCCCGTGCACGACGTTGTGATGACGCCTAACTTCGAATGGTTATATGCTAATCGCCGCAGATCGACCAACCCGTTTAACCACAGCCATTTTAGAAGAGTATGGGTTTGAATTACCCTCTTTCTATCACCAGGGTTGGAGTACATCTCCTCCCTGGCTTTTAAAGTGGCCCAGAACTATTTTAGAAATGTCTATGTTCAACAAGCAGTCTACTGCTGACAGTATTTTTACCAGAGTTTTTAGTGACATTTTAAACCAGTGTCAGGATTTTACCCCAGTGTATACGGATGGGTCTTAGCAGGCTAACGGAGTAGGCTGCTCCATAGTGTTCCCTCGAGCGACTTACACGTACAAGCTGGATGGCAGGTGCAGCGTTTATACTGCCGAGTGCTACGCCCTACTAAAGTCGCTCTAGAGTATGAAGGTGAGTCGTTGTATGAAATACATCATATGCTGTGATTCCCTCAGCTGTATTCAGGCATTAGTAAACATGTACCCAGCAGGCCGTTTCGTCCAGGACATCCAGGACGCCTTCCTTTCTTTTCAATCTCATGATCTCATGGAAAGGAGGTAATATTGTGCTGGGTACCAGGCCATGTGGGAATCAGGGGGAACGAGGCAGCTGATGAAGCTGCCAAGTTAGCCTGGAACATGGTCACAATTGACTTTGAACCGGTCCCAAAGTCTGACCTTGCCTCGGCGGTGAAAAATTTTGTTTCCGACGTTTGGCAGAGGCATTGGCTGGAGCTCCTTCCAGCGGGCGAGGAGGGATGAGGTTCTCCTTACTCGCCTCCATATAGGGCACTGCCCTCTGACTCATGGTTTCCATCCTCCGCGTTTTATTTTTTTGACTTAAGGGCAGACATTGGCCTAGCTAACGAACTGTCCATTATTTTAGGTAATGAAGCTGGGAATGTGGGTAAATTAGGTTGATAATTGAAAACAGCGACCAGTCACAGTTTATGGTGTTGCTTTATTTTATTTTACCATTATTGGTTTCAAGCATACATTGCTCATCATCAGATGGTTTTAAAAATACAGATGCGAATTGCAGGCGTGTTTTTTTGTCTCCTAGAATAACAAAAATATGATGATTGACGAAAGAATTTAAATCCGAAGTGATGATAGTAAAATTTGGTATATAACTTACATAAGGCATCTGCTTATATCCAAGATGCCTTATGTAAGTTATATACCAAATTTTACTATCATCACTTCGGATTTAAATTCTTTCGTCAATCATCATATTTTTGTTATTCTAGGAGACAAAAAAACACGCCTGCAATTCGCATCTGTATTTTTAAAACCATCTGATGATGAGCAATGTATGCTTGAAACTGGTAATGGTAAAATAAAATAAAGCAACACCATAAACTGTGACTGGTCGCTGTTTTCAATTATCAACCTAATTTGATATCACAGTCGCTGATTCCACAAGTCCACCATGGACAAAATATTAATAATGTGGGTAAAGTTTTAAAATTCTGTGTACTGGGTGGTCTTATCCCAAAAGTTTTGGGAAGAGCGGCGTTATCTTATAATGTGGATGAGTGGCCATTTTACAGCCACTCATCCTTGTACATAGTATTTGTTTTTATTCTGTCTCGTTTTTATCCGTGTGGAATCAGTTTTAAGATATTATGTCTGGTTGGCCTCTATACAGCCAACCAGATATGGGCTGTGAAGTTCATATTTTAATGGCCCCTTTACAGCCAACATTTTAGCATTTTACTTGATTTGCCGTCTGTGTGGCCGACCCCTCTACAGTCGGCCATACAGACGGTAAAACTTAGATTTTAAGTCACATTGCTGAGCCGGTCGTTGTTAGGGCACTAATGACCCCACCGTCGATGCGCCCTTAAATCCCAACAACAACAACATCAACAACAACATTTTACCAACTGTCGACTTTTCTGTTGCCTAGAAATCCACACCTTTGAAGGATTTCCAGGCTGCTTTCTCTTTCCCTTCCAAAACTTTCTCAAAAGCAGGGTCCTTCATTATTGTGCGTATTTGAGGGCCCACAAAGATTCCCTCTTTAACCTTTGATTCGCTCAGTCTTGAAAATTTCGCTCTAAAGTACTGGAAAGCCTCTCCGTCCTTGTGCATGGCTTTCACGAGGTTCTTCATTAATCCGAGAGTCGCGTGGTAATGGCAGAGCGAAGAATTACCTTCGACTTATCCCTGCGTGCACGTAAGTTCGTCAAGACTGCTCGCCGTTATCTTTTGGTTCTTACCGTTGGCATCTGCAAGTACAGGCTGGAAAGTACTAATAAATCAATCTAACTACTGACTTGAGGTATTGTTGCAAATAACTTCAGAGATGTTATGAACAGGCATTTATTCTTGAATTCTTCGTAGAGATAAGTGGATTGATACAGTACTGTAGTGTGAACACAAACTCTACCACAACACTCATTTGTAGTGCGCAATACATGCTTAGAACAAGACATTTACAGTGTCGACACAGGCAAAATAATTCAACAATAATTATTACAATGGTACATACATAAGAGATTACAGAATATCTTGACATATAAAAGTCATTAGATTTTTTTTGCTCCTGTCCCTTAATTTTGTTTTCCAGTTCCTGTATTTTATGTCCAGCGACTTTGAGGTCGTCTAGGTATCATACTACTGGCTCTAATTTCCATGCTAACCTCAACTCTGAAAGATTATGCTTGTCTTGCTTTAATGTACAACAGTCCAAGTCTAGCTTAAAATTAGGTATTACATCATGAATAGTTACATTGGTTCTTAGATATTGATTTGACTGAATGATTATTGTATTAGCGTAATCTTTACATTTGCCAAAGAATGTTACTTTCCAGTACATTTAAAGGTGACATTTGTTGGAGGTTCAGTATTGCTTAATATTGTTACACTCTCTTCATGAGGTACTACAAATAACCATTCGTTTCGGCTAATGGCCGTCCAAACACTGTCATTAAGTACTGCTATTTTCTTGACGCAATCATTAGGTATTGATCTCAGTGTTTGCAGGAGTCAAACCTCACACGGTGAGTTTTCATAAGTAGTTTGTAATACAAATACTAGAGTCTGACGTCAATTGTTTATAATCTAATTGGTCTTGATCCAGTTTTGCGTACAAATGTTTTGAGTGATCAATTAGAATATATGATCAGGTTTTAAATACAGGTAATGACCATTATCATCAAGATTTATAGGCAAAGGCAACATTTTATTTAGATTAAAATGGTTGCTTCCTACTAATGGCACATTCAAAATATAAGAAAGAATATTCTGTGACATGAAAACATCGATTGTAATGATTTTCGAAAGAAGATAGCCATTTTCCTCCTTTAGAGAAACTGGGGACTTTCTATATCCTTTATCATTTCTTATCAATTCCAGGTATTGGACAATTTGAACTGGATTAATAAAATGTGGCTGCAAAAACCCCTTATGGGAATTTATGAACACGCTTACTAAGAGATCGTATTCCCTCTGTAAACCTTGTATAATGACAATGGCATGCACTATATGCTCATTAGCAGATACTAATACAAACAATTGGCGTATTGCTGTGACGGTATAATTCGCATAACTTTCCGCATATCTCTGCATGTTTCGCATCCCTTCTAGTACATTTCGGCTCACGCCTAAGGTGTGATTGAACCCTGCTAAGATGGTTTTAACTACTGTAAGTTGTTCCTTACTGAGTTTTAGTAAAGTTAGCTGTTCCTTTTCAGAAATATCTATTTTTGATCAGAAATATTTAACTTCTGAGTCTGTAGCCAAACCAAATAAATTTTGTAGATATCACCAACAAAACTAACTCCTCTTTTCCTACGCGTTACTTGATGCTGTGTTATTTGCCCTATTAACCTTTGAGAGTATTTCACTTGATCAATATGCCATAATAATTCTTTTGCCATCTCATTACATTCATCTATTTATACATTGAGTTCAGCTAATTTATTTTTACAGAAAGCAATAGATCTCGTAGCGTAATGCTCAACTTCCGCAAATTTAGTTTGAAGTTCACCGAGATCGACATAACTAATGATGCGCCACGTGACAGATGACAGCTGGACTTGCTGCCTAAACAGTACAGACCGGGTGAATGCTGATATTTCCCTGTGAAAATCTTGGGATGCCACACTCAATTGCAGCAATAACAAGGTACCTAGGACCACGTTCATCTGTAAGAAATGAATACAAAACTTATAGCGTTCTAATACTAGTGTTTTTCTCTGCAAAATAACATCAAGTTTAGTTATAAACAAATGACTAGTATGCATAATTCTATGTGTAATTTATTACGCACCTAATACATTCGTCTTGTGTGTTAAAAATCTGCTGCCGTGACACCGTAGTAGGGTATAGCTGATATCAAGTATGTGTGGGCGCACTATAATTTCAGCTGGACAGCGGCCTTGTGTGCGTGGGCAAGGATCTCTCTTATCGCGCCGCCATTTGTAATTCTTCGCGCTATCAGCTACGTCACAGGAGGCTCGCCGTACACGTGCGTTTCTGTTGACAAAAAACACGTGGTGCCTATCCAACTTCATTCTAATTCTGTTTCTTCACTATTTGACGTAACTGAACCGGGTTTCCGGCTAAACATTGTACTGTACACTGCTCTAAGAATAGGTCTGAGAATTAAATGTGTATATGTGCTCAGATATAAGGTTTCAACCCGTTTGCATGCACTTTTATCTTCTTGTATCGTCCTATCTGTAGAGTAACATTGGGTAATTGCACTTCTATAATTTTGTAAGGGCCTCTAAATTGGGTGTCCAGTTTAAGGCTTCGTCCACGTCCCACACTCTTGTCCTTAAGGAATACTTTATCTCATACCTTGAATTCCTTCGGGTTTTGATCCTTGTCGTAATACTCTTTGTTTTTAATTTTACACTTTATTTATCTCCCTAGCTCTTTGGTGTAAACTTTGCAATCTGGCATTTAACTCGTCCGCATAGTCATCATAAGAATAGATGGTTTCTGTTGGATCCTTTTGCAAGATACCTGGAATATTTGCTACACACCCAAAGAGAATTTCGAATGGTGTACAACTGGTGGCAATATGGGTAGTTGTATTATAGAGAAATGTTCCAAAGGGAACCCTTTCATCCCAATTTGACTGATCCTTATCGATATAATGCCTTAAGTACTCTGTAAGGGTCCTGTGACTTCTTTCAAAAGTCCCGTTGGACTCTGGATGCCAAGCCGTAGTTTGGATCTTCTCGATCCTGAGTAACTTACATACTCTATGCAAAGTGTCACTAAGGAAGTTAGCCCCACAGTCAGTTAACAAAAATTGTGGAGAACTGTATTTTAGGATGATCTCCTGCACCAACGACCTTGCTATTGTATCAGAATCCTGTCTTGGTATGGATATAGCTGCTAAGAATTTCGATAGTTCGTCTTGGAAGGTCAGGATGTATTTATTGCCATGGTTTGATAAAGGCAGTGGGCCTACCATATCACAGCGCACTTTTCGAAAATATGTTCTGGTGTTCTAGTGATTTCTAAACGTGTTTTTAACGTCTGGTTGGGTCAATTTGTTTTTCTGGCAGCTGGGACATTGTCTACTGTTGTCCCTAACATCTTGGTCCATTCCTGGCCACTGTATGTACTTTTTAATTCTCTCTATGGTTCGATTAATCCCGACATGGTCACAAAGAGGCGCATCATGCAATTGATGCAAAATGGCTCTTTTTACATCTTCGTCAATTGCAGGAAACTCTTCAGCTGTTGTTTGTGTCTGTGCTTCTACTGATAGTGTCGTTGTTGAAGTAGCAACTGCATTTTCGGAAGTTTCCATTACGTCATTCGGTTCTATCTCCTCATTTGATGGTTCAGTGTTGGCTCGTATTTCTCTGATTCTACTGACAGCATCTACATTTGAATTAGACGTTCCCTTTTTGTAAACTATTTGGTACTGATAACCTTCGAGTTTTAATCTGAGCCTGACTAACCGGGAGGATGGTTCCTTCACACTAAATAGCCACGTCAACGGTTTATGGTCCGTTACTAGCTTGAAACGTCTTCCAAACACATAAGGTCAAAACGTTTTGACTGCCCACACACAAGATAAAAGCTCTTTTTCGCTGTCACTGTAATTTTGTTCTTGTTTGCTCAAAGTTCGCGAAGCGAATGCGATGGGCTTATCTCTACCTATTGGGCCCTGAGATAAGACCGCGCCAATCGCTTGACCACTGGGATCGGTGGTAATTATGAAATCTTCGTCAAATTTTGGGTATTGGAGAATTGGAGGGGATGTTAGCTTCTCTTTAAGGGTTTGAAAAGCTTGTTCGGCGTTTGGATTCCATTCAAATGCAACTTCCTTCTTCAAAAGCTCGTATAGAGGCTTCGCAATCTTACTATAGTTCTCAATAAACCTACGGTAGTACCCTGTGAAACCCAGAAAGGTTTTGAGCTGCTTTGTCGTTTCTGGTCTGGGATAGTTTTTCACCTTTTCTGTTTTCGCGGTATTTGGGGATACACCCTCAGCAGTTAGTCTTTGCCCTAGGTATATCAAATTTCGTCTTAAGAACTCACATTTATCTGATCGAAGCTTCAAATTATGGTGTCGCAATCTCTCAAACACATCCATCAACCGATCTCTGTGTTCCTCTAAACTGGTACTATAGACTAAAAGATCATCCAAATAGACTGGTTTTATCTGGTATTCATGGCGATAAAGTACTAAATTCATGAGATACTGAAAGTTACTAGGGGCTGAGATTAACCCCATGGGCATAGTGACGTAACAGAAATGGCTCTTATTAGTGCTAAACGCCATCATATGTTGATCTTTTTCATCTATCAAAATTTGGTGGTAGCCTTTCGCTAGATCAAGTGTTGTAAAATATTTGGCCTTCCCTGAGAAATCTAGTATCTCAGATATTAATGGAATGGGAAATGTTGTCCATACAGTCATCTGATTCAATTTCCTGAAGTCTACGACAAGTCGGTACTTTTGTTTACCACGTTTGGGTGTAAGAAGTATAGGAAAGTTCCATTCGTTATCACAGTGTTTGATTGTACCCTGGGTTTCACCATATGATCTATCTCTTCATCTTAAAATGGTTTCAGAGCCTCTGGTATACAGTAAGATCTAGAATTAATAACTTTCCACATAGCTTCTGGCTTTAATTTAATTTCGTGTTTCACTGTATCTGTATATGTTATTTATACCCAGGGATGAAGAAAATATCGTTATATAGCAAGCATAATTCAGAAATGACCTGTTTCTCTTCTCGTATCTAGTGATCTAATCGCAAGTTGTCCTTTAAAAGACTAACACGTGATCGCGCTGGAGGTGTGTATTTTGAAACCTGACTCGCTTTTTTACTAGCTGCGCGTATATGTGACATGTACTCAGCCGATGCTGACGCATCTGACAGATTACGCCTTGGCTGTGCTTCTACAGGAGCATAGAAAAATTCAACTTCTTCCTCTCGTGTGTTTAGAATAGGAATAATACATTCTCCATTTTTGACTGTAACTAGAGATTCTGGTACATGAACACCTTTTATTAATTCCTGTTTACTGATCACTGCCTCTGTGTTTCGCTTTCCTTGAACCTTAATGCGTAAAATCCTTTCTTCTCTCGGACATAATTTAATAATGTTATCTTCTGTATCTTTGGCTAATGCGTTCGACTGGATTGTGCAATATTTCTTGGGGCTTTCTATAATGGAATGACTTCGAATTTTATTATAACTACATGTGATATACTGGACCCCTCTGAAAGCTGGCTTATTTCTACACTTTCTGGCATGGTGTGCAAATTGTTGGCACAACTGACATGCCGTCGAACTTCGACATTCTCTGCTGATGTGCCCGATTTTCCCACATAAATCCAATTTCTTAAAGGAACTACCATTATTCCTACAATACACTGACTTCATTTCAGCCCTTGCGTGTAATTATTTCACTTTATGTGACAGAATTGCTGACTCTTCAACGAAAGATAAGTCCACAGCCTCAGGAAGTGTATTCTTTGAACCCTGAGCTCTGACTACTGTCTGATTATGTTCATTTTGCAAACCCTGTATATAGTTTATCTATTATCTCAACTTATCTATTAAAGCTAGACTGCCCTTAACATCTGGTTCGTCCATCTCAAGCCTTGCAGCCTGCCAAAAACATGTGACAATTTATCTATTCTAGACGCCCAATCTGCAATTGATTATCCGTTTCTCTATTTGGCAGAAAACAGCTGATAAGCATAAAAATCTTGTGATCTCTTTTCGCCATAATTTTCAATTAAAATATCTCTTACTGATGGCCAATCTTTCGTCTGCTCTCTCACAATTAATTTCGAGTGAGCAGTGCCTACTATTTTATATTTTATAAATTTAAGTAATACATCATGTTCTTCCTTAGGTACAAGGGAAAATGCTGTGGACACATTGTCGATGAAAGAACTTTATTCACTCTTATTTCCATCAAAAGAGGATGGAATTAATTTAAGAACCTCACTGACCGTAATTTTTACACCACTATCTTCCGGCACTGATGAGAGAAAATTGTTGTTTTCTCTGCTATCCTAAGTGTTTTACTACTGGAACTGTTACGTGGTAATGGACAAGCGAACAATTACCTTCGACTTACCCCTGCGCGCACGTAATTTCGTCCAGCCTGCTCGCCGTCAACTTTTGGTTCTTCCCATTGGTGTCTGCAAGTACGGGCTGGAAAGCACTAAAAATCACTCTAACTACTGACTGAGATATTGTTGAAAATAACTTCAGAGTGTTATGAACAGGCATTTATTCTTGAATTCTTCGGAGAGATAAGTGGATTGATACAGTTGAATGGTACAGATTAATATGCATAGAAGCGAAATGTGTTTGCTCACTTTAGCGGAATGGCAGAATAAAATAGCGGGAGGGTTGGTACAAGCCTCACCTCGTGATCATACGAAGGGTGGAGATGGTGGTGTAATTTTTAACACTGCCTAAGTCATTGGCTTCTTAAAGATTGGTAAGTTTACGGCGTGATCTTCAAAACGAAACTGTGCATAGGACGAGTACAAAATTCGTCACTCATGCGGTGTGGATGCAGAGATTAATTGGCCAGTTGGAGGCGTCATTCTGGAAGGTACCAGAACATTTCGAACCTTGTTTCTCACAGTCAAAATTGCTTGCCTCTTGGGCCATGCACGAAGGGTTCAGATTCTGCAAACGCGCTCTCATGTTCCACGTCCGTCCAGGCCTGTAGCTCACAGCGGCTGGCTTACACTCACTAGACCCCACAGGGGACTGGAACGCAAGTGCCAGGTATGGGTTTGGCGAACCCGCGGTGCCCGAGCTTTAAACTTGCGAGCGTCCACACCGTAAACTCCTACCATGCTTCAACGCCCACCGTAGGGCGTGGCGGTGGAACGTTGTGTGCCTAGAAAAACGGGGATCTGGGCTTAATCGCCCGGGTCGCGAGGACGGTACAAACCTCTATAAAAAAAAAACACTCAACCTCAAGGTCAGCCACGTGCCGAAGAGGTGAATGGATGATGAGGGAAATCACTCGTTAACGTGCAATCTCATGGGCACCTACGTACCCCGGTTGCATAAGCACTTCTTTTTTAAATTGGTTATACTCGTGGGACCAAAACGAAGCCTCACATAACCAAAAGACCCTGCGGTTCGGGTGTGCCGCAGTATAATAAAAATACACCCACTTCAAAGAAGCGGGCAAGGACCGAAAGCCCCACTTCTGAAGAGGATTGTAATAGCAAGGGTTATCTCATTGACAACGCCTTTGTTATTCTGGCAAGAACTGATGGTTCCTTTGAAAAGATCTCTCCGTTCTAAATTCAGAAAGGAATGGAAGGTATTTCCGGTACACTAAAAAGCGTGAAAAATTTGAAGAACGGGACACTGCTGTTATAGACATCTAACTACAAACAGGCTGTCCTACTCCTTAAGTGTGAGAAGCTCGGGGAGTTAGGAGTAAAATGCGAACTCCATAAAACGATCAACTCAAGCAAGGGAGTATTCACATGCCATGGTCTGATTGATATAGCGTCCGAGGAACTCCTTAAGGAGTGGGGATCAGAGAATGTGGTCGAGGTTCGTCCCCGCAGGGGCCTGGTACGTAAGTGCCAGGTACGGGTTTGGCGAACCCGCGGTACCCGAACTGGAAACTTGTGAGCGCCGCAAGTTTCCCACACCGTAATCTCTTACCATGCTTCAACGACCACCGTAGGGCGTGGCGGTGGAACGTTGTGTGCCTAGGAGAACGGGGATCTTGGCTTCATCGCCCGGATCGCGAGGACGGTAAAAACCTCTATAAAAAAAACCCTCAACCTCAAGGTCGGATACGTGCCGAGGAGGTGCATGGGTGAGAGGCAGATCACTCGCTAACGTACAACCTCAGGGGCACCTGCGCACCCCTGTTGTATTAGCGCTTCTTTTTAAAATGGTTTAACTCGTGGGACCAAAATGAAGCCTCACAAAAAAACCACAGACCCCTGCGGCCCGGGTGTGTCGCAGGCAAATAAAAATTCACCCAGTTCCAAAAAGCGGGCGAGGGTTGAAAGCCCTCCCCCAGAACGAAATTACAGTAACGGCAAGGGTTGTTTAATAGACAATGCCTTCGTTATCATGACACGGGTGGAGGGATCTTTTGAGAAGATCTCTCCATTTTATGTAAACAAAAGTTTAGAGGGTATTGCGGGTACCCTCAAATCGGTAAAAAAGCTGAGGAACGGGACTCTGCTTTTGGAAACATCCACCCAAAAGCAGGCTGTCCAACTCCTTAAGTGCGAGAAGCTCGGGGAGTTCGCAGTAAAGTGCGAACTCCACAAAACTCTAAATTCTAGTAAGGGTGTCATCACCTGCAGCGACCTTATGGATTTAGAGACCGAGGAACTCCTTAAGGAGTGGTCCAAAGATCATGTGGTCGAGGTTCGCCAGATAAAACGAAGGGTTAACGGCAGTCTTGAGAAGACGACCACCTTCGTCCTGACGTTCGACACTCCGACGTTGCCCAAAAACATCAAAGCAGGATATTTGAATTTGAATATCCGCCCGTATGTGCCGGACCCAATGCGCTGCTTTAAGTGCCAGCGGTTCGGCCATACGACGGCGACCTGCAAGGGTAACCCCACCTGTGGGAAGTGCGGAAAGGCGGCTCATGAGCCAGGCACGAGCTGCACGCTCCCACAGGTGTGTGTCAACTGCTCCGGGGCACATCCAGCCTGGAGCAGGGAGTGTCGATTGTATCTGGAGGAAAAGAAGATACAGGAGTTGAAAACGAAAGAGCGGATTTCGTATGGCGAAGCCAAGAAGCAGTATAAGGCTCTGGCTCCACCAGTCTTCGTTACCAGCTTCGCGAAGACGTTATCAACTCCCGTCAGGAAAGAAAGTGTCGCTACCCAGACGTCCGTTGCGGACATGGGCACAAGTCCAATGTGCTCATGTCAGTGCAGATGTTTTGCAGCTTGGCCGGTCTTGTCCTAAAAATTTTGGGCAGATCGGCCTAGGTTTTAGATTGGATTAGTGGCCATTTACAGCCACTAATCCAAGTACTGTTTTTACTTGTGACACTGCTTATATGGCTGGCCTCTTTACAGCCAGCCAGCTTACGCGTTTTTTAAACTGGTTGGCCCTTTTACAGCCAACCATTTAATATATGTATTTTTATAATTTATTGCTTATTTTCAGTTTTATGTTTTACGTTGCCGTCTGCGTGGCCGATCTCTTTACAGTCGGCCACGCAGATGGTATTTTAATTAGTGTGCTAGTATTTTATTGTGCTGTCTCTGTGGCCGACCCCTTTACAGTCGGCCACACAGATGGCAATTTTGCCACGTTGTCACGCCTGGTTGATGTTAGGGCGCTAATGACCCCGTCGTCGACTCGCCCTAAAACTTAAATAACAACAACAACAACAACATCGAGGTTCGTCAGATCCTGCGAAGGGTTAACGGCAGTCTGGAGAAGACTGCCACCTTCGTCCTGACATTCGACACTCCAACATTGCCAAAAGACATCAAGGCTGGGTATTTACAGCTAAACGTTCGCACGTATGTACCGGACCCCATGCGCTGCTTCAAGTGCCAGAGGTTCAGTCATAAGACGTCGAACTGCAAAGGCAACCCCACCTGTGGAAAATGCGGTAAAGCGGTGCATAAGCTGGGTGCCGCTTGCACCCTCCCACAGGTGTGTGTAAACTGCTTTGGGTCACATCCAACCTGGAGCAGGGAGTGTCGGGTGTATTTGGAAGAAAAAAAGATACAGGAGCTGAAAACAAAATAGCGGATATCTTACGGCGATGCGAAGAAGCACTACAAGGCTCTAGCACCACCCGTCTTCGCAACCAGCTTCGCGAAGACGTTGTCAGCTCCTGTCAGGAAAAATGTTGCTACGCAGACGTCCGTTTCGGACATGGGCACAAGTCCAATGTGCTCATGTCAGTGCAGATGTGGTGCCACACCCATCAAGGTCTTAACACCTCGGACCGCGGACATCGGTAGTAACACGCCGGCAACCTCGGCCACTAAGAAATCAGGTCCACCAAGTCCACCAGCTACAGCACAGCCATCCGCTATTCGCTCGGCTACAGTAGTGGAAACACCTACAGCAGACACAGGAACTGCAACGCCATCGGCTAGTGGCGGATGGCAAGCAGTGCAGAAAAGTTCGGGGTCCGAAATTCAAACAAATGGACCCCACCATGTTCTTAAAGTCCCCTTCTAATTCTCCTCCCAGTTCCCCAACTGTCGTGGGGAGGAGGGGGACAAGGCCTCGGTGGAAGAAAGATCCGCAAGACGCCGAGGCCTTAGAAAAAGAGTCGTCTTCGGGCCCTGGAGACGACATAATGCTGGTGAACGAACCTGGTTCCGTTCCTCAGCAGTCACCATCGAAAGACCCACCTGAACAGCGGTGGGTGGTTTAAAAGAGGTAGGATGGCTCCCATACTTCAGTGGAACGTAAACGATTTTCAGGCTCACAAAAAGGAGGTCCAACTTTTAGCACGGTCTAATCCATTGTGTCTCTGTCTCCAAGAGACCCATTTTAGACTGCAACATCAGCCAGTCCTAAGAGGTTATGACATCTATAGAAAGGACGATACTGAGGGTGAACGAGCGAAGGGCGGAGTAGCCATGTTTGTTCGGAACACTGTCCACTCCGAACCCATTGCTCTCACCTCTCATCTACAAACAGTAGCGGTTAAAAACACGGTCCAATACAACTGACCGTACGCTCTATCTATCTGCCACCCAGTTTGTTCGTCGACCACGACGACCTGGTTGGCATTATACGACAACTCACTCGGGATTTTCTCCTTTTGGGAGATTTCAACACCCACAGTGCGTTGTGGGGTTCCACCACCGATTGGCCCTGGGGCCGAGTGGTTTGTAGATTGATGGAGCAGGAAGATATTTGTATCCTGAATACAGGGCAAATGACTCATTTCACAACTTGTTCCAGTACATCTTCTGCCATTTACCTTTCTTTGTGTTCAACCTGAATCGCGGACTCCGTGCTATGAGAGGTGGATCGCGACATACATGGAAGCGACCACTTCCCTATTTGGTTGCACGTCGAGTGTGAACATGGAGAAGGACATAACCATCGCAAATGGAACGTCAGTTGTGCAGATTGTCAACTCTACTGCCGCTCTGTACATCTACAACACGTTGGCAGTATACAAGAGAAGGTGAATCACTTGACGGAAGTGATTCACCGTGCAGCTGACGTTTCCATGCCGAAAAGCTCCGGAACGCTGCAAAGGACGCTCGTCCCCTGGTGGAACGACGAATGTTGTTCAGCTATCCACAGTCGCAGACAGGCGTTGCGTCGTTTCAGGTTGAACCCAACAACCGACAACCTGCAGCGTTCCGTATAGCCAGACCTAAGGAGCGTCGTGTTATTAAGGAGAGTAAGAAAAGGCCATGGCAGAACTTTGTGAGCACTATCAATCGTTCCACACCTTCGTCGAAAGTATGGGAGTCCATCCGCCGTATATCTGGAAGGCCAGTGTCTGGTTTACTGGATCACAGACATGTAATTACCGACGAACGAAACATAGCGCAGCTTATCGCAGTTATGCTGGTGTTTCGGCTACAGTTCTTACTGTCAACCTTTAAAACTTCCACGCACTCACTAGATTCTTTCTCTGATGGTCGCCAACCAAAGCTATGTTGGTAAATGAAATGAAAATGCAATTTCTTATTTGAAACACATGCATTTAATAGTTAATAAGATAATCTCGCTCCAACTCCCAACCTTCATGTAAGTTTGCTATCGGTACTTCGATCCTTTAAGGTTACCGGTAATGCCTCCGATAAATTTAGACTGAATAACACACACTCTTTTCATTCATACAACACCCTTACTAGTTCTCAGACCATACCTGTGACTCACCATGAAACAATTCATATAAAATTCTGTCAATACTTTCTTCATTACTAAAGTTCCTTCATATCTCCAAAGAAATCACCTTCTACAAAATATATTCTTTATCATAATGATTGAGCGCAAACACGCGTTCTCGTTGACTCAACTGACTGTTCACTTTCACGACAGACTCACCTACTCCACAGCCAACGGCAGACTGCTCGCCCTGAAGCCTAGGTGCGTCTTTCTCCCAAGCGCACCATGCTTCTGAATTTGGGGTTTTCACCCCCGAGTTCACGGACCCAGCAAATGTTGACGTCACTAGACAACGACCAGTTTCAACCTATGCTTTAAAATTGGGTCCTACCTAGTGTTGTAAAAAAATGTTTTTTTTTCTGGCTTGAAAAAAAAACATGAAAAAAACTTTGAAAAAAAAAAAACACGTTCTTTTTCTGGAACACGTTTTTTTTTCACAACTACTAAATCTCAAATTTGTAAGTTTATTCTAAGTACTTATCTTAGTTTAAAATCTACTATATTTTTCTGGTTCAGTAGGAAAAAATAAATTACGAAAATATTGGCAAAATTGACTGAAATTTTCTTTATGAACGGGGATTCCCGAAGAGACTAGGTTGTGCGAGAAGGAATCCCCCATTCCCCATTGTTTGGAATGATACTTGCTATTTGAAATAGTGCTGCCAGCCCTACAAAATTACCTACAGATCTTTTAAAAAAATTAGAAATTTAAAATTTATCCACGGTTTTTTGCCTTATTGGGCTTTCCTTATATTTGTATACTTGTTAACTCTCAGACTATAGTGGCACTGACTCATTAAATTGTCAGTAAGGGAGCATGCATATACCACGTAGCTCCATTTTGGCCTCCTGTAAACCCCCACGTGGCTTTTGCCGCCCCCCCCCCCCCCCCCCATCCGCTCACGAAGCACGTAGCTTTCTTCTGTTTCAATTCCAGAAGACATTTTGTACTGTTTTCTCTTGTCAGACTATTGTAAATTACATACGGATATAATTAACTGAGGGAAGTAAATACTCACATGCTGTTGTGAGTTCAGTTCCTCATTTTAACTGTGAAAAATGTTACGTAAGGAAATTTATGTGGCCTGGCTCGGAACCCCCCCCCCTCTCCCCACGTAGCCCAGCGTAGGCTTCCAGCTAACCCCTCCTCCCTCTGGACCGAGCCACGTAGTTTGTGCACGGTCCCTAATTATGAATCTTTTCCTTGAAACCGTTGGTGTAAACAAACGCTTGAAAAGAAATAAAGCTCCTATTTTGTATGATACTAGATTTTAATTCAAACTTAAAAGACCATAATACAGAACTATCGGCGCAGTCTTTATGCACGGTGTGTACGTTGCTCACAATTTAAAATTGCAATCTCAAAATCTTTTGCGTACAATACAAGAACAACCAGTAAAAGAAAATTTAACTATTTCTGAAGTTAGAGGAGACAGAAGAAGAGACAGAAAATTCCGACACCAACCGAACTAGTGTTGGTAGTGCTGATACTAGTGAATGTGGTACTGACTTAGAGGATGAATAAAATTATGTTACCTATATAGATACACTTATGAATCATTATGTGAGACATTATATGATTCAGTAAGACTTAAAACACACTTGAAAATGGAAGTTCCTTAAGTAAAACTATAATTTATCAAATATATTGTTTTCTGAAAAAAAAAAAATTAGAAAAAAAAAACACGGGTGCTAGGTTTTTTTTTCACAAAGCTGAAAAAAAAACATTTTTCTTTTTTTTTTCAGTTTGCAACACTAGTCCTACCTAACTAAACCCACGGACTTGGCAGATGCTGACATCACTAGACAACCATGCAAACTGCCAATATTTAAAACTTCTCAAATTATCTTCCAAAGTAATGGAGAAATGCCATTAACCCGTTACATCCCCCTGCCAGTTTACTCTTGGTATTTAAATTTCCATGCCAAATAGCAATGGGTAAAATCAATATCCTCTTGCCTTGAAGCACTGCATCCACACTCCACTCATGCCTACAAAAACACTCAAGACACATCAATATTACACAAGATATCAAAACCTATTCTTAATTCAAGTTCTGTTTCTTGGTTGGGGTTGGAGCTACATAGATTTCTACAATACTTTCCAATCAAAAGATTTACCCCCCGCAGGGGCCTGGTACGCAAGTGCCAGGTACGGGTTTGGCGAACCCGCGGTGCCCGAGCTGGAAACTTGTGAGCGCCGCAAGTTTCCCACACCGTAAACTCCTACCATGCTTCAACTACCACCGTAGGGCGTGGCGGTGGAACGTTGTGTGCCTAGGTGAACGGGGATCTTGGCTTCATTGCCCGGATCGCGAGGACGGTACAAACCTCTATAAAAAAACCCTCAACCTCAAGGTCGGACACGTGCCGAGGAGGCGGATGAGTGGTGAGGCAAACCACTCGCTAACGTGCAACCTCAGGGGCACCTGCGCACCCCTGTTGTATAAGCATTTCTTTTTTAAATGGTTTTCACTCGTGGGATCAAAATTCCTTCTCACAAAAAAACCAAAGAACCCTGCGGCCCGGGTGTGTCGCAGGCAAATAAAAATACACCCAGTTCCAAAAAAGCGGGCGAGGGTTGAAAGCCCTCCCCCAGAACAAAATTACAGTAACGGGAAGGGTTGTTTCATAGACAATGCCTTCGTTGTCATGACAAGGGTGGAGGGATCTTTTGAGAAGGTCTCTCCATTTTATGTAAACAAGGGTTTAGAGGGTATTGCGGGTACCCTCAAATCGGTAAAAAAGCTGAGGAACGGGACTCTGCTTTTGGAAACATCCACCCAAAAGCAGGCTGTCCAACTCCTTAAGTGCGAGAAGCTCGGGGAGTTCGCAGTAAAGTGCGAACTCCATAAATCTCTAAACTCTAGTAAAGGTGTCATCACCTGCAGAGACCTCATAGATTTAGAGACCGAGGAACTCCTTAAGGAGTGGTCTACAGAACATGTGGTCGAGGTTCGTCAGATTAAACGAAGGGTTAACGGCAGTCTTGAAAATACAGCCACCTTCGTCCTGACGTTCGACACTCCGACGTTGCCCAAAAACATCAAGGCAGGGTATTTGAATTTGAATATCCGCCCGTATGTGCCGGACCCAATGCGCTGCTTTAAGTGCCAGCGGTTCGGCCATACGACGGCGACCTGCAAGGGTAACCCCACCTGTGGGAAGTGCGGAAAGTCGGCTCATGAGCCAGGCACGAGCTGCACGCTCCCACAGGTGTGTGTGAACCGCTCCGGGGCACATCCAGCCTGGAGCACGGAGTGTCGATTGTATCTGGAGGAAAAAAAGATACAGGAGTTGAAAACGAAAGAGCGGATTTCGTATGGTGAAGCCAAGAAGCACTTTAAGGCTCTGGCTCCACCAGTTTTCGCTACCAGCTTCGCGAAGACGTTGTCAACTCCCGTCAGGAAAGAAAGTGTCGCTACCCAGACGTCCGTTGCGGACATGGGCACAAGTCCAATGTGCTCATGTCAATGCAGATGTGGTGCCACACCCATCAAGGTCATTACACCTAGGACCTCGGACGTCGGTAGCAACACTCTGACGAACTCGACCATATTGACAGTAAGTTCAGCAAGTCCACCAGCTAAGGCACAACCATCCGTTACAGTAGCTACTGTCGTGGGTGCCTCTGCACCAGCAGAAAGAGCACCCATTGCAGAAGCATTACCTGCAGCAAATGTAGCAAAGGCAACGCCATCTGCCAGTAGCGGATGGCAAACTGTGCAGAAAGTTCGGGGTCCGAAATTCAAACATACGGACCCCACCATGTTCTTAAAGTCCCCTTCTACATCTCCTCCCAGTTCCCCACCTGGCAGGGAGAAGAAGGGGAATAGGCCTCAGCGGAATAAAAATCCGCACGACTCTGAGGCCTTAGAACAAGTGTCGTCTTCGGACCCAGAAGACGACATAATGCTGGTCGGATGAACATAGTTCCGTTCCTCAGCAATCGCATGCGCAGGACCCACCCGACCCGGGGCGGGTGGTTTTAAATAGGTAGAATGGCTCCCATACTTCAGTGGAACGTTAACGGCTTTCAGGCTCACAAAGAGGAAGTCCAACTCTTAGCACGGTCTGATCCTTTGTGTCTCTGTCTGCAAGAGACACATTTCAGACCGCTACACCAGCCAGTGCTAAGAGGATATGACATATTCCGAAAGGACGATACCGAGGGTGATCAAGCTAAGGGAGGAGTGGCGGTGTTGGTCCGAAACACTGTCCACTCCGAACCCGTTGCTCTCACCTCCACATTACAAGCAGTAGCGGTGAAAATACACGGTCCAATCCAACTGACCGTATGCTCTGTCTATCTGCCACCCAGTGTGTCTGTCGGCTACGACGACCTGGTTGGCATTATACGACAACTCACTCGGCCCTTTCTCCTTTTGGGAGATTTCAACGCCCACAGTGCGTTGTGGGGTTCCACCACCGATTGCCCCAGGGGCCGAGTGGTTGGTAGATTGATAGAGCAGGAGGAAATTTGTATCCTGAATACAGGGCAAATGACTCATTTCACCACTGCTACACTGCTACCGGTACGTCTTCTGCCATTGACCTTTCCTTGAGTTCCCCCTCAATAGCGGACTCCGTGCAGTGGGAGGTGGATCGCGACCTCAGAGCGACCACTTCCCAATTTGGATGCACGTTGAGTGTGAACGTGGAGGAGGAAATAACCGACGTAAATGGAACGTCAGTTGTGCAGATTGGCAGCTCTACTGCCGTGCTGTACAACTGCAACCCTGTGGCAGTATACAGGAGAAGGCTGAATCACTTCACAGAAGTGATTCACCGTGCAGCTGACGTTTCCATGCCGAAGAGCTCCGGAACGCTGCGAAGGACGCCCGTCCCCTGGTGGAACGATGAATGTCGTTCCGCCATCCAGGGTCGCAGACGGGCGTTGCGTCGCTTTAGGTTGTGCCCCACATCTGACAACCTAGCAGCGTTCCGTATTGCCAGAGCTAAGGCGCGTCGAGTTATTAAGGAGAGCAAGAAGAGGTCATGGCAGAACTTTGTGAGCAATATAAATCGTTCCACGCCTTCGTCGAAAGTATGGGAGTCCATTCGCCGTATATCTGGAAGGTACTCCCGCCCACCAGTATCTGGGTTACTGGATCACGGACGGATAATTACTGACGAACGAAGCATAGCGCAGCTGATGGCGGAGAACTTCGCCGCCATCACTTCGTCCGCTAACTTTGACCCTCGGTTTCAGCGACGTAGAGTCGCTGCCGAGAGGCGCCCGCTGTGCTTCGATTCGTCGAATTCAGAGGCCTACAACTGCCCATTCACATCTTGGGAGCTGGAGAGTGCGTTGAACAGCGCAAATGACACTGCTCCAGGGCCTGATTTGATCCAGTACCAGATGCTGAGGCATCTCAGTAAGGATGCTAAAAAGTACCTTCTAGATATTTTTAACGACATTTGGACCGGAGGACACTTCCCCGACTCGTGGAAAGAAGCAACATTAATTCCCATTTTAAAACCTGGCAAGGACAAATTGTTGCCAGGTAGTTATCGTAGTATTGCCTTGACTAGCTGCGTGGGGAAGACACTGGAGAGGATGGTGAATCGCCGCCTCGTCTGGTGTCTTGAATCCCGTAATCTCCTGAGCCGCTTTCAGTGTGGATTCAGGAAGTTCCGTTCCACCTTGGACAACCTGATCCTCCTGGAGGCGGCAATACAGGATGCGTTCATCCGCAGCCAACACCTCGTGGGTGTTTTTTTCGATCTTGAAAAGGCTTACGATACTACCTGGCGGCATGTTATTTTAAAACAGCTTACATGAATGGGGTTTTAGGGGTAACCTTCCCCGTTTTTTAAAATCATTTTTATCTGGTCGTTGCTTCCGGTACCGAGTCGGTAGTGAAGTGTCTGATCTTTTTATTCAGGAAAACGGTGTCCCTCAGGGGTCAGTTTTAAGCGTTACACTTTTTGCCATCGCTATTAATAGCATAGCAGCCATTATAAGGAGTCCCCTACGGTACTCCTTATATGTGGACGACTTTTTAATTTTTATCGTAGCGTCCAGCCTGAGAAGCGCTGAGCGGCAGTTGCAACTCACGCTGAACAGGCTGGATGAATGGTCAGTGCACACCGGTTTTCGTTTCTCCGCTGAGAAAACCCGGTGTGTACTTTTTACTCGCAGCAGAAGCCTTTTACCAGAGCCTCACCTTACCCTGAGGAACACCGTTTTAAGTTTTAGTGATAGTGTTCGATTTCTGGGCCTCATTTTTGACACAAGGCTTAACTGGCTTGCGCATCTAAAAGATGTGAGAGCCAGGGCCTTAAAAGCTCTTAACCTTTTAAAATGTCTGTGTGGCAGGTCATGGGGCGCTGACCGCTCCTGCCTGCTACAATTTTACAGAGCCTTTGTACGGTCACGGTTGGAATACGGCTTGTATAGTCTATGGTTCGGCACGGGACAGTTATCTGCGTATATTGGATAGTGTCCACCATGCAGGAATTCGGCTCGCCATAGGTGCATATCGCACCAGCCCTATTGTCAGCATTTGTGCTGACTCGGGCGAGCCGCCGCTTACCATCCGTCGGCAACTCCTCATGGTGAGACACTACCTCCACGTTGCCATAACACCTGGCAGTCCCGTGTACGACATAGTTTGCATCCTAACTACGAGCGGCTCTATACCAACCGGCATAGAGCCACTAAACCGTTCAGCTACCGTACAAAGGCTATTTTAGAACAATGCGGATTCGAGCTTCCTTCTTTTTATCACCAGGGTTGGAGTAAATCTCCTCCCTGGCTTTTAAAGAGGCCCAGAATGATTTTAGAATTATCGCGGTACAACAAGCTGTGTACCGCCGATAATGTTTTTATCAGAATTTTTAGAGATGTTTTAAACCAGTATTCACACGTTTACCCCGGTGTATACGGATGGGTCTAAGCAGGCTAACGGAGTTGGTTGCTCCGTAGTGTTCCCTCGAGCGACTTACACATTCAAATTGGACGGCAGGTGCAGCGTTTACACTGCCGAATGCTATGCCGTGTTGAAGTCGCTCCAGCATATGAAAGTAATGCGCGATAAGTTGTTCATCATATGCTGTGATTCCCTCAGTTGTATTCAGGCCATAGGAAATATGTATCCAGCAGATCGTCTAGTCCAGGACATCCAGGACGCCCTCCTTTCCCTTCAATCTCGTGGAAAGGAGGTGTTATTCTGCTGGGTACCGGGCCATGTGGGAATCAGAGGGAACGAGGCAGCTGATCAAGCTGCCAAGTTAGCCTGCGACAAGGTCAGAACCGACTTTGAACCGGTCCCAAAGTCAGACCTTGCCTCGGCGGCGAAGAGATTTATTTTTGATGTTTGGCAGAGGCAGTGGCTGGAAGTTGAGCATAATAAGCTCCGGCTGGTCAAACCGACCGTTCAGCCGTGGAGCAGCTCCTTCCAGCGGGCGAGGAGGGATGAGGTTCTCCTTACTCGCCTCCGAATAGGGCACTGTCCTCTGACGCACAGCTTTCTTCTCCGCCGAGAGGACCCTCCGGAATGTGATGCTTGTGGCGTACCTTTGACGGTACGCCACATTTTAACTGAATGTGTATTGTTTTTAGATCTAAGGGCAGACGTTGGCTTAGCCAACGATCTGTCCCTTATTTTAAACGATGATCGTGACAACGTGGCTAAGGTTTTAAAGTTTTGTTGCTTGGCCGGTCTTGTCCCAAAAATTTTGGGCAGATCGGCCTAGGTTTTAAATTGGATTGGTGGCCGTTTACAACCACCAATCCAAGTACTGATTTTACTTGTGACATTGCTTATACGGCTGGCCCTTTTACAGCCAGCCATCTAACTTGTTTTTTAACCTGGTTGGCCCATCTACAGCCAACCAGTTAATGTATGTAATTTTATATTTTAGTCACAGTTTCGTATTTTATGTTGCCGTCTGTGTGGCCGACCTGTTTACAGTCGGCCAGGCAGACGGTATTTTAGTTAGTATGTTAGTATTTTATTGTGCTGTCTCTGTGGCCGACCCCTTTACAGTCGGCCACACAGACGGCAATTTTGCCACGTTGTCACGCCTGGTTTATGTTAGGGCGCTAATGACCCCGTCGTCGACGCGCCCTAAAACTTAAACAACAACAACAACAACAAAAGATTTACCATCTAAGCTACACCACATGTGTTAACTTGTCAATAATAAATTTATCCTAACTACAATGTCCAAAATGTGTGAGACATTTAAAATGGGGGAACTGAAATATTTTGAATGTGAGCAACATTAAACATTAGCAAAATTACTCAGTTGGCTGACAATGTGTGAAAACATAGTAAACATTGAATGTCATTAAATACTCAATCACCTAAAAACTTAGAAAATTTACAAAATATTAGGTCCTGCCACATCCCCAATAATACATTAAACTACCATTATTGTTTGATAAAATATAGTGGTGATAGGATGGAGATGCAACCAAATAGTCCTTTAATACCAACAACTCAAAAAATGTTAGATCATACCACATCACCAATAATTCACTAAGCTACCATCATTGTTTCATGAAATCTAGTGACGATATGATCCAAATATAACCAAATAATGTAAGTGTTCTTGTAAATGTAATATATAATTGTCCTTCACCAAATACTTATTACTTCAGTTTAATAAAGCATGTCGATAAAACTGATTTTACGACTAAACACAAAATACAGTTGATAAATTCCTGTCCATAAATGAAGAAAGAGATGGTGAAATTTAGAAAAACAGACCCTTTAACCACTTGGGCTTTACAACCTAAGGTGTGGAAATACTAAGAATTCAACCAAGGGAGGTTGGATAGTACAGATTACAGAAAGATACCTCGTCACAAGTAAGTGGAAACAATGGCAAGGTAAGCATGAGGTACATCGTGTTTGCTAAACACGCCACACCCAGGCACTGTGTGCCTCTGAAGAAATGAAGCACTTCACAACTTATTCACTGCACAGCATGCCTCAGTTGACTCATTTCACCACTGCTTCCGGATCGTCCTCTGCCATCGACCTTTCTTTGTGTTCCCCCTCAATTGCGGACTCCGTGCAGTGGGAGGTGGATCGCGACCTACATGGAAGCGACCACTACCCTATTTGGATGCACGTTGAGTGTGAGCGTGGAGGAGGTAATAACCGGCGTAAATGGAACGTCAGTGGTGCAGATTGGCAGCTCTTCTGCCGTTCTGTACTACGGCAACCCTGTGGCAGTATACAGGAGAAGGTGAATCACTTCACAGAAGTGATCCATCGTGCAGCTGACGTCTCCATGCCGAGAAGCTACGGAACGCTGCGAAGGACGCCCGTCCCCTGGTGGAACGACGATTTTCCTTCCAACATCCAGGGTCGTAGACGGGCGATAGGTCGTTTTAGGTTGTGCCCAACAACTGACAACCTAGCAGCGTTTCGTATTGCCAGAGTTAAGGCGCGTCGAGTTATTAAATAGAGCAAGAAAAGGTCATGGCAGAACTTTGTGAGCACTATTAATTGTTCAACACCTTCGTCAAAAGTATGGGAGTCTATCCGCCGTATATCCGGAAGGTACTCCCGCCCACCAGTATCTGGATTACTGGATCATGGACGTGTAATTACCGACGAACGAAGCATAGCGCAGCTGATGGCGGAGAACTTCGCCGCCGTTACTTCGTCCGCCAACTATGACCCTCGGTTCCAGCGACGAAGAGTTGCTGCCGAGAGGCGCGTGCTGTGCTACGATTCGTCGCATACAGAGGCCTACAACTGCCCATTACTACTTGGGAGCAAATGACACAGCTCCAGGGCCAGATCTGATACAGTACCAGATGCTGAGGCATCTTAGCAAAGATGCTAAAGAGTATCTTCTGGATATTTTTAACTATATATGTACCGGAAGACACTTCCCCGACTCGTGGATAGAAGCAACACTCATCCCCATTTTAAAACCTGGGAAAGACAAATTGTTGCCAGGTAGTTATCGTAGTATTGCCTTGACTAGATGCGTGGGGAAGACACTGGAGAGGATGGTGAATCGCAGTACTATGTAGTTCTACACCCCAACTACGAGCGGCACTATACCATCCGGCATAGAGCCACTAAACCGTTCAGCTACTGTAAAAAGGGTATTTTAGAACAATACGGTCTCGAGCTTCCTTCTTTTTATCACCAGGGTTGGAGTAAATCTCCTCCCTGGCTTTTAAAGAGGCCCAGAACAATTTTAGACCTGTCTCGGTATAACAAACTGTGTACC
This sequence comes from Vandiemenella viatica, assembly GCA_031002005.1. Taxonomy (NCBI): domain Eukaryota; kingdom Metazoa; phylum Arthropoda; class Insecta; order Orthoptera; family Morabidae; genus Vandiemenella; species Vandiemenella viatica. The sequence continues at coordinate 25,188,280 of JARYHS010008074.1, read as the reverse complement.
GCTGACAGTGTTTTTAATAATATTTTTAGAGACATTTTAAGTCAGCATCACATACAAACTTTACGGCAGGTGCAGCGTTTTTACTGCCAAGTGCTACGCCGTGCTAAAGTCGCTCCAGCATATGAAAGTAAATCGCGATAAGTGTTTCATCATATGCTGTGATTCCCTCAGCTGTATTCAGGCCATAGGTAATATGTACCCAGCAGACCGTCTAATCCAGGACATTCAGGATGCCCTTGTTTCCCTCCAATCCCGTGGGAAGGAGGTCGTATTCTGCTGGGTACCCGGTCATGTGGGAATCGGGGGGAACGAGGCAGCTGATGTAGCTGCCAAGTTGGCTTGCGACAAGGTCATAATCAACTTTGCACCGGTCCCAAAGTCAGACCTTGCCTCGGCGACGAAGAGATTTGTTTTTGATGTTTGGCAGAGGCAGTGGCTGGAAGTCGAGCATAATAAGCTCCAGCTGATCAAACCAACCGTTCAGCCATGGAGCAGCTCCTTCCAGCAGGCGAGGAGGGATGAGGTTCTCCTTACTCGCCTCCATATAAGGCACTGTCCTCTGACGCACAGCTTTCTTCTCCGCCGGGAGGACCCACCGGAATGTGATGCTTGTGGCGTACTGTTGACGGTATGTCACATTTTAAGTGATTGTATTTAATTTTTAGACTTAAGGGCAGACATTGGCTTAGCCAACGATCTGTCCCTTATTTTAAACAATGGTAGTGACAATGTGGCCAAGGTTTTAAAGTATTGTAGCTTGGCCGGTCTTGTCCCAAAAATTTTGGGCAGTCCAGCCTAGGTTTTAGATTGGATTGGTGGCCTTTTACAGCCACTAATCCAAGTACTGTTTTTAGTTGTGACCTTGTTTATCTGGCTGGCCCCTTTACAGCCAGCCAGTTAGTTCGTTGTTTCAAACTGGTTGGCCCTTTTACAGCCAACCAGTCAATGTATGTATTTTTACTCTATGTGGCCTGTGTACTACCGTATTACTAATATTATGTTTAATTTTTTCCATCTGTGGGGCTGACCCCTTTACAGTCAGTCATGCAGACGGAATGCCAGTCAGTATTTTAGTAGTTTATTTTGCTGTCTCTGTGGCCGAACTTTTTACAGTCGGCCACTTAGACGGCAATATTGCCACGTTGTCACATCTTGTATTTGTTAGGGCGCTAATAACCCCGATGTTGACACGCCATAAAGCACAAACAACAACAACAACTACCTGGCATCATGCTATTTTAAAACAGTTGCACGAATGGGGTTTTAGAGGTAACCTACCCCGCTTTTTAAAATCATTTTTATCTTGCTTCCAGTACCGAGTCGGTAGTGAAGTGTCTGATCTTTTTATTCAGGAATACGGTGTTCCTAAGGCATCAGTTTTAAGCGTGACCCTTTTTGCTTTTGCAATAAACAGCATATTGTACGTTACATGGAGTCCCATCTGGTACTCCTTGTATGTAGATGATTTTTTAATTTGTATTGCATCGTTCAGCCTGGGAAGTGCTGAGCGGCAGCTGCAACTCACGCTGAACAGTCACACCGGTCAGTGCACACCGGTTTTCGATTTTCTGCAGTGAAAACCCGGTGTGTACTTTTTACTCGTAGCAGAAGTCTTTTAGGCATGCCCCATTTAACCTTGAGGATCATTGTTTTAAGTTTACTGATACTGTCCAGTTTCTGGGCCTTATTTTAGACAGTAGGCTAACTTGGCTTCCACATCTTAAAGATGTGAAAACCAGAGCCTTAAAAGCTTTGAATGTCTTAAAATGTTTATGTGGCAGGTCATGGGGCACTTACCGCTCCTGCCTGCTGCAATTTTACTGAGCCTTTGTACGGTCGCGTTTGGAGTACGGTTGCATAGTATACGGTTCGGCAAGGGATAGTTACCTACGGATACGGGATATTGTCCACCATGCAGGAATTCGGCTCGCCACGGGTGCCTACCGCACCAGCCCGATACCCAGCATTTCTGCTGAGTCTGGAAAGCCACCGCTTTCCATCCGCCGACATCTCCTCATGGTGCGACACTATGTACATATTGCTACAAGTCCTTGTAGTCCCGTGTACGACGTAGTACTGAAACCGAGCAACGAACGGCTTTATGCTAATCGCTGTAGAGCGACCAACCCTTTCAGCTACTGTACAAAGGCTATTTTAGAAGAATATGGTTGTAATCTGCTTCCTTTTTATCCCCAGGGATGGAATAAATATCCTCCCTGGCTTTTATAGAGGCCCAGAATGATTTTAGACCTGTTGCAGTACAACAAACTGTTTACTGCTGGCAGGGTATTTCTAAGTGTTTTTATGGATGTTTTGAATCACCACCATGATTTTACCCCTGTATATACGGATGGGTCTAAGCAGGCTAACGGAGTTGGCTGCTCCGTAGTATTTCCTCGAGCGACTTACACATACAAGCTTATTAGCAGGTGCAGTGTTTATACTGCCGAGTGCTATGCCGTGTTAAAGTCGCTCCAACATATGAAGGTACGTCGTTATCGGAAATACATCATATGTTGTGATTCCCTCAGCTGTATTCAAGCTTTAGTAAACCTGTACCCAACAGACCGTCTTGTCCAGGACATCCAGGATGCCCTCCTTTCCCTCCAGTCCTGTGGGAAGGAGGTCGTAGTCTGCTGGGTACCCGTCATGTGGGAATCAGGGGGAACGAGGCCGCTGATGATGCTGCCAAGTTAGCCTGTAACAAAGTCAGAATCGACTTCGCTCCGGTCCCGAAGTCAGACCTTGCCTCGGCGGTAAAAAGAAACGTCTTTGATGTATGGCAGAGGCAGTGGCTGGAAGTCGAGCATAATAAGCTCCGGCACGTCAAACCATCCATTCAGCCATGGAGCAGCTCCTTCCAGAAGGCGAGGAGGGATAAGGTTCTCCTTACTCGCCTCCGTATAGGGCACTGTCCTCTCACGCACAGCTCTCTTCTCCGCCGGGAGGACCAACCGGAATGTGATGCTTGTGGCGTACCTCTGACGGTACGCCACATTTTAATTGGTTGTGTTTTATTTTTTGACTTAAGGGCAGACATTGGCCTAGGAAACTGTGTCCCTTATTTTAGGTAATGAAGCTAGCAATGTGGCTAAAGATTAAAAATTCTGTATTCTGGGCGGTCTTATCCCAAACATTTTGGGAAGATCGGCCTAATCTTTTATGGTGGATGAGTGGCCATTTTACAGCCACTCATCCATGTTCATAGTTTTTGTTGTTGACTTTGTTTTGTCTTGTTTTTATTCACTTTGCTATTAGTTTTAAGATTTTATGTCTGGTTGGCCTCTTTACAGCCAACCAGATATGGGCTTTTAAGTTCTTATTTTAATGGCCCCGTTACAGCCAGCATTTTAGCATTTTACTTGATTTGCCGTCTGTGTGGCTGACCCCTCTACAGTCGGCCATACAGGTGGTAAAAAATTAGATTTTAAGTTACATTGGTAAGCCGATCGTTGTTAGGGTGCTGATGACCCCACCGTCGACGCACCCGTAAATCACAACAACAGCAACAAAAACAACAACAACAACACAGTTGGCCACGCAAATGGTATTCTAGTATTAAACCATGCTGTTAAACCAGGTTTTAGCTAGGGCACTAATAACCTAGATGTTGACATGCCCTCAAGCCCCAACAACAACAACGACAACAACAGCCATTTGTAACCATTATTTTAGTTCAGTGACATCTTCAACTTGAGACTTCAAAAATGTCATTAAATTTTAATTTTCATCCTTGATGATTCATTGAATATTAATTACCTGTAGACTTGTGTATAAAGTGAAGAAAAAAAATTAAGAATTTACCTTTACTTACTACTCCGCTTTCTGCTGATCAGAAATTTTAAGTTAAAACTAAAACTAAAATAAGCAAAATTCGAAGTCACAATTTATAAAGATAGGCTCTGGTGAGCGGTGGTTCTATGAGAGAAGGTGGAAGTGAGGGGGATGGGAGGGATGAGAATTGGTGCTATCTTAAATTTAGACCTGGAGATTGTCTGGTCCCCAGTTAGTACTGATAGGCCAGTTCCCACCTTCTAAGTTCTGAAATACTGCTTTTATCTGAGAGGACTCTGATGGCGCGGACTGAGAAGCAGGTGTTAAAATTGTTGGTACCATGTATAGTGGCATGATAAGATACATGGTGGTCAGGGTTCTTGGTGCGTACTGATTGTCGGTGTCCATTCATTCTGATGGCCGGGATTTGTTGTGAGTCCAATGTAGGAAGCTGGGCAATGGTTACAAGTGAGTTGGTATATAAGGTGGGAGGATACACAAGTGGCGAATCCTGTGTTAGGAAAGCTTTCCCCAGTTACGGGGTTGGTAAAGGTGGTGGAAGGCGGGTGCATACTGCATAATTTGCACTGGGATCTGTTGCAAGGAAATGAACCTTGGGGATGTCTTGCAGGCTGGGGGACCCTGTGTTTATGGACCAAGAGTTGGTTGAGATTTGGAGATCTGCTGAAGCAGGTTCTGGGTGGTTGAGGGAGGATTTTAGGAAGGAGGTTTCTCATCTCAGGGCAGGCTCGAAGGAAGTCGTAACCTTGTCTCAAGACTCGGTTAGCGAATTCCGAGCCTGGGAAGTAACGGGTGATCAAAACAGGACTATGGTGGGTTATAGAGGGTTGTGGGTTGTTGATAGGTTGAGTAGGTTGTGATGTGGCATGAGAAACCTGTTTGTGAACTAAATCTCGTGGGTAATTGTGGGAAATCAGGGCTTCAGAGATACTGCTGGCATATTGTTGAAGTTCTATAAACCCTAAAACAATATACAGTGATTTTGAAACTAATTTAAAACTCGGTCGACTGGAGGAGGCTCCGAATCTCAATGTGGCGCTGAGGCATCTAACTCGAATAGCGCATCCGGCTGGTAAATATGTAACCTTCCCTCAGCTAGAAGCGATTGATCGTATACATCTAAAATCTATCAATCTTCCTACAGAGACTTCTCAGCTTCTCTCTCTTGTGCATAAAGTCTTCGAAAGAAGGAATGAAACTTTTGATCCCGATCAAATATATAAACAGTACGTATTAACTCATGGGCGTATAGTTTTCGATTCAAACTCCCGTGGCCACAGTGCAACGTCCACACCAGACATCCATAAAACACAAAATGTCTTGTAAGCTACGAATTGCACAACTAAACGCCAGGAGAAGCAAGTTGGTTTGCATGAGGTGAGGAAGCTGTCAGAGGAACATAAATGGGATGTCATATGCCTTCAGGAGACACATTCATGCTTCGGGAAGATTCCTTACATGCCGGCATCGTCACAGATAATCTCAACAGGTAGAAACCCTATGACAGCAATAGTAGTGCTATCCAGACAAGTTACTGTAACTAAGATAGTGCAGTTCTGTGATGAACATACGACATGTGTGGACTCATTGCTGACTGGGGTAGTGTAATTCTCGTCAACATGTATTTTCAATATAGTGATCCCATTGAACCATACATTGGGAAATAAGAGAAGTGTGCACTGCCCTAGAAACAGACCAATAGTGATAATGGCTGACGCCAATGCTAGATCCGAACTCTGGCACAGCGGGGAGACAAATACGAGAGGCGAGCTTTTAGTGGAAGCTATTAGTGAACTGAATCTAGAAGTAAGAAATCTACCACATAAACCCTACACATATAGCAACCGAGCAGGAGCTAGGTCAAACATCGATGTAACATTGACCAATCTGCGATGTGGGAACTTATTGAGGAATTGGAACGTTTTAGAATTTTTAACTACCAGCGATCACAATGTATTACTTTTGAGTTGGTCAGAGGGAGGAACGATTTTGACACATCGGAGGCGCAGACTTCCAAGGTACATTACAACATCCGACAGGCAGACTGGAACAGGCTGAGGGAAAGTTTTGCACAACAGGAAATCTATTACATGATAATGATGTAGATCGAGCCGCAAGAGACCTTACCGGGCACTCCAAATATCAATGAGGAGATCTATTCCTCTAAGAGAACCATTGGCACAGTGACAGACCTTGGACAGATAGACTGCAAAGACTACGACAAAGGATGCACAAAGCAAGAAAAGATTACCAACGTTGCCTCATCTCCAATTTAGAGGACAGCTCCTGGAAAGATACAGACAAATTAAGAGTGAATTCCAAGAACTGTTAATACTAACTAAACAAAAAAGTTGGGAAACATTTGTGAAAACAAACTTGCGTACAAACCCCTGGGGTATCCATACAAAATTGCAGCAGGAAGGTAAAACCCCCAACTACACTGTCTACTGCAGAAACAAGATGGAACCATGACTACGAGCTGGAAATCTACTGCAGAAGTGTTACTCCAGAACTCCTTCCAGATGAAAATGGAAGATGACGAGATGGAGCACAGAGCGCTCCGTCTGGAAATTGACCAACATAGGCAAAGTACCACCGACACTCCAGATATTAGCATCTTGGAGGTAGTACAAGCAATAAATGCCTTGTCCAGGAATAAAGCTCCGGGTCCGGATGGTATTCCAGCTGAAGTAGTACAAGAACTGGTAGTGCCAGTAGCCCCCACTCTGTGTAAGCTCTATAATGCATGCCTGCATCAGGGAAGAGTACCAAACATCTGGAAGCAGAGTGAGATATTAATCATCAAGAAGGGAGATGATAAAGATCCAAAATTGCCTAAATCATATCGACCCATCTGCTTGCTAAACGTGCTGGGAAAAATACAAGAAAAGGTGCTGTGCAAGAGGTTACAAGAACATTGGGAGAAGGAAGGGATGAATCCAAACCAATATGGATTCAGAGCGGGGAGATCTACAGAGATGCAATCAACCGGACAATGAATCTGATACAGAACTCAAATCAGAATTACGTGATAGGGTCTTGTCGATATATCGGGGCATTTGATAATCTATGGTGGCCTGCACTTTTTGCACGGCTTAAGGAACTTAATTGTCCAAAGAACTTGTATAACTCCTTTAAAGATTACTGTAAGAACAGATATGTTAAACTAGGTGTCCTGGAGTATCCATTGATAAAAACTAACAAAGGGTTGCCCACAGGGATCCATTTTTGGTCCGATATTTTGGAACATTGGGCTTGAACCGGGAATGGCAAGGCTGCAAAGAATGCCGGAACTCCTGGGACTTGTTGCTTTGCAGATGACCTATTCTTAATTATAGAGGGTAAAACCAGAGCCGAAATTGAGGCTAAAAGCGCAAAGGTTCTGCGTGAACTCAGTCGATGGTGCAGACAAGTCAAACTAAGATTAGCACCTCAAAAAACCTGTTATATGTTACTGAAAGGCAGATTACAGAGCAATCCAACCATTAAAATAGACGGAGTTACAATAAGAAGAAGTCCCTTCAGTCGATACCTTGGTGTGAAATTAGACGAAAGTTAAATTTTATGGCCCATATGGAGGAAGCATGTGGGAGAGCCACCTCAGTCATGAATAAACTAATCAGTATGGGCAAAGGCGTTTCCAACTTCACCGCTTGTTATTCGAATATACCACAATACAATATTAACATCAATTGTAGGGTATGCAGCCAGCGTCTGGGCGAAACACCTCAGAAAAGCAAAACCCAGCAACTTTTGAGGAGGACACAGCGAAGTATTCTAATCAGGCTGAGTGGTGCTTATAAAACAACAGCAACTGATGCCCTTACCGTGGCACTGGGGGTGTGGCCACTGGACTTGGAAGTTCGCAAGCGGGGAGCATTATACTGGCTCAGGAAAGGGAATCCGGAACAGGTAGAAATCACGGGAGCACCAGCAACAACAGCTGCAGAAGTAAACAAATTGTTATTGGAAGAATGGCAGCAAAGGTGGAATGTTAGCACAACAGGAAGAAGGACATATGATATGTTTCCAAGTGTCTGTGAAAGACTCAAAATGTCGCATCTTCCCATCGCCTGGGCTGGTACATTACATAAGGTCATGGCCCTTACAACAGTGAATTGCAAAGAAGAGGATAGTGGACAATGGTAGCTGTGATTGCGGAACGAGGGCACTCCGGAACATGTTGTATGGGAGTGTATTTCAACAGCGGAACAAAGAACCCCATATCAGCAAATATTACAGGGCAGGCGCATTTTTGACATATTGCGTGACCAGGAATTGTGGTACTTCTTGATGCAGCTTGCAATCTGGCCTCACAAGCAGCCAAAGAAAGGTTCTTGGCACTTAGAAACCGTTTCAACCGACAGCGACCAGCGACGAGCAGATAATTCCCGAAGAAAGAAACTCCCGATGGGTCGAAGGAGGACACCCACTTCCAGAAGTCATCTCCTGAGGGAGGTAAGTTACTCCGAAGTGGCTGTGCCGGGAGTAAATGTGTAAAAGTGTAGTAAATATACAAAGTGAGAAACAGTGAGACAACAGTGCAGTAAGTGATTTGTGTATGTGAATGTTTCCTTGTTTAATTATATATAATAGTATCTGTGTGTGAACGTATGTTATTCAAATTACAAATTTACAGTATATATCAAAAATAGAACACTAACACATATCAAATATATGCTTACACATTGTTAATTTAATTATGTAACTAATTTCTGTGAAATTTGAAAGTTTATGCGTTACAAACTAGTTTTACATCCTGAATAATATTTAGCTATTATTTGCAAACTATAATTATCTTATGTACCTCTTGTAATATATTGGAAATATGGGCCCAGAATAGAAACTAGGTGCTGGGCTATTATGTACCAGGATATAAAAATAAAATAAAAAAAATATTGTTGAAGGGCTTGTTGATTGGAACAAATGTGACTGCCTCGAATGCCTAGGCTGTAGGGGAGGGAACGTTTGATGTAATGAGGGTGGCAGCTATCATAATGAAGGTACTGTTGTAGGTTGGTGGGTTTGATATGGACAGCTGTGTGGATATAGCCATTCGTGAGGGAAAGGTCGACATCCAGGAAAGTTGCCTGTGTATGGGAGTAAGTCCATGTAAATTTCAAGGAGCTGACAGTGTTAAGTTTATTGAGGAAACTGAATAGGTTGTCTTCCCCGTGGGTCCAGATTATGAAAATGTCATCAATAAGTATGACCCACAAGAGGGGTTTCAGATGGGCTGCAGCCTTGAATGATTGTTCTAGGCGGCCTAGGTAGAGGTTAGCGTATGAGGGAGCCATACGAGTGCCCATAGCAGTGCCGCTCACTTGGTGATAGATTTTCCCCTCAAATGAAAAAAAAGTAGTTGTTTAGTATTAGTTCCACCAAAGTGAGCAGGAAAGATCTGTTGGGAAGGCTTTTGGGTGGACACTGGTCTAGAAAATGTTCCATGGCACTGAGCCCATGGCAATGGGTAATATTTGTGTATAAGGAGGTCACATCTACCGTCACTAGAAGGGAGTCAGGGGGAAGAGGTGTGGGTACTGTAGCCAGTCGAGAGAGGAAGTGTCGGGTGACTTGTATGTGGGAGGGAAGCTGGCTGACGATGGGCTGTACATGCTGGTCAACCAGGGCAGAGATACGCTCAGTGGGTGAGCCATATGCAGCAACTATGGGACGTCCTGAGATTGCCAGGCTTATGTATTTAGGAAGCAGGTATAGTGAAGGTGTGCGTGGCTTTTTTGGAGTGAGGAGTGACACAGAATGGGGAGTGAGTCTTGGAGAGGTCCACTAACCAGTATATACACTTTTATTCTATCATTCACTGCAGGTGTGAGATCATGGTTGAGGGGGCGGTAAGTGTTAGTATCAGACAGCTGACGCAGTGCTTCACTGACATAGTCATAACGGTTCATGATCACCGTAGTTGAGCCCTTGTCTGCATGTAGAATAATCAAGTCTGGATCAGAGGAGAGTTCCCTGGTTTCTGCACGAGTCAGGTTGGTGCCACAGGGTAGTGATTTTACGAAACTAGGAGAAGCCAAACTGGTGGAAACAAGATCTTGAAACAATTGGAGAGGGTGGTTTTGTGGGAGAGGTGGTGGATCAAGAATCGAAGGTGGTTGGAACCTTTGGAGACTGGGCTCCAGGTCATTCTGACTTTCCATATTGTTGCTCTTTGAGGCAAAGTGATACGTCCAGCGGAGTGTGCGGCAGAAAGCTAAGGAGTCACGTACTAGGGTGGCCTGATCAAATTTGGGGGTGGGTGAGAAAGCGAGACCCTTGGAGAGTATTGAGAGTGGAGAAGAGGACAGATTAATAACAGTCAGTTTGGGTTTGGCAGCTTGATTCGGCCTGACTGGGTAAGGTGTGGGTTTTAAGGGAGGTGGTAGAGGTATGTTGAATAGCTGAGCAATAGATGGTTGTGAGGAAATGAGGGGGGGGTTGACACCTGGGTTGGAGTCCTGGTAATTTGCAGGGGAGAGGTTGTCCTGCTTTGAGATGGGAAAGATACTGAGTGGACAATTTGCGTAGATGATTTTGAGCATGCCTATCCATAGATTCTACAGCCTTTTGCAAAATTTGTTGAAGGTGACGACGGACACGTGGGGATGACAGCAGCAGTATTTTATTTAGAGATATAAGATGTGTGGAGTGTTGGTTGGCCAGGTCACTATATTGTTGCAGCACTAGGGCAGTTAAGGCTAAGGACTGCCTGTACCGGAATGTGTGTAAGTGTGGGTGAAGTTGGGGGGGGGGGGGGGGCAAACAGATATTGGCTATTTAATTGTGAGGCTATTAGGGGAATATTGAGATTAAGACAAGCTTTTAAGAAGAGGATGTGTGACTGTAATCTGACTAGTTGGAAGGCATGTCACCGAGCGTGGTGGTGTAACGGATAGCGTTCTGGCCTCGCATTCGGGAGGACGGCGGTTCGAATCCCCGTCCGGGCATCCAGATTTGGGTTTTCCATGGTTTCCCCAAATCACTCCAGGTGAATGCCGGGATGCTTCCTTCAAAAGGCCATGGCCGAATTCCTTCCCATTCCTTGCCCCCATCCTTTCCCGTCTCTAAAGACCACGTCGTTAAAAAGGGACGTTAAACTGTTTAAAAAAAAAAAAGGAAGGCATGTCCTCGGAATGTAGCAAGGTATTTTGTTACAAGATACATATTGTTTATGGTGTGGGAAACTACGGGGGGGGGGGGGGGGGAGGAATATATAAATAAATAAAAGAGAGAGAGAGAGATAATTAGGATAAATGACACGGTCTCAGAATGAATGGAAATGAAATACCAAATGGTTCTAGAAGAACCCCAAAAACAGTTGACTTTCAAGAAACGTGAAATAGATCGTAAACACAGGTGCGGTGGAAAATTCAATCGGAGACGCACTTTGTGGGATGGTTGGAGAAAGCTCTGTATCACTGGACGCCAGTAATGTAGTAAAAGTTGCCAAAAAGTAGTTGTTGATACCGTGAAGGTTTTCATACAACGTGAAAAATTTCGTATAAGAGCGGGAAACAATGGATAGTTCCGTGAGCAGGTTGTAAATATTAGAACAGAGAAAAATAAGAGAGAGAGATAATTGGGATAAATGGCACGGTCTCAGAAGGAATGGAAATGAAACACCAAATGGTTCTAGTAACAGTAGCAGAACCCCAAAAACAGTTAACTTTCAAGAAACGTGAAATCCTAATGTTCAATATAGATATATATATATATATATATGTGTGTGTGTGTGCGTGTGTAGCACTATTTCCATACAAACTATAAAAAAGGCACAATCTTTAAAGCAAAGAAGTCTAAAATTTCTTAGTATTCAAATAGATGAAAAACTCGGTTGGTAAGAACATATCACATTACTACTGAAGAGGTTAAGTTGCAATATTAATGCTTTCTCAAACAGTAACATCTACAGAATTAATGAAACAGGTTTACTCCTTTTATTTCTACTCATTCATGTCATATGACATAATTTTGGGAAAATTCTTCATAACACAGAAAAGAGCTGTTTGGATGCTGTATAGGTAAAACTAAGAACTTCTAACAGATAATAAAAACCTCAATATTCTTAAAATGGTGTTTTAGTATATACAGTCTTTCATATGCTTTGTCATAGAACATTATAACTTATTTACATCAAATTCACAGTTACACAATACAAGAAACAAAAATAACTTGTAGAAAACACATACATCACTGTCATTAGTACAATAAGGAGTTAATTCTTCTGTTTAATAAACTTTTTAAAAGAATAAAATAGTTTGCAATAAAAAATGTGTATTTAAAACAAAAACTGAGGGACTGTCTTATTGCCAACTCCTTCTACACCATTCAAGAAACTGTACAAAAGAATTAACTGTATCTATGCTTTTGAAAATTTAATTTAAAAATAAATGGTTTTTTATTTCCTTTTATTTTTTGTCTTGTAACATACAATATTTTTTTCCACTTTCATTATTATTCATCTTTATATATATAGTAACAATGAAATCCAGATGCTAAGTGGCAGAAAGGAATCAAATTAGGATAGGGGAAATGAGCCACCACTTACCTTTAGATGATGGATGTGGGGCATGAACACACAGAAATAATAATTTTCTGTATAATCCCTTTGTCAACGGGAGAACATTATGAGAAGTGGTTGAAGCTGGAGACTGTCTCACAGAAAGACCGCCGGTCGGGGAAAATGGTGGGGGTAAATTGGAAAAGTAGAGCTAATACCTGAGCATAGATAAATATCCAAACTATGTTTGGTCGATGGGAAGAGCAAAATACAAGATCAATACCAAAAGTAGTAGGACTGATTTTGTAAACAAATTTTTATTGAAGATACAATTCCTTAATTCTCTTCAAAATAGCACCCTTGGGCAGCTACGCACTTAGAATTACACTGCTGCCATTGGCCGTATGCCTTCTGGAAGTCAGATTCGGGGACGCTGTTGAGAGCCCTCGTCAATGGTGCTTGAACGTCCAGAATAGAGTCAAACCGCTGAATAATGAAAAGGCAGCCGAAGGGACAGTGGTTTGACTCGATTCAGGACGTTCAAGCAGCATAGACTAGGGCTCTCAACAACGTCCCCGAATCTGACTTCCAGAAGGCGAGTGGCCAATGGCAGCAGTGTAATTCTAAGTGTGTAGCTACCCAAGACTGTAGGAATTCGAAATGAATTAAGGCATTGTAAACATATCTTCAATATTTTTTTTTTATAAAATCAGTCCTACTACTTTTGGTATTGACCTTGTATCATTTAAACTAAATTTGAGAAAAAAATAATAATTACATAAAATATTATATCAATTTTAAAAAATATATAATAAAATAATAATTTTTATGAAGTAAACATCATCTTAGGTTAGTGGTGGTTCAATATAGGTAGTGGGAAAGAGAGGATTAAAAAGGGTTAAACATGTGTAATAACAATAATCACCGGGTATTATCTCAAGTTGAGACCAGGTGGTTGCCTTGTGCCACGTTTGTACTGGTAGGTAAGTTCCCACCTTCTGAGTTCAGAGAAACTGCTGCTATTAGGGAGAACTCTGATAGCACGGACTGTGAAACAAGAGTTGAAATTATTGAAGTTGTGGGTTATGACATGGGCAGCAACTGGGTGATTTGGGTTCTGTGGAGAGTGGATTTGTGGTCAAACCTATATATGAAGCCAGGCAGTGGTTTCATATTAACTGGTAAATTACATGGGTGGTTTCACAGGTGGTGTGTCCTATGATAGGGAAGCTTTCCCCTGTGACAGGGTTGATGAAAGTGGTGGAAGCATGGTTTATGTCGCACATCTTGCAGTGGGGTCTATCACATGGGAAAGAGCCTTGGGGTTGACTGTTAGGAAGAGGAAGACCGTTTGTGGACTAGAAGTTCGCTGAGGTTAGGAGGTCTGCTGAAACAAGTTCTAGGAGGGGCAGGGAGGATTTTAGGAAGAATGGATCTCATTTCAGGGCAGGTTTGCAAGAAATCATAGCCCTGCCGGAGGATTCTGTTAATGGATTCGAGGCCTGGGTAGTACTGTGTGACCAAGACTGGATTGTGGTTGGTTTTTGCGGGTCTGGTATGATTGATTGGCTGATTCAGTTGTGATGTAGCATGTGAAAGCTGTTTGTTCACCAAAGCTGGAGGGTAGTTGCGATATTAATGACTTTGAAATACAGTTTGAATAAATCATGAGAGACTGTTGGTTGGAGCATATGCATCTACCTCGAATGCCAAGACTGTAGGGGAGTGAATGTTTGGTATGGTATGGGTGGTAAGTGTTGAAATGGAGATACTGTTGAAGGTTGGTTGATTTGATGTGGACTGAAGAATTGAGATAGCCATTGGATAAGGATAAATCCACATCCAAGAATTTGGCCTGGGTGTGGGAGTAGGACCAAGTGAATTTCAACATGCTAAAGTTATTGAAATGATTCAGGAAATTTAGCAGTTCATTTTCTCCATGCGTCCAAATCATAAATATGTCATCAATGAAATGAAGCCAGATGAGGGGTTTGAGAAGGACTTCCTCCAGAAATGTCTGTTCCAGATGGCCCGTGAACAGATTAGCATAAGAGGGGGCCATGCGGGTTGCCCTTTGGCAGTTCCGCAGGTTTGGTGATAGATGTTGCTTTCGAAGGAGAAGTAGTTGTTATTAAGGATAAGGTGGGCTAATTTCATGAGGAAAGATGTCATAGGGATGCTGTTGGGAGGGCGCTGGTACAGAAAATGTTCCATGTCCCTGATGCCGTGCCAGTGTGGAATGTTTGTGTACAAGGACGTGACGTCAATGGTAACCAGTATTGAGTTGGAAGGAAGAGGGGTGGCTATGGTAGAAAGCCGGAAGAGAAACTGTTGGGTTTCCTTTATATGGGAAGGGAATTGACTAACTATGGGCTGTAGGTACTGGTCAACCAAGGCAGAGATGCGCTCAGTTGGCGATCCGTAAGCTGCAACGATAGGGCGTCCTGGATTGCCAGTTTTATAGATTTTGGGCAAGAGATAAAGGGTGGGTGTACGTGGATTTTGGAGAGTAAGAAGCAAAATGGATTGCGGGGTGAGACCTTGGAGAGGTCCACTAAACTGTACATATTCTTGTATTTTTTTTGTTGACAGCAGGACTTGGATCTTCCGATAGGCGGCAGTAAGTGTTGGTGTCCAATAGCTGACGAAGAGCTTCAGCCACATAGTCATTTCTGTTCATGACTACAGTGGTTGAACCCTTGTCAGCTGGAAGGATAATGAGATCTGAATTGCTGGAGAGTTGTCTTCTGGCACGGGTTTCAGCTGGGCTGATATTACTGGTGTTTGCTAAAGATTTAAGGAAATTGGGTGAAGCCAAATTAGTGGAAAGGAAATCCTAAAAAAATTTTGAAGGGATGGTTCTGGGGAAGAGGTGGAGGGTCAAGTGTGGATGATGGTTTGAATTTCTCTAGACGTGGTTCTTGGTTGTCCGGATATCCTTGTTCACTGCTATGTGTGGCAAAGTGATACCGCCAGTGGAGTGTACAACAGAACAATAGTGAGTCACGGACTAGTTTGGCATGGTCAAATGTGGGGGTGGGTGAGAAGGTGAGTCCTTTTGAGAGTACAGAGTGTTGGGATTCAGATAATGGTGATGAGGATAGGTTTATAACTGACAGTTTAGGCTTAGGAGTAGGACTTGCGTGCAGAGAGCGTGGTTTAGGGCAATGGACGGTTTTGAGGAAATCGGAGGAGGCTGTGATTTTGGTTGGTAGACCATTGGCTGGTGTGGAAGAAACTGCCCTAGTGCAAGATGGGACTTCAGCAACTTGGACAACTTCTGTAAATGTTTCTGGGCATGCATACTGCTGGAGTCAAATACTTGCTGTAAAATATGCTGTAAAACTTTAATTACTTGTGGGAATGATAACATGAGTATTTTGTGAAGGGATATGAGGTTCACAGATTGTTGGTTAGCCAGAATGGTATATTGTTGCAGAACTAGGTAAGGAAGGGCCAAAGACTGTTGGTAGCGAAAAGGATGTAGGGCAGGGTGAGCTTGTGGGGGACAACCAAATATTGAGAGTTTGATTGTAAGACCATTTGGAGGTATATTGAAGGACAGACATGCTTTTAAAAAAAGAATATGTGATTGAAATTTGGCGAGCTGAAACACGTGGTAACTGTCTGTACCTATGTATGTATTTATCAACAAGTGGCGTATAAAGTGATGTCAGTGGAGGCATGTTGAGAGCCAGAAATGTTTATATAGAATGCAAATTATGTTTGTTGTCTGCAATGAGGCTTTGATTGTAGGAGGATCAACAAACACGTGTGGGGGGGGGGGGGGGGGGAATTTTTAAAGTGACTTCAAATGTGGGTTCATAGTAAACAGTGAGTTTTCAGATGCACGCCAATGAAAGCATGAGCGGTAAAAACTGAAAGGGACGGTAATAAGATATTTAAAGGACGCTCAGAAAGTATGTAACAAATTAAGTATTTGCGTGCGCGCCGTGGAAAATTCGGTTACTAAGATGGAAAACAAACAAAAAGGAAGAGAGAGAAAAGAAGGAAGTAACGAAAAACGAATACAAATATATTCAAACATAAAGGGCAAAACACAAGAGAGCCAGGGCGGCAATATGGTAACAATGAAATGAAGACGCTTAGTCTTCTATATATATTATTTTATGCAAATATACCTATACAGATCACACAAAACTTACTCATTTTCTAAATAACTGTGAACGTTTTCGCAGCGGCAGCACTGTAGAAAACACTCTCGGGATTCTAGCCGCGTCAAATAAAAGTCGACTGGCGACGTTTCGAGAGCCGGCACTGCTCCCATTGTCAAGCCCTGCTTAACTAACTAAAACTGCCTAGCGGTAGTCTCTATATAGGGCTACCGGACGGGAGAGGAGGGGAACTCGCACGGAGGTCGGGTCTGCTTGGTGACGTCATGTTCCGGTTGTTGTTATTCCCAAATATGGTCCGTTCCTGTGTGTTTCGTAATTGTCTAATAACTGGTATCCATGTTTGACTTATGTTAAGTCCTTGATCCCGATTTATCACATTGTTATTAACTCTCATTTTCTGTCTGAGTTTGTTTTGCCATTCCAGTATTCTCGCATCCGTTTACTGAAGGCAAGTTTTCTCTCTTCTGTCCGAGTTGTGCTGGTCTTCTTGGCTTTTGTTTCTGACATGACTACCCAGTTGTGTATTTTTTGTCTGAAGATTTTGTGATCTAGGATTTCTGATCTCTTGATATTTGGTTTTTCCAGTTCTTACTTGATCGAACCAGCTGTTATGCATTTTTAATGCTTGCATGAGGTCAAATATATGCTTAATTAATCTGTGGTCTGGCATCGTGTAGATGTGACTGTCAACTTTTAGTCAGCATTTCTGATGTCATTGGCTATGTTTGAGTGGGACTCTACTATTTTGTTTGACTTTTGTGTGTAGTCTTCTTCCGTTTTGGTTGGTCCAGTAACTTTACTGATTTTTCTTAGTTTTTTTTTTTTTTTTTTTTTTTTTTTGTAACTGCTTTATGTCTCTCAACAGCGAGGTCTTTAGAGATGGGAAAGGATGGGGGCAAGGAATGGCAAGGAATTCGGCCATGGCCTTTTGAAAGAAGCATCCCGGCATTTGCCTGGAGTGATTTGGGAAACCATGGAAAACCCAAATCTGGATGCCCGGATGGGGATTCGAACCGTCGTCCTCCCGAATGCGAGGCCAGAACGCTATCCGTTACACCACCACGCTCATTTTCTTCGTTCTTCTTTTTGGATGTTCTCAATGTCCCTCTTAGAGTTTAGTGTGAGTGTTTCTGTGGCATAGAGAGCGTTGGGTTAAATTATATACAAATGTATTTAAAACTAAGGAAGGATAAGGAAATATGACCCAACATTTTCTACACATTAGGCGGCTCGAAATGATGAACATAAAAAAAAGAACACATGAGAAACACTATATTTTGGTAGCTAGCCTTATTCTTACCAAAAGTTAGATGACAGACAGAGAACGATATGAACACACTGAAGGCTGTCTTGTTGATTGGAGGTTGTGTGGCATGGCAGGCTTAGATGGTAGTATAGGAGAGGGGGCAAATACTAGAGCGATAACTTATAATTCTAAAGGTATATTATCTTTCGAAGTGGGGAACAACATCAATATAATTGCTGGGTGAGTATGTAAATATTATAAAACATATTTTGAAAAACTTTATTAGAAAAATAAAATATAAGTAATAATACTAAATATAAGTAATAGTAAATGTTTGGTCTAATTGGAGGGACTTATTGGAGATTGAAGCATGGAGGATGTCTGGTTTCAAGGGTATTCTGGTAGGATAGTTCCCATCTACACATTTCAAATGAGGTCGTAGTGTCAGAAAAAACTCTGATCACTGTAACTGAGAAACAGTTGTTGAAATTGTTCAGATTATGGGAACTGGCTTGTTTTTCCACTAGATGGGCTACCTTGCTAGTACATGCTGTTTGCCTGTGGCTATTCATTCTGATGGCAAGTGGCTTCGTAGTGAGGCCAATATACGAGCTGGTGCAATGGAGGCATATACACTGAGGTGACAAAAGTCATGGGATAGCAATATGAAAATATATGGATGGCACTAGTGTCACTTACAAATTGTATAAATGCTTAGTGCCTGGGCAAGACTTTCATTTGTGGTCAAATGCTTCGTGTGAGAAGGTTGATTATGTGATTATGGCCACACGATGAGAATTAACGGATTTCGAACGCGATATGCTAGTTGGAGCTAGACACATGGGACATTCCATTTTGGAAATCGTTAAGGAATTTAACATTTCAAGAACCACAGTGTCGAGAGTGTTCCGAGAATACCTCAATTCAGTCATAACTTCCCATCATGGACAATGCAATGGTCGACCGCCGGCACTTAATGAGCGGGACCAGCAATGTCTGCGTAGACTTGTCAGTGTGAACCGACAAGCAACACTGTGTGAACTAACCGCAGTAATGAAATTTAGCTTTAATGGGCTATGGCAGCAGGAAACCGACTCCGGTGCCATTACTAACAGCATGACATCACCAACAGCGGTGCTCCTGGGTGTGTGACCATATCAGTTGTAGAGGACTGGAAAAATATGGCTTGGTCAGATGAGCTATGATTTCAATTGGTAAGAGCTGATGGAAGGGTACGAGTGTGGCACAGACCCCATGAAGCCATGAACCCAAGTTATCAACAAGGCACTGTGCAAGCTGGTGGTGACTCCATAATTGTGTGGGCTGTTTACATGGAATGGACTAGGTCCGCTGGTCAAACTGAACTGATCGTTAACTGGTAATGATTACGTTCAGCTACTGGGAGACCACTTGCAACCATTCGTGGACTTCATATACCCAAATAATGATGGAATTTTCTAGGATGACAATGCGCCATGTCAACGGGACATAACTGTTTACAACTGGATGGAAGAACATTTGGGACAATTCCATTGGATGATTTGGCCACAGTGATCGCCCAACATGAATCCCATCGAACATTTATGAGACATAATCGAGAGATTAGTTCGTGCAAAAAATCCTCCACCAGCAACACTTTCGGAATTATTGACGTCTATAGAGCCTGCATGGCTCAATATTTCTCCAGAGGATTCCCAACAATTTGTGGAGTCCATGCCACATCATGTTGCTGCACTTCGCGGGGCAAATGGAGAACCAACACCCTATTAGCAAAGTATCCCATCACTTTTGTCACCTCAGTATATATTGACCATCTATGCCGGCCATCATGTGCAACCTCCTTTTATATATATGTATTTACATATATATATGGTTTTGCACCTTGTTGACGGCTAACGTCATTAGAGGCGGGATGGGACTGGGGACAAAGAATGGGAAGGAATTCGGCCATGGCCTTTTTGAAGGAAGTATCCTGGCATTCGCCTGGAGTGATTTGGGGAAGCCATGGTAAACCCAAATCTGGATGCCCGGACGGGGATTCGAACCCACGTCCTCCCAAATGCGAGGCCAGAACGTTAACCATTCACCCACCAGACAACCTAAGGTGTCTCTCACTGTCGGCAAGAATAAGGCTAGATGTTGAAATATTGTATTTCTTGTGTTCGTCTTCTTTTATGTTCATCATTCCCATCTGTGGTAAGTATTGGGTCGTATTTCCCTATCCTTCCTTAGTTATATTGCCTTAAAGTATTTTCCTGCTCATTGTTGTTATACATTAACCATGAAATGTTTCATATTTTAGAGGCCCTTCCTCAACAGGGATATATGGAACAAGAGTAATAAGTTATTAAAGATGTCACTGCAGCACCACATTACAGGTTCTCAGTAACTTCTAAGAGATTTTTTCCCCCATTTTAAAGTTTGGTACTTTACAATGCTAAATTAATCATTTATAAGTTTCTGTAGATTTGTTTTATAGCAGTGGGTGAAACTTCTTTTTTACCTTGATGCAGTTTCTACTATATTTTAGTTAATTTTCTTAATGGAGAATAATTAACTGAGATTAAGTACTTCATTTCATCTTTATAATAACCAGAAAACCACAGTTGAGAGATGTGCAGTGGATCTGTTACTGGTGGGAAAATGATAATTTTATATATCCTACAGTCTGGTTGCTCTTTCTGTTCAATCTTATAGGAAATATACATCTTATAGGAAATATGCTTCCTGAAAAGTATTACTGTTTGCTCATAGAGGTGTAAAGCCATTATCAAAATAAAAAAGTTTATTTTAACAGTGAAGAGGGGTATTATCCTATTGTGGCTGCCTTTATTCTAAAATAGTATTTAGTGTGGTTGCCTACTATTACTAAATAGGAAATAACAGCACCATTGTTTCTAGTTATTTATTTGTTTCAGAACCATACAAAAACAAACGAAAACAGATGTTATGTACAACAGATTCAGTATCATTTTGAGGGTTAATTATCATTTTCCCAAAATATAACTGAATCATAGCATATTTATTGACAAACATAAGTAAAAGGAAAGTTAAAAATTGTATGTTGTCTCAAAATATACAGTTCTGGCTCTCGAAGTTGGATTATCTCCTTGAAACCCCATGAACTTTGCGTAAATGCCTGTCCAAGCTGTACTTGTTCTTCATTATTCGGAAACAATAATCGCATGCCGCAGGTGGAAGGTCCCCATGCACTGTCTCGATGTGTCTGGGTAGACTGCTCATTCTCATTGAGGCACAGCAAATTGGGCAAGTTGAAAATCCTGCAAGGTGTTCAGAAATACATTAGCATGAGATATTAAAAAATCTGCATACCTTAATAAGTTATGATTGCACCTGAGAAATACCCTGTCAATAATCAAATTGTTGATGAAATTAGGAACAACAATCACATACTATAGCTTTACACTTACAGGAAAACAATATTGCATGAAGACAGAAAGTGATTCCACATTATCATCTGACAGGAGGATGGTGGCTATTAATATTAAGGATTAAACACAATTATTCCCAAATATGAATATGAATAAGGAATTATTACTATATTTCTTTTTCCTCATCTGTTTCTGAAAACTTTAAATCTGGAAGATTTGAATATCACTTATAGAAAAACCGTAATTCTTTGGGAAAAACACTATCAAATGTGTTGTACAGAATTTTTTTTTTTTTTTTGTCAATCCTTTTTTCAGATATTTTTTTTACAATTTTTCTGTAATTTATTATTATGTTAAAGTTGTTTAATACCGTCTTTATGCTGTGCTTCAACAAAACTGAACAATTCTGAAAAGAAAAGTTATTACACTTTCAATTTGTAATCTGATTTGCAAAGTGTGACTGCCTCACAGATTACAAATTAAATGGGTATACATTAAAACAAATGCTAGGACACACAGGAATACATACTACAAAGAAGTTACCTGTAGATTTATATAAATTTTTATAATAAAAATTTTGTAATAAAATAATTTCCTGTGGATCAAGAACTGTTAGTGGAATATCCCTGAAGGGGGCATCCATAAATTACGTGAGGTGTATTTCCGGAAACCCCTCCCCCCTCTGGTGAGACTTCGTGAGATCTGGTACGCCCCCCCCCCCCTCCTCTGGTGAGATCTGGTCCGTGAGACCCCCCCCCCCTTAGAAATCGCCGTTACAACTTATTTTTTTTAGGTCTCACACTTCCAAAGCTGGTTACACCAACACTTCTTTTCGATGAAATACACCCTGAAATCGGCCTTGGCATGGGTAGTTGAATAGGACCATGTATCCTCACTGCCACTTGTCGGGAAAAGCGAGCTGGGACTTAGTTTAATGAAAGTTGTAGTTTCTTGTTAAACTGGAATGCATAAGTTTATTTCTGCTGATTGTACATAATCAACCACCAACTTCAACTGATATTACCGCTTACTAAAGTACACACATCACTTATTTGACAGTGGATAAGGCTAATACAGACTGGTCGCCAAAGATACAGATCCGACTACGATAATGTAGACCCAGGCTTGAGCAACATGTTTTCCCGATCTAAGTCACCCCTTCACTTAAACAGTTCAACTTCATGTATAGTTCTCCAAATTGCTTAAAACCTTCACTACTCATCAACTATAACAGTAAAGTTACTCTACTTGTCTTTCAGGAGCTTAAATTACTACCCACATGCATTACGCTACATACACAAATTCGCATGCTTACTACAATCATGCGCCGATCGGTCTCCACTGACTCTATATGCTCACTGCCGGGCCTCCTTCTACCGAACCCTCTCATTGTATTGTCGCTAGACTAAGTCTTATTGTTACAATTACGCTCTGGCAGTTAGATGACCAATTAATTCTTATGCACTAGCCTTTCCACTCTACTCTTTTAGTACCAAATTACTGTCTCATCACAACCCCCCTTGATTTACGTTTGCCTTCGGGATTTATTCACTAATGGCAAACTAAATCCACCCAAGACGGATGAGACAGTTCACCTTATATCATGTTATACACAAAGTATTAAAATACAATCCAAATTTCAAATTCTAGTTACTTTAAAGTTGGTGGTGGTTTTCTTTTTCTCTACATCTGTTTACAAGCATTGTTTACAGCTTTACAACAAATTGAAATATAATATCTTTAAATGGTACATAATTACTCCTCTCAAATCAGATTCATCAAAATTACACATCTTTCACATTTTCCTCTCCAACTTTAACAGTCCAAAATATTGTCATAATACTAGTCCTGTTACAATGCCACTACTAATTAAACAGAGTCCCCCCTTCGTGCACCAATCTGATAATTCACAGTGTGGGATATGGGTGGCTATGTGCAAAAAAATACTGCGATTCTCAACCCTCTTTCATAAAGAAAAATATGAATCTCATAACAGATTATTGCACAATTATTACAGTACAGAAATGAACATTCATGCACATATCATAGTAAACAAATGACATACATAAACAAACAACATAAGATATATGAAATTAGAAAGCAGAAAAAAAAGGTATGTTATATACATTGTGTTTGCAGCTCTATTAGCCTGCTTGACTTGTAGCATAATGAGCTATTACAGCTGCAAATATTTTTGTTCTCTCTCTACGTGGCTTGTTAAGGCACAAATTATGTTTCTTATTAGCAAGTAATCCATCAGAATAAGAAATTATATAATTGAATGAGAGCTGTTTACTCTCTAGGGAGGCACCAAGTGCGTCCCTGCATTTAAAGCCAAGACCTTTTCCCTTACTTCCCACAGCATTCTTAATTTGTTACATACATACACTAAGATTTTGATGCTAAGCCAAGTAGAACTTTGACCATAAACCATGAACCATAACCCTATTAAATATGGGGAAATCTTTCCTACTCTTGCTGGTACCTCTTATGAGAATCTTGGTGCTGCCCCCCTTCAAATTATGGATCGCGGTAGAAGCACCCCCTTTCAGATTAGGCAACTTAACTGAGTTACCCCCCCCCCTCTTCAAATGTGTTGAACGAGGGCATGTTTGTGAAGGTTTACTGAACTTCCTGGAATTGGAAAATAGATTAGACTAAACCCGTGGTAACTGATTGGCTGTTGAGGCATCTGAGTCATTTAAAGGTGGTGACACCTGGAATTTGGTCTTGTTTCTGGAAACTAGATCCTGATTGAGAGTTAAATCAATTAAAGGACTAGCCTGGATAATAGTTATACCTTCGCTACCAAATCCTGACTACTAGATTCTCTGCTGTGCTACGGATACTTAAATCTGGAGGAACCAAAGGTGAGGGAGTGTTGTTGATAGCAACATTATCATTGGAAGGTGAGGACACCTGGAACTCGGTCACGCCTGCAGAAACTAACTCCTGATTTAGAGTTAAATCATTTAAAGGTCGAACCTGGACAATAGTTATACTTCCAGCCACCGAGTCCTGAATACCTGCTGCTGCTGAAGTATCCGTTTTTCACTAGCATGGGGAGTAGGATGTTTATCGCCCTTTCCCCCCTGTAATGACTTGTAGGGTTTCAGTGACTTAACATTGTATGTTCCCTTAATAGCTTGGATGGAGGGTACAACCAGAGTGTAAGCGTTTTCAAAATGTTTACCAACAATTTGGAACGGTCCCTCATAGAGGAGGTTAAACTTTTTTACAGGGTGCGGCAGCATAACTTCCTTTTTTAAAATGAGCGCCATTCAGTCGGTTGATATTGTAGAGCGGCGTTAGTGGTCTCGTTCGAGTGGTGTGACTATAAAGTTTTGTCCCAACACTATTTAGTCACCATCATGCGTTGAAACAGTGAGGAGCGTGCGTTAGCTGTTGAGGCCTACTTTTCGAGCGGATGTTCTGTGATCGCAACCCAGCGCGCATTTCGGAATCGCTCTAATTTAGCCCCGTTGGCCCCTGTCCCGGACCGGAAATCAATTGTTACATGGCTCACTACGTTCAGACAAACTGCAAGTGCGACAAGACGAAAGATCTGGAGGCTCTCGGCCCATCAGATCACCTGAGAACATTGAGGCAGTGAGAGCTTCAATGTTGCGATCACCACGGCGTTCTGCGCGCAAACATGCATTTGCCCTTGGAATTTCCGATCGTTCTGTGAGAAGAATTCTTCACGATGATCTTCATTTTCATCCATACAAGATGGCGACTGTACAGGAACTTTCGGATGAAAGCCTGTGAGGTTCTTCTGGAAGAGGTTCCTGAGGACGCTATTGTTTTTTTAGTGATGAAGCCCATTTTCATTTGTGTGGATACGTCAACAAACAAAACATGCGCTACCGGGCTGACAAAACAATCCTCGACAATTGCATCAAAGGCCTTTGCATTCACCGAAAGTCACACTATGGTGTGCAATTTCCTCAGGTGGCATTATTGGTCCCTGGTTCTTTGAGGAAAATGAGGTCACAGTGACAGTGAATTCGGAACAGTACGTAAACATGTTAAAGGAATTTTTTTTCCCGCGGCTAGACGAGTTGGACTTAGAGGATACTTGGTTCCAACAAGACGGTGCAACGGCACCCACTTCAAGAGCATCGATGGCTGTTTCGAGGAAACACTTCCCAGAGCGCCTCATCTCAGTTAGGGGCGATTTGGACTGGCCGGCCCGCTCTCCCGATTTGACCCCTTGTGATTCTTTTCTATGGGGTTTTTTGAAATCACGTGTTCATGTGAACCGCCCAAGGACCTTACAAGATTTGAAGACCAACATCCGGAAAGAAATTGCCAACATAATGCCTGCTATGCTGGCAGGAGTCATGAAAAACACCAGAAATCGGTTTACTCAGTGTGTGGAGAATGGGGGACGTCACCTACCTGATGTGACCTTCAAAACCAAGTAAAACAAAACTTTATGTATATGCCTACATTATAAAAAACAAAAAATTTCTGATTCGTACAACGGGTTTTATTAAGTTTTGAAAAAAGGAAGTTATGCTGCCGCACCCTGAATCTCATGGTTTATCGCTGATGAATGGAAATGTGTTATGATCAATACGAGGTCCCTAATATCATAAGTTGTTGTGCGTAGTTGTTTATCATGTTTCTCCTTTCGGCTAGCTGCCAGTCTGTGTAACTTTTGCAGTACCGACTTGATTTTGTCCTCGTAGTTAACTCGCCTATCTGGGAACTCAATGCATTCAAAAACTAACCTGCTCGGAGGTTTATGAAACATAATTTCGTATGGAGTGACTGACGTAGATTCATGAGGAATGGCGTTAATGACCTGCTCAATGTTAGATATTTCCATTGCCCATTTCTGGTGGTTCTCGTGACAGTAGGTTCGGAACCACCTGCCCAGTTCTTTCATAACATGCTCGACGGGGTTGCCTTGGGGGTGATACACAGAGGTCTTTAATATTTGTATATTTAACTGATCACATGACTGTTTCCACACCTTGCCTGCAAACTGAGGTGCATTGTCCGTCAGTATACATTTCGGCGTCCCCATCTCGGGAATGTACTCTTTACTTATCCTGTTAACAATAGCTTGGGCCGTGGCCCTTTTAATGGGGTAAAGCTTTATATACTTTGAGAAGACATCTAACAGCACCATTATATACATGACCCCTCCTCGAGATCTCTGTAATGGCCTATACATATCTAATGAGACTATCTCCCTTGGTCCCCCAGGGATGATACTTTACATGGGTCCTTCCCTTTTTTCGTTGTCTGACTTGACTGTTTGACATAGCTGACATGTGCTCACAAGATAACTGATTCTTCTGTACATGTTGGGGAAGCATAACACTTCTGACATAAGGTATTAACACTTTTTTTTACACCATAATGGCCGTAACTCAGATGATAATAGTTGATTAACTTGTCAACCCATTCCTCGGGAACCCATAATTTCCATTCCTCAGTCTTCGTGATTCCTACGGAACAGTATTCCTTTGAACCTGCAGTAAAACTTTTTTAACTGTGCATCGGTACCCTTGTCTAGTTTAGTGAGGACTGTTCGGATGCTTTCATCCTTCTCCTGCTCCCGCTGTATACTTCCTAGACATTTCCTAACCTCCTTTTCTCCTTCAACCCCTTTGATATACAACCACCTCGGTGCTGTGTCTACTTCGACGCCCTTCTCTTCTTGTGACTCTGGCAACGGTAGTCTGGAAAGAGTATCTGCAACCTGATTATCGGCTGCTGGTACATACCTAATCTCAAAGTCAAATTCCTGCAGCTATAAGGTCCAACGTGTCAGCCTCCCATTCAATAACCTACATTGGTGTAGAAACGAAAGAGCCTTATGGTCTGAAAATACAATGATCTTCCTCCCTAGTAGTAATGAGCGAAACCTTTGGAATGCCCATACCACTGCCAGGCACTCCCGCTGGATTATACTGTAATTACGTTCTGCTCTAGTTAGTAGTCTGCTTGCAAAAGCAATAAATCTCTTTTTGGTCACCCCTTCTGTATCTACTTGCTGAAAAAGTTCTGCCCCCAACCCATACTCGGAGCTATCCGCTGCCACACAGAAAGGTAGCTCCCAATTAGGTAAGTGGAGGACTGTATGCTCTATCAACACCCGTTTCACCATCTGGAAATCTCGTTCGCACACATGTGTCCATTTCCAGGTGGCCCCTGTTTTCCTTAACTGTTCAAACTGTGGGCTATTGAGGACTTGTCCTCTGGCAAACTTTCTGTAATAATTACAGAGTACCAGAAAGCTTTCCAGTTGTTTTTTATTCTTAGGGGATGGAAACTGTTCGATTGCTACGAGCTTACCCTCACTCGGTGCAATCCCTTCCGGCGTGATTGTATGCCCTAAAAACTCAATTTTGTCCGTCAAAAAACACACTTTTTTAATTTCAACATCATCCCCCCTTTTCGCAAGGCCGTTAATACTTCGCGCAACATTTCCCAGCGTTCTTCAATTGTTCTACTAGCAATCAGTATATCATCGACGTAAATATAAACCTTTTGTAGCAACTCCTTCCCCAAAATCGAATCCAAAGCTCTAATGAAATTGGCTACCGCCACATTGAGCCGAAAGAGTAAAACTTTGAAATGATATGATTTCCCTTGATATAAAAACGCTGTCAATTCTCTTGATTCTTTAGCTAAAGGGATCTGCCAGTAGGAAGCTGTTAAGTCTAAACTAGTTAGATATTTCGGACACTAACCTTCTGTTCAAGGCTCTCGCATCCAGCACCAGATGAACAGATTGGTCTGCTTTTGTTATGACAACTAGGGGATTGTTGTACGGGCTCTGCGACCATTCAATTACACCCCGCTTCAACATCCTCTGAATTTCTAGGTCTACTTGATGTCGTTTTGCTATTGGGATGGGGTATGGCTTTGTTTTGAATGGTTGTGTTGAATTTACCCTAAATTGAAATTGATATCCTTGAATTAACCCTGGTTTATCAGAAAACACTTCCGAGAAGTCTGTAAGGACTGCCCTTAATTCGCTCCGATGCTTTCCCTCAACCGTTGCTACTACTGATTCCAAAGTAGTATCCAAAGATTTGTTATTGACCGCAGCCTGGAAGAACCGTATCAGCTTGTCACAAAATCCGTGTTCTCTGCTTGTCCCCGCCTTGGTTGTTCCTAATTGCTTTATTGACTAGCCTGTACTATTTGTCCCCAGACTTTTGGTTGACACGGTGACACACTGGCCCTCTAAC
>JARYHS010008074.1:25133014-25158991 GCA_031002005.1 Vandiemenella viatica | reverse complement strand
GGTTGGCCCTTTTACAGCCAACCAGTCAATGTATGTATTTTTACTCTATGTGGCCTGTGTACTACCGTATTACTAATATTATGTTTAATTTTTTCCATCTGTGGGGCTGACCCCTTTACAGTCAGTCATGCAGACGGAATGCCAGTCAGTATTTTAGTAGTTTATTTTGCTGTCTCTGTGGCCGAACTTTTTACAGTCGGCCACTTAGACGGCAATATTGCCACGTTGTCACATCTTGTATTTGTTAGGGCGCTAATAACCCCGATGTTGACACGCCATAAAGCACAAACACAACAACAACTACCTGGCATCATGCTATTTTAAAACAGTTGCACGAATGGGGTTTTAGAGGTAACCTACCCCGCTTTTTAAAATCATTTTTATCTTGCTTCCAGTACCGAGTCGGTAGTGAAGTGTCTGATCTTTTTATTCAGGAATACGGTGTTTCCTAGGCATCAGTTTTAAGCGTGACGCTTTTTGCTTTTGCAATAAACAGCATATTGTACGTTACATGGAGTCCCATCTGGTACTCCTTGTATGTAGATGATTTTTTAATTTGTATTGCATCGTTCAGCCTGGGAAGTGCTGAGCGGCAGCTGCAACTCACGCTGAACAGTCACACCGGTCAGTGCACACCGGTTTTCGATTTTCTGCAGTGAAAACCCGTGTGTACTTTTTACTCGTAGCAGAAGTCTTTTAGGCATGCCCCATTTAACCTTGAGGATCATTGTTTTAAGTTTACTGATACTGTCCAGTTTCTGGGCCTTATTTTAGACAGTAGGCTAACTTGGCTTCCACATCTTAAAGATGTGAAAACCAGAGCCTTAAAAGCTTTGAATGTCTTAAAATGTTTATGTGGCAGGTCATGGGGCACTTACCGCTCCTGCCTGCTGCAATTTTACTGAGCCTTTGTACGGTCGCGTTTGGAGTACGGTTGCATAGTATACGGTTCGGCAAGGGATAGTTACCTACGGATACTGGATATTGTCCACCATGCAGGAATTCGGCTCGCCACGGGTGCCTACCGCACCAGCCCGATACCCAGCATTTCTGCTGAGTCTGGAAAGCCACCGCTTTCCATCCGCCGACATCTCCTCATGGTGCGACACTATGTACATATTGCTACAAGTCCTTGTAGTCCCGTGTACGACGTAGTACTGAAACCGAGCAACGAACGCTTTATGCTAATCGCTGTAGAGCGACCAACCCTTTCAGCTACTGTACAAAGGCTATTTTGAAGAATATGGTTGTAATCTGCTTCCTTTTTATCCCCAGGGATGGAATAAATATCCTCCCTGGCTTTTATAGAGGCCCAGAATGATTTTAGACCTGTTGCAGTACAACAAACTGTTTACTGCTGACAGGGTATTTCTAAGTGTTTTTATGGATGTTTTGAATCACCACCATGATTTTACCCCTGTATATACGGATGGGTCTAAGCAGGCTAACGGAGTTGGCTGCTCCGTAGTATTTCCTCGAGCGACTTACACATACAAGCTTATTAGCAGGTGCAGTGTTTATACTGCCGAGTGCTATGCCGTGTTAAAGTCGCTCCAACATATGAAGGTACGTCGTTATCGGAAATACATCATATGTTGTGATTCCCTCAGCTGTATTCAAGCTTTAGTAAACCTGTACCAACAGACCGTCTTGTCCAGGACATCCAGGATGCCCTCCTTTCCCTCCAGTCCTGTGGGAAGGAGGTCGTAGTCTGCTGGGTACCCGTCATGTGGGAATCAGGGGGAACGAGGCCGCTGATGATGCTGCAAGTTAGCCTGTAACAAAGTCAGAATCGACTTCGCTCCGGTCCCGAAGTCAGACCTTGCCTCGGCGGTAAAAAGAAACGTCTTTGATGTATGGCAGAGGCAGTGGCTGGAAGTCGAGCATAATAAGCTCCGGCACGTCAAACCATCCATTCAGCCATGGAGCAGCTCCTTCCAGAAGGCGAGGAGGGATAAGGTTCTCCTTACTCGCCTCCGTATAGGGCACTGTCCTCTCACGCACAGCTCTCTTCTCCGCCGGGAGGACCAACCGGAATGTGATGCTTGTGGCGTACCTCTGACGGTACGCCACATTTTAATTGGTTGTGTTTTATTTTTTGACTTAAGGGCAGACATTGGCCTAGGAAACTGTTGTCCCTTATTTTAGGTAATGAAGCTAGCAATGTGGCCTAAAGATTAAAAATTCTGTATTCTGGGCGGTCTTATCCCAAACATTTTGGGAAGATCGGCCTAATCTTTTTATGGTGGATGAGTGGCCATTTTACAGCCACTCATCCCTGTTCATAGTTTTTGTTGTTGACTTTGTTTTGTCTTGTTTTTATTCACTTTGCTATTAGTTTTAAGATTTTATGTCTGGTTGGCCTCTTACAGCCAACCAGATATGGGCTTTTAAGTTCTTATTTTAATGGCCCCGTTACAGCCAGCATTTTAGCATTTTACTGATTTGCCGTCTGTGTGGCTGACCCCTCTACAGTCGGCCATACAGGTGGTAAAAAATTAGATTTTAAGTTACATTGGTAAGCCGATCGTTGTTAGGGTGCTGATGACCCCACCGTCGACGCACCCGTAAATCACAACACACCAGCAACAAAAACAACAACAACAACACAGTTGGCCACGCAAATGGTATTCTAGTATTAAACCATGCTGTTTAAACAGGTTTTAGCTAGGGCACTAATAACCTAGATGTTGACATGCCCTCAAGCCCCAACAACAACAACGACAACAACAGCCATTTTGTAACCATTATTTTAGTTCAGTGACATCTTCAACTTGAGACTTCAAAAATGTCATTAAATTTTAATTTTCATCCTTGATGATTCATTGAATATTAATTACCTGTAGACTTGTGTATTAAAGTGAAGAAAAAAAATTAAGAATTTACCTTTACTTACTACTCCGCTTTCTGCTGATCAGAAATTTTAAGTTAAAACTAAAACTAAAAATAAGCAAATTCGAAGTCACAATTTATAAAGATAGGCTCTGGTGAGCGGTGGTTCTATGAGAGAAGGTGGAAGTGAGGGGATGGGAGGGATGAGAATTGGTGCTATCTTAAATTTAGACCTGGAGATTGTCTGGTCCCCAGTTAGTACTGATAGGCCAGTTCCCACCTTCTAAGTTCTGAAATACTGCTTTTATCTGAGAGGACTCTGATGGCGCGGACTGAGAAGCAGGTGTTTAAAATTGTTGGTACCATGTATAGTGGCATGATAAGATACATGGTGGTCAGGGTTCTTGGTGCGTACTGATTGTCGGTGTCCATTCATTCTGATGGCCGGGATTTGTTGTGAGTCCAATGTAGGAAGCTGGGCAATGGTTACAAGTGAGTTGGTATATAAGGTGGGAGGATACACAAGTGGCGAATCCTGTGTTAGGAAAGCTTTCCCCAGTTACGGGGTTGGTAAAGGTGGTGGAAGGCGGGTGCATACTGCATAATTTGCACTGGGATCTGTTGCAAGGAAATGAACCTTGGGGATGTCTTGCAGGCTGGGGGACCCTGTGTTTATGGACCAAGAGTTGGTTGAGATTTGGAGATCTGCTGAAGCAGGTTCTGGGTGGTTGAGGGAGGGATTTTAGGAAGGAGGTTTCTCATCTCAGGGCAGGCTCGAAGGAAGTCGTAACCTTGTCTCAAGACTCGGTTAGCGAATTCCGAGCCTGGGAAGTAACGGGTGATCAAAACAGGACTATGGTGGGTTATAGAGGGTTGTGGTTGTTGATAGGTTGAGTAGGTTGTGATGTGGCATGAGAAACCTGTTTGTGAACTAAATCTCGTGGGTAATTGTGGGAAATCAGGGCTTCAGAGATACTGCTGGCATATTGTTGAAGGGCTTGTTGATTGGAACAAATGTGACTGCCTCGAATGCCTAGGCTGTAGGGGAGGGAACGTTTGATGTAATGAGGGTGGCAGCTATCATAATGAAGGTACTGTTGTAGGTTGGTGGGTTTGATATGGACAGCTGTGTGGATATAGCCATTCGTGAGGGAAAGGTCGACATCCAGGAAAGTTGCCTGTGTATGGGAGTAAGTCCATGTAAATTTCAAGGAGCTGACAGTGTTAAGTTTATTGAGGAAACTGAATAGGTTGTCTTCCCCGTGGGTCCAGATTATGAAAATGTCATCAATAAGTATGACCCACAAGAGGGGTTTCAGATGGGCTGCAGCCTTGAATGATTGTTCTAGGCGGCCTAGGTAGAGGTTAGCGTATGAGGGAGCCATACGAGTGCCCATAGCAGTGCCGCTCACTTGGTGATAGATTTTTCCCCTCAAATGAAAAAAAAGTAGTTGTTTAGTATTAGTTCCACCAAAGTGAGCAGGAAAGATCTGTTGGGAAGGCTTTTGGGTGGACACTGGTCTAGAAAATGTTCCATGGCACTGAGCCCATGGCAATGGGTAATATTTGTGTATAAGGAGGTCACATCTACCGTCACTAGAAGGGAGTCAGGGGGAAGAGGTGTGGGTACTGTAGCCAGTCGAGAGAGGAAGTGTCGGGTGACTTGTATGTGGGAGGGAAGCTGGCTGACGATGGGCTGTACATGCTGGTCAACCAGGGCAGAGATACGCTCAGTGGGTGAGCCATATGCAGCAACTATGGGACGTCCTGAGTTGCCAGGCTTATGTATTTAGGAAGCAGGTATAGTGAAGGTGTGCGTGGCTTTTTTGGAGTGAGGAGTGACACAGAAGGGGGAGTGAGTCCTGGAGAGGTCCACTAACCTGTATATACACTTTTATTCTATCATTCACTGCAGGTGTGAGATCATGGTTGAGGGGGCGGTAAGTGTTAGTATCAGACAGCTGACGCAGTGCTTCACTGACATAGTCATAACGGTTCATGATCACCGTAGTTGAGCCCTTGTCCTGCATGTAGAATAATCAAGTCTGGATCAGAGGAGAGTTCCCTGGTTTCTGCACGAGTCAGGTTGGTGCCACAGGGTAGTGATTTTACGAAACTAGGAGAAGCCAAACTGGTGGAAACAAGATCTTGAAACAATTGGAGAGGGTGGTTTTGTGGGAGAGGTGGTGGATCAAGAATCGAAGGTGGTTGGAACCTTTGGAGACTGGGCTCCAGGTCATTCTGACTTTCCATATTGTTGCTCTTTGAGGCAAAGTGATACGTCCAGCGGAGTGTGCGGCAGAAAGCTAAGGAGTCACGTACTAGGGTGGCCTGATCAAATTTGGGGGTGGGTGAGAAAGCGAGACCCTTGGAGAGTATTGAGAGTGGAGAAGAGGACAGATTAATAACAGTCAGTTTGGGTTTGGCAGCTTGATTCGGCCTGACTGGGTAAGGTGTGGGTTTTAAGGGAGGTGGTAGAGGTATGTTGAATAGCTGAGCAATAGATGGTTGTGAGGAAATGAGGGGGGGGTTGACACCTGGGTTGGAGTCCTGGTAATTTGCAGGGGAGAGGTTGTCCTGCTTTGAGATGGGAAAGATACTGAGTGGACAATTTGCGTAGATGATTTTGAGCATGCCTATCCATAGATTCTACAGCCTTTTGCAAAATTTGTTGAAGGTGACGACGGACACGTGGGGATGACAGCAGCAGTATTTTATTTAGAGATATAAGATGTGTGGAGTGTTGGTTGGCCAGGTCACTATATTGTTGCAGCACTAGGGCAGTTAAGGCTAAGGACTGCCTGTACCGGAATGTGTGTAAGTGTGGGTGAAGTTGGGGGGGGGGGGCAAACAGATATTGGCTATTTAATTGTGAGGCTATTAGGGGGAATATTGAGATTAAGACAAGCTTTTAAGAAGAGGATGTGTGACTGTAATCTGACTAGTTGGAAGGCATGTCCTCGGAATGTAGCAAGGTATTTTGTTACAAGATACATATTGTTTATGGTGTGGGAAACTACGGGGGGGGGGGGGGGGGGAGGAATATATAAATAAATAAAAGAGAGAGAGAGAGATAATTGGGATAAATGACACGGTCTCAGAATGAATGGAAATGAAATACCAAATGGTTCTAGAAGAACCCCAAAAACAGTTGACTTTCAAGAAACGTGAAATAGATCGTAAACACAGGTGCGGTGGAAAATTCCAATCGGAGACGCACTTTGTGGGACGGTTGGAGAAAGCTCTGTATCACTGTAGTAAAAGTTGCCAAAAAGTAGTTGTTGATACCGTGAAGGTTTTCATACAACGTGAAAAATTTCGTATAAGAGCGGGAAACAATGGATAGTTCCGTGAGCAGGTTGTAAATATTAGAACAGAGAAAAATAAGAGAGAGAGATAATTGGGATAAATGGCACGGTCTCAGAAGGAATGGAAATGAAACACCAAATGGTTCTAGTAACAGTAGCAGAACCCCAAAAACAGTTAACTTTCAAGAAACGTGAAATCCTAATGTTCAATATAGATATATATATATATATATATATATGTGTGTGTGTGTGCGTGTGTAGCACTATTTCCATACAAACTATAAAAAAGGCACAATCTTTAAAGCAAAGAGTCTAAAATTTCTTAGTATTCAAATAGATGAAAAACTCGGTTGGTAAGAACATATCACATTACTACTGAAGAGGTTAAGTTGCAATATTAATGCTTTCTCAAACAGTAACATCTACAGAATTAATGAAACAGGTTTACTCCTTTTATTTCTACTCATTCATGTCATATGACATAATTTTTGGGAAAATTCTTCATAACACAGAAAAGAGCTGTTTGGATGCTGTATAGGTAAAACTAAGAACTTCTAACAGATAATAAAAACCTCAATATTCTTAAAATGGTGTTTTAGTATATACAGTCTTTCATATGCTTTGTCATAGAACATTATAACTTATTTACATCAAATTCACAGTTACACAATACAAGAAACAAAAATAACTTGTAGAAAACACATACATCACTGTCATTAGTACAATAAGGAGTTAATTCTTCTGTTTTAATAAACTTTTTAAAAGAATAAAATAGTTTGCAATAAAAAATGTGTATTTAAAACAAAAACTGAGGGACTGTCTTATTGCCAACTCCTTCTACACCATTCAAGAAACTGTACAAAAGAATTAACTGTATCTATGCTTTTGAAAATTTAATTTAAAAATAAATGGTTTTTTATTTCCTTTTATTTTTTGTCTTGTAACATACAATATTTTTTTCCACTTTCATTATTATTCATCTTTATATATATAGTAACAATGAAATCCAGATGCTAAGTGGCAGAAAGGAATCAAATTAGGATAGGGAAATGAGCCACCACTTACCTTTAGATGATGGATGTGGGGCATGAACACACAGAAATAATAATTTTCTGTATAATCCCTTTGTCAACGGGAGAACATTATGAGAAGTGGTCGAAGCTGGAGACTGTCTCACAGAAAGACCGCCGGTCGGGAAAATGGTGGGGGTAAATTGGAAAAGTAGAGCTAATACCTGAGCATAGATAAATATCCAAACTATGTTTGGTCGATGGGAAGAGCAAAATACAAGATCAATACCAAAAGTAGTAGGACTGATTTTGTAAACAAATTTTTATTGAAGATACAATTCCTTAATTCTCTTCAAAATAGCACCCTTGGGCAGCTACGCACTTAGAATTACACTGCTGCCATTGGCCGTATGCCTTCTGGAAGTCAGATTCGGGGACGCTGTTGAGAGCCCTCGTCAATGGTGCTTGAACGTCCAGAATAGAGTCAAACCGCTGAATAATGAAAAGGCAGCCGAAGGGACAGTGGTTTGACTCGATTCAGGACGTTCAAGCAGCATAGACTAGGGCTCTCAACAACGTCCCCGAATCTGACTTCCAGAAGGTGAGTGGCCAATGGCAGCAGTGTAATTCTAAGTGTGTAGCTACCCAAGACTGTAGGAATTCGAAATGAATTAAGGCATTGTAAACATATCTTCAATATTTTTTTTTTTATAAAATCAGTCCTACTACTTTTGGTATTGACCTTGTATCATTTAAACTAAATTTGAGAAAAAAATAATAATTACATAAAATATTATATCAATTTTAAAAAATATATAATAAAATAATAATTTTTATGAAGTAAACATCATCTTAGGTTAGTGGTGGTTCAATATAGGTAGTGGGAAAGAGAGGATTAAAAAGGGTTTAAACATGTGTAATAACAATAATCACCGGGTATTATCTCAAGTTGAGACCAGGTGGTTGCCTTGTGCCACGTTTGTACTGGTAGGTAAGTTCCCACCTTCTGAGTTCAGAGAAACTGCTGCTATTAGGGAGAACTCTGATAGCACGGACTGTGAAACAAGAGTTGAAATTATTGAAGTTGTGGGTTATGACATGGGCAGCAACTGGGTGATTTGGGTTCTGTGGAGAGTGGATTTGTGGTCAAACCTATATATGAAGCCAGGCAGTGGTTTCATATTAACTGGTAAATTACATGGGTGGTTTCACAGGTGGTGTGTCCTATGATAGGGAAGCTTTCCCCTGTGACAGGGTTGATGAAAGTGGTGGAAGCATGGTTTATGTCGCACATCTTGCAGTGGGGTCTATCACATGGGAAAGAGCCTTGGGGTTGACTGTTAGAAAGAGGAAGACCGTTTGTGGACTAGAAGTTCGCTGAGGTTAGGAGGTCTGCTGAAACAAGTTCTAGGAGGGGCAGGGAGGATTTTAGGAAGAATGGATCTCATTTCAGGGCAGGTTTGCAAGAAATCATAGCCCTGCCGGAGGATTCTGTTAATGGATTCGAGGCCTGGGTAGTACTGTGTGACCAAGACTGGATTGTGGTTGGTTTTTGCGGGTCTGGTATGATTGATTGGCTGATTCAGTTGTGATGTAGCATGTGAAAGCTGTTTGTTCACCAAAGCTGGAGGGTAGTTGCGATATTAATGACTTTGAAATACAGTTTGAATAAACCATGAGAGACTGTTGGTTGGAGCATATGCATCTACCTCGAATGCCAAGACTGTAGGGGAGTGAATGTTTGGTATGGTATGGGTGGTAAGTGTTGAAATGGAGATACTGTTGAAGGTTGGTTGATTTGATGTGGACTGAAGAATTGAGATAGCCATTGGATAAGGATAAATCCACATCCAAGAATTTGGCCTGGGTGTGGGAGTAGGACCAAGTGAATTTCAACATGCTAAAGTTATTGAAATGATTCAGGAAATTTAGCAGTTCATTTTCTCCATGCGTCCAAATCATAAATATGTCATCAATGAAATGAAGCCAGATGAGGGGTTTGAGAAGGACTTCCTCCAGAAATGTCTGTTCCAGATGGCCCGTGAACAGATTAGCATAAGAGGGGGCCATGCGGGTTGCCCTTTGGCAGTTCCGCAGGTTTGGTGATAGATGTTGCTTTCGAAGGAGAAGTAGTTGTTATTAAGGATAAGGTGGGCTAATTTCATGAGGAAAGATGTCATAGGGATGCTGTTGGGAGGGCGCTGGTACAGAAAATGTTCCATGTCCCTGATGCCGTGCCAGTGTGGAATGTTTGTGTACAAGGACGTGACGTCAATGGTAACCAGTATTGAGTTGGAAGGAAGAGGGGTGGCTATGGTAGAAAGCCGGAAGAGAAACTGTTGGGTTTCCTTTATATGGGAAGGGAATTGACTAACTATGGGCTGTAGGTACTGGTCAACCAAGGCAGAGATGCGCTCAGTTGGCGATCCGTAAGCTGCAACGATAGGGCGTCCTGGATTGCCAGTTTTATAGATTTTGGGCAAGAGATAAAGGGTGGGTGTACGTGGATTTTGGAGAGTAAGAAGCAAAATGGATTGTGGGGTGAGACCTTGGAGAGGTCCACTAAACTGTACATATTCTTGTATTTTTTTTGTTGACAGCAGGACTTGGATCTTCCGATAGGCGGCAGTAAGTGTTGGTGTCCAATAGCTGACGAAGAGCTTCAGCCACATAGTCATTTCTGTTCATGACTACAGTGGTTGAACCCTTGTCAGCTGGAAGGATAATGAGATCTGAATTGCTGGAGAGTTGTCTTCTGGCACGGGTTTCAGCTGGGCTGATATTACTGGTGTTTGCTAAAGATTTAAGGAAATTGGGTGAAGCCAAATTAGTGGAAAGGAAATCCTAAAAAATTTTTGAAGGGATGGTTCTGGGGAAGAGTAGGAGGGTCAAGTGTGGATGATGGTTTGAATTTCTCTAGACGTGGTTCTAGGTTGTCCGGATATCCTTGTTCACTGCTATGTGTGGCAAAGTGATACCGCCAGTGGAGTGTACAACAGAACAATAGTGAGTCACGGACTAGTTTGGCATGGTCAAATGTGGGGGTGGGTGAGAAGGTGAGTCCTTTTGAGAGTACAGAGTGTTGGGATTCAGATAATGGTGATGAGGATAGGTTTATAACTGACAGTTTAGGCTTAGGAGTAGGACTTGGGTGCAGAGAGCGTGGTTTAGGGCAATGGACGGTTTTGAGGAAATCGGAGGAGGCTGTGATTTTGGTTGGTAGACCATTGGCTGGTGTGGAAGAAACTGCCCTAGTGCAAGATGGGACTTCAGCAACTTGGACAACTTCTGTAAATGTTTCTGGGCATGCATACTGCTGGAGTCAAATACTTGCTGTAAAATATGCTGTAAAACTTTAATTACTTGTGGGAATGATAACATGAGTATTTTGTGAAGGGATATGAGGTTCACAGATTGTTGGTTAGCCAGAATGGTATATTGTTGCAGAACTAGGTAAGGAAGGGCCAAAGACTGTTGGTAGCGAAAAGCATGTAGGGCAGGGTGAGCTTGTGGGGGACAACCAAATATTGAGAGTTTGATTGTAAGACCATTTGGAGGTATATTGAAGGACAGACATGCTTTTAAAAAAAGAATATGTGATTGAAATTTGGCGAGCTGAAACACGTGGTATCTGTACCTATGTATGTAGTTATCAACAAGTGGCGTATAAAGTGATGTCAGTGGAGGCATGTTGAGAGCCAGAAATGTTTATATAGAATGCAAATTATGTTTGTTGTCTGCAATGAGGCTTGGATTGTAGGAGGATCAACAAACACGTGTAGGGGGGGGGGGGAAATTTTTAAAGTGACTTCAAATGTGGGTTCATAGTAAACAGTGAGCTTTCAGATGCACGCCAATGAAAGCATGAGCGGTAAAAACTGAAAGGGACGGTAAAAAGATATTTAAAGGACGCTCAGAAAGTATGTAACAAATTAAGTATTTGCTTGCGCGCCGTGGAAAATTCGGTTACTAAGATGGAAAACAAACAAAAAGGAAGAGAGAGAAAAGAAGGAAGTAAAGAAAAACGAATATAAATATAGTCAAACATAAAGGGCAAAACACAAGAGAGCCAGGGCGGCAATATGGTAACAATGAAATCAAGACACTTAGTCTTATATATATATTATTTTATGCAAATATTCCAATACAGATCACACAAAACTTACTCATTTTCTAAATAACTGCTAACCTTTTCGCGGCGGCAGCACTGTAGAAAACACTCTCGGGATTCTAGCCGCGTCAAATAAAAGTCGACTGGCGACGTTTCGAGAGCCGGCACTGCTCCCATTGTCAAGCCCTGCTTAACTAACTAAAACTGCCTAGCGGAAGTCTCTATATAGTGCTACCGAATGGGAGAGGAGGGGAACTCGCGCGGAGGGCGGGTCTGCTTGGTGACGTCATGTTCCGGTTGTTGTTATTCCCAAATATGGTCCGTTCCCGTGTGTTTCGTAATTGTCTAATAACTGGCCTCCATGTTTGACTTATGTTAAGTCCTTGATCCCGATTTATCACATTGTTATTAACTCTCATTTTCTGTCTGAGTTTGTTTTGCCATTCCAGTATTCTCGCATCCGTTTACTGAAGGCAAGTTTTCTCTCTTCTGTCGAAGTTGTGCTGGTCTTCTTGGCTTTTGTTTCTGACATGACTACCCAGTTGTGTATTTTTTGTCTGAAGATTTTGTGATCTAGGATTTCTGATCTCTTGATATTTGGTTTTTCCAGTTCTTACTTGATCGAACCAGCTGTTATGCATTTTTAATGCTTGCATGAGGTCAAATATATGCTTAATTAATCTGTGGTCTGGCATCGTGTAGATGTGACTGTCAACTTTTAGTCAGCATTTCTGATGTCATTGGCTATGTTTGAGTGGGACTCTACTAGTTTGTTTGACTTTTGTGTGTAGTCTTCTTCCATTTTGGTTGGTCCAGCAACTTTCCTGATTTTTCTTAGGTTTTTTTTTTTTTTGTAACTGCTTTATGTCTCTCAACAGCGAGGTCTTTAGAGATGGGAAAGGATGGGGGCAGGGAATGGCAAGGAATTCGGCCATGGCCTTTTGAAAGAAGCATCCCGGCATTTGCCTGGAGTGATTTGGGAAACCATGGAAAACCCAAATCTGGATGCCCGGA
This sequence comes from Vandiemenella viatica, assembly GCA_031002005.1. Taxonomy (NCBI): domain Eukaryota; kingdom Metazoa; phylum Arthropoda; class Insecta; order Orthoptera; family Morabidae; genus Vandiemenella; species Vandiemenella viatica. The sequence continues at coordinate 25,146,716 of JARYHS010008074.1, read as the reverse complement.
TGGGGATTCGAACCGTCGTCCTCCCGAATGCGAGGCCAGAACGCTATCCGTTACACCACCACGCTCATTTTCTTCGTTCTTCTTTTTGGATGTTCTCAATGTCCCTCTTAGAGTTTAGTGTGAGTGTTTCTGTGGCATAGAGAGCGTTGGGTTAAATTATATACAAATGTATTTAAAACTAAGGAAGGATAAGGAAATATGACCCAACATTTTCTACACATTAGGCGGCTCGAAATGATGAACATAAAAAAAAGAACACATGAGAAACACTATATTTTGGTAGCTAGCCTTATTCTTACCAAAAGTTAGATGACAGACAGAGAACGATATGAACACACTGAAGGCTGTCTTGTTGATTGGAGGTTGTGTGGCATGGCAGGCTTAGATGGTAGTATAGGAGAGGGGGCAAATACTAGATCGATAATTTATAATTCTAAAGGTATATTATCTTTCGAAGTGGGGAACAACATCAATATAATTGCTGGGTGAGTATGTAAATATTATAAAACATATTTTGAAAAACTTTATTAGAAAAATAAAATATAAGTAATAATACTAAATATAAGTAATAGTAAATGTTTGGTCTAATTGGAGGCACTTATTGGAGATTGAGGCATGGAGGATGTCTGGTTTCAAGGGTATTCTGGTAGGATAGTTCCCATCTACACATTTCAAATGAGGTCGTAGTGTCAGAAAAAACTCTGATCACTGTAACTGAGAAACAGTTGTTGAAATTGTTCAGATTATGGGAACTGGCTTGTTTTTCCACTAGATGGGCTACCTTGCTAGTACATGCCGTTTGCCTGTGGCTATTCATTCTGATGGCAAGTGGCTTCGTAGTGAGGCCAATATACGAGCTGGTGCAATGGAGGCATATACACTGAGGTGACAAAAGTCATGGGATAGCAATATGAAAATATATGGATGGCACTAGTGTCACTTACAAATTGTATAAATGCTTAGTGCCTGGGCAAGACTTTCATTTGTGGTCAAATGCTTCGTGTGAGAAGGTTGATTATGTGATTATGGCCACACGATGAGAATTAACGGATTTCGAACGCGATATGCTAGTTGGAGCTAGACACATGGGACATTCCATTTTGGAAATCGTTAAGGAATTTAACATTTCAAGAACCACAGTGTCGAGAGTGTTCCGAGAATACCTCAATTCAGTCATAACTTCCCATCATGGACAATGCAATGGTCGACCGCCGGCACTTAATGAGCGGGACCAGCAATGTCTGCGTAGACTTGTCAGTGTGAACCGACAAGCAACACTGTGTGAACTAACCGCAGTAATGAAATTTAGCTTTAATGGGCTATGGCAGCAGGAAACCGACTCCGGTGCCATTACTAACAGCATGACATCACCAACAGCGGTGCTCCTGGGTGTGTGACCATATCAGTTGTAGAGGACTGGAAAAATATGGCTTGGTCAGATGAGCTATGATTTCAATTGGTAAGAGCTGATGGAAGGGTACGAGTGTGGCACAGACCCCATGAAGCCATGAACACAAGTTATCAACAAGGCACTGTGCAAGCTGGTGGTGACTCCATAATTGTGTGGGCTGTTTACATGGAATGGACTAGGTCCGCTGGTCAAACTGAACTGATCGTTAACTGGAAATGATTACGTTCAGCTACTGGGAGACCACTTGCAACCATTCGTGGACTTCATATACCCAAATAATGATGGAATTTTCTAGGATGACAATGCGCCATGTCAACGGGACATAACTGTTTACAACTGGATGGAAGAACATTTGGGACAATTCCATTGGATGATTTGGCCACAGTGATCGCCCAACATGAATCCCATCGAACATTTATGAGACATAATCGAGAGATTAGTTCGTGCAAAAAAATCCTCCACCAGCAACACTTTCGGAATTATTGACGTCTATAGAGCCTGCATGGCTCAATATTTCTCCAGAGGATTCCCAACAATTTGTGGAGTCCATGCCACATCATGTTGCTGCACTTCGCGGGGCAAATGGAGAACCAACACCCTATTAGCAAAGTATCCCATCACTTTTGTCACCTCAGTATATATTGACCATCTATGCCGGCCATGATGTGCAACCTCCATTTATATATATGTATTTACATATATATATGGTTTTGCACCTTGTTGACGGCTAACGTCATTAGAGGCGGGATGGGACTGGGGACAAAGAATGGGAAGGAATTCGGCCATGGCCTTTTTGAAGGAAGTATCCTGGCATTCGCCTGGAGTGATTTGGGGAAGCCATGGTAAACCCAAATCTGGATGCCCGGACGGGGATTCGAACCCACGTCCTCCCAAATGCGAGGCCAGAACGTTAACCATTCACCCACCAGACAACCTAAGGTGTCTCTCACTGTCGGCAAGAATAAGGCTAGATGTTGAAATATTGTATTTCTTGTGTTCGTCTTCTTTTATGTTCATCATTCCCATCTGTGGTAAGTATTGGGTCGTATTTCCCTATCCTTCCTTAGTTATATTGCCTTAAAGTATTTTCCTCCTCATTGTTGTTATACATTAACCATGAAATGTTTCATATTTTAGAGGCCCTTCCTCAACAGGGATATATGGAACAAGAGTAATAAGTTATTAAAGATGTCACTGCAGCACCACATTACAGGTTCTCAGTAACTTCTAAGAGATTTTTTCCCCCATTTTAAAGTTTGGTACTTTACAATGCTAAATTAATCATTTATAAGTTTCTGTAGATTTGTTTTATAGCAGTGGGTGAAACTTCTTTTTTACCTTGATGCAGTTTCTACTATATTTTAGTTAATTTTCTTAATGGAGAATAATTAACTGAGATTAAGTACTTCATTTCATCTTTATAATAACCAGAAAACCACAGTTGAGAGATGTGCAGTGGATCTGTTACTGGTGGGAAAATGATAATTTTATATATCCTACAGTCTGGTTGCTCTTTCTGTTCAATCTTATAGGAAATATACATCTTATAGGAAATATGCTTCCTGAAAAGTATTACTGTTTGCTCATAGAGGTGTAAAGCCATTATCAAAATAAAAAAGTTTATTTTAACAGTGAAGAGGGGTATTATCCTATTGTGGCTGCCTTTATTCTAAAATAGTATTTAGTGTGGTTGCCTACTATTACTAAATAGGAAATAACAGCACCATTGTTTCTATTTATTTATTTGTTTCAGAACCATACAAAAACAAACGAAAACAGATGTTATGTACAACAGATTCAGTATCATTTTGAGGGTTAATTATCATTTTCCCAAAATATAACTGAATCATAGCATATTTATTGACAAACATAAGTAAAAGGAAAGTTAAAAATTGTATGTTGTCTCAAAATATACAGTTCTGGCTCTCGAAGTTGGATTATCTCCTTGAAACCCCATGAACTTTGCGTAAATGCCTGTCCAAGCTGTACTTGTTCTTCATTATTCGGAAACAATAATCGCATGCCGCAGGTGGAAGGTCCCCATGCACTGTCTCGATGTGTCTGGGTAGACTGCTCATTCTCATTGAGGCACAGCAAATTGGGCAAGTTGAAAATCCTGCAAGGTGTTCAGAAATACATTAGCATGAGATATTAAAAAATCTGCATACCTTAATAAGTTATGATTGCACCTGAGAAATACCCTGTCAATAATCAAATTGTTGATGAAATTAGGAACAACAATCACATACTATAGCTTTACACTTACAGGAAAACAATATTGCATGAAGACAGAAAGTGATTCCACATTATCATCTGACAGGAGGATGGTGGCTATTAATATTAAGGATTAAACACAATTATTCCCAAATATGAATATGAATAAGGAATTATTACTATATTTCTTTTTCCTCATCTGTTTCTGAAAACTTTAAATCTGGAAGATTTGAATATCACTTATAGAAAAACCGTAATTCTTTGGGAAAAACACTATCAAATGTGTTGTACAGAATTTTTTTTTTGTCAATCCTTTTTTCAGATATTTTTTTTACAATTTTTCTGTAATTTATTATTATGTTAAAGTTGTTTAATACCGTCTTTATGCTGTGCTTCAACAAAACTGAACAATTCTGAAAAGAAAAGTTATTACACTTTCAATTTGTAATCTGATTTGCAAAGTGTGACTGCCTCACAGATTACAAATTAAATGGGTATACATTAAAACAAATGCTAGGACACACAGGAATACATACTACAAAGAAGTTACCTGTAGATTTATATAAATTTTTATAATAAAAATTTTGTAATAAAATAATTTCCTGTGGATCAAGAACTGTTAGTGGAATATCCCTGAAGGGGGCATCCATAAATTACGTGAGGTGTATTTCCGGAAACCCCTCCCCCCTCTGGTGAGACTTCGTGAGATCTGGTACGCCCCCCCCTCCTCTGGTGAGATCTGGTCCGTGAGACCCCCCCCCCCTTAGAAATCGCCGTTACAACTTATTTTTTTTAGGTCTCACATTTCCAAAGCTGGTTACACCAACACTTCTTTTCGATGAAATACACCCTGAAATCGGCCTTGGCATGGGTAGTTGAATAGGACCATGTATCCTCACTGCCACTTGTCGGGAAAAGCGAGCTGGGACTTAGTTTAATGAAAGTTGTAGTTTCTTGTTAAACTGGAATGCATAAGTTTATTTCTGCTGATTGTACATAATCAACCACCAACTTCAACTGATATTACCGCTTACTAAAGTACACACATCACTTATTTGACAGTGGATAAGGCTAATACAGACTGGTCGCCAAAGATACAGATCCGACTACGATAATGTAGACCCAGGCTTGAGCAACATGTTTTCCCGATCTAAGTCACCCCTTCACTTAAAACAGTTCAACTTCATGTATAGTTCTCCAAATTGCTTAAAACATTCACTACTCATCAACTATAACAGTAAAGGTACTCTACTTTTCTTTCAGGAGCTTAAATTGCTACCCGCGGTCATTACGCTACATACACAAATTCGCATGCTTACTACAATCATGCGCCGATCGGTCTCCACTGACTCTATATGCTCACTGCCGGGCCTCCTTCTACCGAACCCTCTCATTGTCGCTAGACTAAGTCTTATTGTTACAATTACGCTCTGGCAGTTTGATGACCAATTAATTCTTATGCACTAGCCTTTCCACTCTACTCTTTTAGTACCAAATTACTGTCTCATCACACACTGCTTGTAGATCAGAGGTGAGGGTGATAGATTCAGAGTGGACAGTGTTTCAAACAATCCCAGCAATTCCCCCTTTCGCTTAATCACCCTCAGTATCGTCCTTTCTGTATATGTCATACCCTCTTAGCACTGGATCGTGTGTTGGTCTAAAGTGTCTCTCCTGTAAATAGAGACACAATGGATTAGACCATGCCAAGAGTTGGACTTCCTCTTTGTGAGCCTGAAAACCGTTGATGTTCCACTGAAGTATGGGAGCCATCCCGCCTATTTAACGTCACCCGCCACAGTTCAGGTGTGTTCTCCGATGATGACTGCTGAGCAACGGGACCAGGTTCATCCACCATCATTTGAACGTCTTCAGGGTCTGAAGACGATTCTCGTTCTGATAAGGCCTCAGAGTTTTGTGGATGCTTATTCTGCTGAGGCCTTCTACCCTTCCTCTCCTTGGCAGTTGGGGATCTGAGAGGAGAAGCGGAATGGGACTTCACAAACATAGTGGGGTCCCTGTGTTTTAACTTCGGACCCCGAACCTTCTGCATTGTTTGCCATCAGCCACTAGCTAATGGCATTGCTGTTACAGCTTCTCTTGTCTTTATTGCTACTACTGTAGCTGAGTGAACCATGGCTGCAGGTATTGTAGCGGATGACTGTGCTTCTACTGGTGGAAGTGCTGAACCTGCTGTTCTAGTGGTTGAGGTTGCAGACATGTTGATACCGACGTCCGCGTCCTAGGTGTTATGACCTTGGTGGTTTTGGCCCTACAATTGCATTGAGATGAGCACATTGTACTTGTGCAACTGACGTCTGAGTAGCAACACTTTCTTTCCTGACGAGAGTTGAAAGAGTCTTAGCAAGGCTGGTAGCAAAGATGGGAGGTGCTAGCGCCTTGTAACACTTCTTCGCTCTTTCGTTTTTAACTCCTGTATTTTTTTTTTTTTTTTCTTCATGATACATTCGACCCTCCCTGCTCCAGGCTGGATGTGATCTGCGCTGGCACTTGAAACAGGTACATACGGGCAAATATTAAGTTTTAAATACCATGCTTTGATGTCTTTGGGCAATGTTGGAGTGTCAAACGTCAGGACTCAAGACTGCTGTTTACCCTTCGTGTTATCTGACGAACCTCAACCACATGTTCAGATGTGCCCACTCCTTAAGAAGTTCCTCGGATTCTAAATCAATTAGATAATGGCAGGTGATCATGCCTTTATTGAATTTAGAGTTTTATGGAATTCGCATTTTACTGCGAACTCCCCGAGCCTCTCAGACTTAAGGAGTAGGAGAGCCAGCTTGTTAGTAAATGTTTCAAGCAGCAATGTCCTATCCCACATCTTTTTAACTGATTTTGGGGTTCCCGCAATATCCTCTGTACCTTTTTGTATGTAAAATGGAGAGGATCCCTCCAACCTTGCCATTACTATGAAGGCGTTATCGATTATATAATCCTTCCCGTTTCTAATACCCTGGTCAGGAGGAGGGCTTTCCACCCTCGCTCGCTTACCAGTTTTTTGGGGCCTTAGAGTGGCATTTCCCGTGCTGCATGCCCAGGCCGCAGGAGGAGCAGTTAGGATTAGGTTTGTTTCTCGTTTTGTTCCCACGAGTTTGGAGGAACCAAATATCGAGTGACGTGGAGCCCCCACATCACGCCACCAAGCCCAATACAACAGGAATGCGTCAGGTGCCCATGAGGTTTTACGCTAGCGAGTGATCTGCCTTTCACCCATGCACCTCCTTGACACCTGTCTGACCTTGAGGTTGAGGTTTTTTTTTACAGAGGTTTGTACCGTCCTCACGACCTGCGCGTTTAAGCCAAGATCCCCATTCTCCTAGGCACACAACATTCCACCGCCATGTCCTATGGTGGCCGTTGAAGCATGGTAGGAATTTACGGTGTGTGAAACTTGCGGCGCTCACATGTTTCAGGCTTGGGCACCACGGGTTCACCAAACCCGTACCTGGAACTTGTGTTTTTCCGGATCCCCCTCCGCCCACGCAACTTTTTGAGACCTTTTTTTTAGCTCTACAGTCCAACAAAATTTTCCAAAACCTTACGTGAGATTTCCGTTGAACCCCCTCCCCATTGGTGAGATTTCGGCGGTCCCCCCCCCTATTTCACGTCACATAATTAATGGACGCCCCCTAACAATGAGTTTGTTGTACCATGTCAGAAAACAGTTCCATGCACTGTTAATTGTTTTACTTCGCAGTGTCTGACATACACTAGAACGGAAATTATAAAACCTAAATTTACAATGATAGCGTATGTTGTAAGGATACCGAAAATCAACTTTATTTGTTGTTTAAGAGTTAAAAACATATTATTTTTAATAAAGTAACAACTCAAAAACACAGCTGTTAGTCATGTGATATGAAACACCAATCAGAGCGCATGACGTCACATATCAGCTCGCACCAGTTTAGCTTCCGTGTGTTACGGCTTGTTGACAATATGTGCGAAGTATATATAAGGGTTTTAAGGTGGATAATATCTAGATTCCGATACCGCTGCAATCTTAATCGCCTCGCGATGTAAACACAAATATCACATGGTATCCATGACGTCACTGTTTCTGGGTGTGACGTATTCGGCCTTGGCGATACAACAAATGTCACTAGCGGGACTGCACGGAAACTAGGGATTTTCGGGTAGGGAGAAATTAAACGTTCAATTTTCCGTTATTACCTGAAGGAATGAAAATACCAATGGAAAATTTAAAGCTTAGTTAGAATCATGTTTGATATCGGTATCTAGAATATAGTCCATCCATGTAATTCTAGATTACGATACCATATCTATTACGAATTTGAAAATTTAATTACATATCAAGGGAAATATTAGTTGGGAATTTGAATCACTGTTTTCAACATTTTGGTATCGCTGTGTAGTATCTACAAGATGGCAATACCTTATACCATTACGAATGTGAAAAACTGATGATAGATGAACGGAAAAGTTAATTGGAAATTTCATTCGCGGTATCAATAATTCTTGGTATCGCTATCGAGTATATACTCCATCCGGTTATTACTACATGGAGAAAATATGTATGATTATAAATGAGGAAACTGTATTACGGACAAATGGAACCAACATTTTTGGTATCGCTATCTAGTATATAGTACATTTGCGTGATATACTGGATGGCGATACCTTATACCATTATGAATGTGAAAACTTAGTGATACATGAATGGAAGAATCAATTGGAAATTTCATTCACTGTTTCCAAGATTTTTGATATCGCTGTCCAGTTTATACTCCATCCGGTTATTACTAGATACCGATGCCATATATGATTACGAATAAGAAAGTTGTATTACAGAGGAATCGAAATATGAATCGAAAATTTCAAACGTTGTTTCCAATCTTTTTTCTTTTTTTGCATCGGATCTAGTATATATTTCTCCCCAGGGTCCTGGTACGCAAGTGCAAGGTACGGGTTTGGCGAACCCGCGGTGCCCGAGCTGGAAACTTGTGAGCGCCGCAAGTTTCCCACACCGTAAACTCCTACCATGCTTCAACGTAGTGTGCCTAGGAGAATGGGGATCTTAGCTTAATCGCCCGGATCGCGAGAACGGTACAAACCTCTATAAAAACAACCTCAACTTCAAGGTCAGAGACGTGCCGTGGAGGTGCATGAGTGAGAGGCAGATCACTCGCTAGCGTGCAACCTCAGGGGCACCTGCGCACCCCTGTTGTATTAGCATTTCCTCTTATATTGTATTAGCATTTCCTCTTATATTAGTTACACTCATGTGACCAAAATTTAGGCCTTCCCTAAAACCAATAAAAATACCTGCAGTACGGGTGTGCCGCAGGCTAATATAAATACATCCAGTTCTAAGAAGTGGGTGAGGATCGATAGCCCCCCCCCCTTCTCAGTTTTGAGGTTGAAAGTAACAGAAAAGTATCTTAGTTAGCAAACGCTTTTGTGATAATGGAAAGGATAGGAGGAACATTCGACAAGGTGTCACCCTTCTATATTTCAAAGGGTGTAGAGGGTTTTGTAGGTAACCTAAATTCTATCAACAAACTGAGGAACTGGTCGCTGCTGCTGGAAACATCTACCAGTAAGCAAGCAACCAAACTACTTAATTGTGAGAAGCTCGGGGAGTTCGCCGAAAATTACTCCATAAGTCCAGTAATAGTAGCAAAGGCGTTGTCACCTGCCGGGATATCATGGACCTAGGAACAGACAACTTCTTAACGAATGGAAATCTGAAAAAGTGATCGAGATACGTCAGATCACGCGAGGGGTAAATGGCAATCTTGAAAAGACTGCAACCTTCGTCCTAACGTTTGATACTCCAGTATTGCCCAAGAATATCAAGGCCGGATACCTAAGCCTGAACGTCCGTCCGTATGTCCCGGATCCAATGCGGTGCTTCCAGTGCCAGCGGGTAGGGCATAAGACGGCGTCATGTAAGGGTAACCCCACTTGTGGTAAGTGTGGCAAGGGTACTCATGAACCAGGTGTTAGTTGCATGCTGCCGCTGGCTTGCATCAACTGCTCCGGGTCGCATGGAGTAGGGAGTGTCAAGTGTATCTTGAAGAGCGCAAGATACAGGAGCTGAAGACCAAAGAGCGGATTCCTTACTAGGAAGCAAAGAAGAAGGCCAAGCAGCTAGGCGCTCCTGTATTCACAACTAGCTTTGCTAAGATGGCTTCAGCTCCCATCAGGAAAGAAAGTGTTGCTACGGAGACGTCCGTTGCAGACACGAGCACAAGCACAACGTGCTTATGTCAGTGTAAATTCTGCGCAAAAGCCGACAAGGTCGTAACATCCAAGGTCATGGACATCGGTAGCAACATGACTGCCACCTCGATCCCTCAACCAGCAGCTTCAAAGGCCCCACCAGCAGTAATAGTCAAGGTAATGCCCCTCCTATTCCACCACGTACAAAGACCCCAGTAGCAATACCATCTGCTACCAGTGGAAAAGGTGACCAGAAGCTCCGTGGTCCAAAATTTAAATATACGGGCCCGACTCAGTTTGTCAAATCGCCCTCTTTGTCCCCTCCCAGAACATCTACTAATAGGGAGAAGACGGGGAGGAAGATGCAGCGGCAGCGAAAGAAGAAGCGTAGTAATGCCTTGGAGGAAAACAATGAGTCGGGAAGTTCAGTCTCATCTTCAGAGCAGGCGGAGACTGAAATGCTGGTGGACGAACCTGGTCCCGTTCCTCAGCAAAAAGTGCACCCGGAACGACCCAATTGTGGGCGGGTGATACTAAATCGGTAGGATTGCTCCCATACCTCAATGGAACATAAACTGTTTGGCTCACAAAGAGGAGTTACAACTCTCTGCACGGTCTTATCCTTTGTGTCTCTGTCTCTAAGAGACACATTTTAGACCATCAAATTAACCTGTGCTAAGAGACCGGAAGGATGATATCGAGGGTGATCGAGCAAAGGGGGGAGTGGCTACGAACCTGTTGCTCTCACCTCTATCCTACAGGCAATAGCTGCCAGAATTCATGCACCGGTACAATTAACAGTATGCTCCTTATATCTGCCGCCAGCGTTACCAGTTGATTTCGTTGAACTGAATGATTTATTGCGGCAAATTTCTCGGCCTTTTTTCCTGTTAGGAGACTTTAATGCGCACAGTGCGCTTTGGGGTTCGACCACCGATTGCCCCAGAGGTCGGGGAATTTGTAGATTACTGGAGCGAGAGGATGTATGCGTCCTTAATACCGGTCAAATGACGCACTTCAGTACGGTTACCGGTACGTCCTCTGCCATTGATCTTTCTCTTTGCTCTCCTTCACTAGCGGACTCCATGCACTGGGAGGTGGATCGTGACCTTCATGGAAGCGACTACTTCCAAATATGGCTGCACGTAGAGCATGAACACTTAAGAAAAACTATCAATCACAAATGGAATTTATTTGATTCCATTTACATTTGACCCAGCATCTAGAGGCTAAACTGGGCCGCTAATCTTCCCTTAAGACCATGTTTGAAAAAACAAATTATGTTAATAATACTATTAATGTAAATAATCCCATAAATCTGGTAGCAACCAAAACAGGAAAAAGTTACAGTTGAATATCTAATCCTAATAAATCAGCACTACTAACTACACTAAAACAACACTAAAAAAATGGAAAAATAAAATGTACTCCTAATCCTACTCATTGAACTAGGTACTAAACAGTTCTTTGACTGTCCAACTTGTGAATGAAATCTCATTATTATCCTCACATCCAGGTGGCTGGTCGAAGGGCGAGTGTGTGACGTGAGACCATAGCTCTCATTCCTGGTATCGACTGCGGTGGAGACTCCACCTCTTCAGGAAACTGCCCTCCTGGAATACATGAAGTACTTCAGCAGTCACTCAGAAGTGAGATTCCTCTGGAAAACTCAGAGGTGACTACGGCAGGTCATGATGGATGTCTACATCGGTTTCCGCCCTCAGCTTTCTTCCGCTCCAGATATTTCTGCTTTTCAATTTGAGAGGCTATTTCCACACTTTCATTTAGAAAGTGCCATAGTCTCTCTGAACGCAGTATATCAAAAATCCTCAGACCATGTAGCTGTTGTTGCTGAGTGATTCTCATATTTGCTGTTGTTCTGCATGCCCACACCACGTGCTCTGGTGTGCTTTCCTCACCACACTCGCACTTACTAGATGGTGTAAGTCCACGTTTGTTTAAGAAGCTTCTGTATGGTCCATGGCCGGTAATGTATTGGATTAACCCTGGAGAAGGTTGTAAGAATTTCATGATGATTCGTTCAGCTACAGATGGAAACATGACATACATTCTACGACCAGTTTCACTAGTGTCCCACTCATTTTGCCATTCCTCAATCAGTACATTCCACAATTCCTTTTTTGTGCATACTTCTTTTCCAGCTATTCCACCACCTTGTCCATCCTGTTCTTTCTCAGCCAATACATTGCTCCTCGTCTCCTCACTTCTAGATCCAGGGGCAGTACTCCTGCAGCTACTGCTAGAGCTGCTGTTGAAGTTGTGCGATATGCACCGGTAAGCCTGATGAGTATCGTTTGTTGTAGCCTCCGGATTTTCTCCCTCAGTTTAACCTTTGTGAGGTGCTTGGCCCAAACGCTCGCAGCGTAGCCTACAATGGATGCAAGTATCACATTATTGTTTACTGTCATTGCCAGGACACGAATTTGAAACTGTCTGTGAACTATGATTGTATTCATAGCTCATAAAGCTCTTCCGCAGACCTCCTCCAAGTGGGCTCGAAAGTTAAGACTCTCATCCAGACACAGGCCCAAGTATCTGCTTATGGGACTCCGGCGTATTTTCGCATTACCTACCCTTATAGTAGGATTTCGTTTAAGTTTTTTCTCTTTTGAAAATACCATATAGTTTGTCTTATGTAGAGTGAGTTTCAATTTCACTTCGTCATACCACTTCACAAGAATTTTAAGCACTATCTCACTTTTCGCTTCGATTTCAGCTATTGACATCCCTTCCACGAGGAGAAGAAGATCATCTGCAAAGGCAACCAGTCCCTTCAATTCAGGTGTCCGTTAAAGAATTTCCAGTAATGGTTCGAATGCAAAATCCCAAAAGATAGGGCCGCAGACAGATCCCTGGGGGCAGCCGTTATTTATTTCTCTTTTGATTTTGTCGTTAGGGCATCTCATGGTAACAATTCTATGCTTGCAGTAATCTCTCAGGCTGTAGTACAGCCGCTTTGGACAGCGGATTTTCCGGAGTCTTGCAAAAAATGCTGGCCATCACAAGTTGTCGAAAACCCCCGAAATGTCAACAAGGACTCCCACCACATATCACATATTTCTTTTCTGATCTTTCGACTATCTCGATGGCTCGGTTTATTGCATCCTCAGTCGATGTTTTTGTCCTGAAACCATACTGATTGGGATTCATACCAATGAATGTTCTAAAGTCCTGAAGTTTTCGACACAGTACTTTTTCCTGTACCTTCCCCATCACGTTTAGTAGGCAGATTGGGCGGTATGATTTCGGCATGAGGGGATCTTTATCGGCACCTTTCTTAAGTAATACAACTTCACCACGCTTCCAGATGCTTGGTATTCTTCCTTGCCTGAGACATTCGTTGAATAGTCTGCACAGAATTGGAGCTACATCCAAGATCATCTTTTGTATCACTTCAGCTGGGATTCCGTCTGGTCCTGGTGCTTTTCCCACTCTCAGAGAATTAATTGCTGATACTACCTCGTCCAGCGTGATATCACTCTCCCTTAAATCACTCCCATAGGGCTGCCACATTTCGCGATAGAGCTCATCTTGTTGTTCACTGTTCTCCCCTAGTGTGTCATGCGGCAGTAGGCTGTTCAACATCTGGTCCACTGATTCCTTCCAGTTAGTTGTAACTGTACCGTCTTCTCTTCTAATTGAGGATAACGTTGTGGGAGGTCGTATTTTTCCAGCGGCTAATTTGTAAGGATTCACTTTCAGATTTTTTTTTCACAAATGCTCCCCATCTAGTCTGTCTGGTAGTTAGAATTTTTTGCTTGTAATCTACTCTCATTTGCCTGTATCTGGCAAGAGGAAAGTCTTTTTCTTCAGCTACTCGGTTCCTTTGGTAGGCTTTCCTAGCTT
>JARYHS010008074.1:25008631-25132014 GCA_031002005.1 Vandiemenella viatica | reverse complement strand
CTGGCTTCCCGCTGGGAAGTGCTTTCTGTCACTGTGGGGGCCATACTCACATGTCTGCGACACGATGAACTGCTGGCTCTGCATCCAGACGGCTGTCAGCTGTGCGGCGCGGCAGCCTGCTTACCACAGCGCAGCGCGAGGCGGCTGCCTGCTTACCACAGCACAGCATGACGCGGCGCGCACGCGGTGACGCGGACCGAACGCCGTGACGCGGCCCGGTGGCGAACCGATGACGCGGCGGTATTGTGGAGTCTGAAGCACAACTGTTCGCTGAGCACAAGCCGTATGCTTACGTGACCACGAAAACTAGCGCCATTTATTCACTGTTTGTACAGAACTTCACACCACTGCACTCGCGGTGCTATGTGTACTTTACTAGTCGTTATGTCGTTTCTGATATCCGTATCGATATGATATTCCACACGAAAACGGCATTAATCGCGGGAGCGACGCGGCAGTGCGACAAGCGCGGTGGTCATCATACTCTACAGTCACAAACGGAATGTTAGCAGAGCTGATTGGCAGCTCTATTGCGGTTCAGTCACACTCCAACAGTGTGAGAATATTGACGAGAAGATGAAACACTTCAGCGAAGTGTTCCACCAGGCGGCTGATATCGCTCATTTGCTGCAACATTGACATAACTCAAAAACTTCAATTTTACAGGAGGATCAGTTCAAATGTTTCATGTCTAATAACTTTATGCATTCACTAGAAAAAAACTTATATCTATGTTTTCAAAGAAAGAACACAATGTAATAGAAGAGAAAATGTACAGTATCAGCTGCAGGTCACAGGGAGATTTCTTTTATATCCTTACAATCATCCACATTTTGAATTATGACATTCTTGCTGCAATTAATGTTTTTATATCATGGCATAAGATAAAATGTGTCGTTTTTGGAATAGAAATTAGTGCAAGACAGTAAATGTTTTTTTTTTTTTTTTTCAATTTGTAGTTATGACACACATTCACAATACCTGAAAATAATGGGAATTTTGGTTTGGTAAGCAACAATTTCATCAAAAGATTCTTTATCTAATTTTCTAAATTTCTCGAGAAGAAAATACAAATTTTAAAGAAAATATTTTTAAAAAAAAGAAACTATAATGAGAGCTTGTATAAGAAAAAACAATAATTTTATGGAAAAAATCAACAAAATTATTTTCCAAACAAGGAACATTGTGTAAAAAAAGTAATGACTTAATATTTTAATTCAGTCAGATTATAAAAATATTTTAATCATCATGAACACTCAAGCTATTATTGTAATTATTAGCATCAGAAAATGTTAGTTCAGTCTCAAACGTTATCACATACAGGTAATTTTGGTTCAGTCTTGTTACATTTAGTTAATTAGCTTCACAAACCTTACAACATATCATAGAAAGATTTATAAAAGCTTGGTATCTTACGAAATAAGCCTAGGAGATCTTCCGTCTTCTTTTGAGAAGTACCCGGTCTTGAATTAAATGCTGGGTTTAAAGTGATATCTGAGTCACAACTTTTCTTCTTCCTTTTGATTATTATTGCCTCTTTAAAGTCTTCTGCATATGAGTATTTATAAAAAAACAGAATTTGGAGAATCCCTTACGACTTTAAGCATCTTTACTTCTGATAATTTGAATGCTATCATGTTCAGAGGACCTATGTCTCCGGTCAGAGCTTTAATGTCATAGAAATCTTTGTAACATAATTCTTTGACATGGAAAGGTTCTCCGGTTATTTTGCCGATCGAATTGTGGAGATGAAAGAATCAGGAGTATACAACAGTCCACTTCTGATAATGCGCTTTACCATTCTCTCTATCAATGAGTGAACAGAATCACATTCATTCTGAGAGTGGCCTTTAACAAAGAATTTGTGTGTAATTGATTTCAGGCCTAAATAACGTGTGGCGTATAAGTAAAGAGCAAGCATAAATTTATTTTTCTGCTGCCCTGCACAGTTGTCTGAGTAAAATATAACATCTGCATCTTGTTTTGTGGCAGCAATCTTTTTCAGATAAAGAAGGACACATGTACTTAATTCATTTGTACCACGATGGCCGTTTGCTTCATCCCACACAAAACAATCACATGTATTGCTCTTCAAGTCATACATAGTGAAATTGAAAACATTTATTTTGGATGTATAGTAGAATAGAGAAGCATCCCCTTTAGGAAGGTGCATTACAGCCTCTAGATCATAAACAACCACCACAGCATTTGAATTTTCTTTGTCTGTTTTTTTCCCCTCTCTTGACAATTGCTTTTCGATAAGATGTTGGTTAAATTTTTCTTGTAACTTCTGTTTCTCTTTACTGTCTGCATTTTCAAAAGCTACGCAAGTTTCACATAAATCTTTCTTCGGAACGAAAAATGAAATATTGTATTCTTTTTTAAATATTGTATAAAATGAAGTATAGTTGGCAAAAGGTAACTTCTTTTCTTTGCAGACAGCCACATAGTCCTTGTGGATGTCTGCAATTGATTTGCTTCCATCAATGAAGAGCCTCGTTGTATTTGCACTTAGGTAATTACTTTCAGTTTTCGGTATCGAATCTATGTGCTGCCCCACGCTTTCCCTTACCATTGAATCTAAAGATTTTTGGTCACCATGTTTACCTCTTCTGTCAGGTTCCAATAGAACATTAGAAAGTTTATTTTGTTTTTCCAACACGGTACGAATTGGGCAGTCATTTATATCTAAGGTTGTTTTGAAGAACAGCTTACACACTCGAATCCTTTGGTTGTTTGATTAAAATAAAAAGCATTATTGTTTTTACGTTGACTTTCATAAAATATTGCTTCTTTCCTTCTCTTTTTATTTTGGTTTGATTTTAACTATTTCCTTAAAATAAAAGACTTAAAAAAAGTAAAAACCTCGGCATTGAATTAGAAAACTCTTTTTAATTGTTAACCGCATATTATTATCCTAATGTAGATAATTAATTAAATGTGAGCATTCTTTCAATTTTTTAAAAAATAAGTGTCCCATTTAGCGTTAATAGTAAAATTTTAGTGACATAAGTGTGAATCATAGAAGACGAAAATTATATTGGAGGAGAATATTCCATGCAAGAACGTCATATCGTCTCAAACCACAAAGTGTAGACTAAGTTTATGCAGTATGGTATTTTGTAATAACGTCATAACTCAAACTAATCCAACGACAAACAAGGTGGCTTGCATCAAGAACGACACATTAAGGAATAAAACTAAAGGCATTTAAGCAGATTATTTGAAAAAGAATGTCACAATTTGATATAATACATTATTGAACAAATGTAAATATAACGGGAATAATCTTACCCTTTACACAATATCGTCATAAACAAAAATACGTCGTTCTTGAAGAAACTTGTCACTATGTTACTTGACAATAGCAAAAACTCAACTGATATATGACAGTATTGTGAATAAACTGGAGGGCGGTCTGTTGAGAAACAATAATGACATAACGTGCTCTCTCTCGGCGAATAGTTGAAGCTGAAATATGTCGTTCTACAAACTAAAAGTATACACGAAAATGGATCATCCCTTGGTCATAACTCAATAAAGGTCATTTTTTAGTTATGTCACTGTTGCAGCAAATGAGCGATATATCCATGCCTAGGAACTCAGGAGCGCTGCGAAAATGCCCGTACCTGGGTGGAATGATGAATGTTGTTCCACCATCCAGGACCGGAGTCGGTACCTGCGCCGTGTCAGGTTGCACCCAACATCCGACATTCTCGCGGCGGTCATAGTTTCTAGAGCTAAGGCGCGTCGGGTGATTAAGGAGAGCAAGAGAAGGTCATGGCAGAACTTTGTAAGCTCCATTAACCGATCCACATCATCGGCAAAAGTATGGGAGTCAATCCGCCGTATATCTGGTAGGTACTCTCGATCGCCAGTTTCTGGATTACTGGATCAGGGGCGTGTAGTCACCGACAAGCGAAGCATAGTGCAGCTAATGGCAGAGTCGTTTCCTGCTATTACTTCATCTGCCAAGCTGGAACCTCGGTTTCAGCACCGACGAACCTAAGCTTCGACTCGCCGGATTTTCAGGCGTACAGTACCGCTTTCACAATTTGGGAGTGTGAGTCTGCCTTAAACAGGACCCGACCTGATCCAGTACCATAAGCTGAGGCATCTTAGCAAAGGTGCTAAAGAGTACCTTTTAAATATTTTTAACGATATATGGACCGGTCGACCCTTCTCTAACTCATGGAAAGTAGCAACGCTAATCCCAGTTTTAAAATCCGTGAAGGACAAATTGTTTCCAGGTAGTTATCATAGTATTGCCTTGACTAGCTGCGTCGGGAAGACACTTGAGCGGATGGTCAACCGCCGCCTTGTGTGGTGTCTCGAATCCCGAAACCTATTGAGTCGCTTTCAGTGTGGATTTAAGAAGTTTCGTTCCACCTTGGATAACCTGATCCTGCTGCAAGCGGCAATACAGGACGCCTTTATTCACAACCAACATCTTGTCGGCGTGTTTTTTTTATAGACAAGGCCTACGATACTACCTGGCGGTATGGTATTTTAAAACATCACGATGAGTGGGGTTTTAGGGGAAACCTGCCCCGTTTTATAGAGTCGTTTTTATTTCAGCGTTGCTTCCGGTACCGAGTCGGTAGGAAAGTGTCAGATGTTTTTATCCAGGAAATTGATGTTCCTCAGGGTTCAATTTTAAGTGTTATTCTTTTCGCTATTGCGATTAATAGCATGTCAACTGAATAAGGAGTCCGATACGGTACTCCTTATATGTTGATGAATTTTTTAATTTTTTGTGCCTCATCTAGCCTGAGAAGTGCAGAGCGGCAGTTGCAACTCGCGCTGAACAGGCTGGATGAATGGTCAATACACACCGGTTTTCGTTTCTCTGCCGAGAAAACCTGGTGTCCCCGCAGGGGCCTGGTACGCAAGTGCCAGGTACGGGTTTGGCGAACCCGCGGTGCCCGAGCTGGAAACTTGTGAGCGCCGCAAGTTTCCCACACCGTAAGCTCCTACCATGCTTCAACGACCACCGTAAGGCGTGGCGGTGGAACGTTGTGTGCCTAGGAGAACGGGAATCTTGGCTTCATCGCCCGGATTGCGAGGACGGAACAAACCTCTATAAAAAACCCTCAACCTCAAGGTCAGACACGTGCCGAGGAGGCGAATGAGTGATGAGGGAAATCACCCGCTAACGTGCAACCTCAGGGGCACCTGCGCACCCCTGTTGTATTAGCATTTCTTTCTATATTGTTTTTACTCGTGGGACCAAAATTAAGCCTCACAATAAAAACAAAAAACCCTGCAGTACGGGTGTGCTGCAGAATAATCAAAATACACCCAGTTCTAAGAAGAGGGTGAGGGTTGATAGCCCCCCCTCTTCTGAAAGTAATAGTAACAGAAAATTTTGTTCGCTTGTGAATGCTTTTATAGTTATGCAACGAGTGGAAGGATCTTTAGAAAAAGTTTCACCTTTTTATATTTCTAAGGGTTTAGAGGGTCTGGTAGGGACCCTAAATACCATAAAAAAGCTGAGGAACGGGACGCTGCTGCTGGAAACAACTTCCAGTAGGCAAGCTACCCAACTCCTGAACTGTGAGAAGCTCGGGGAGTTCGCCGTCACCTGCGAACTCCACAAATCCCTTAACAGCAGCAAAGGCGTTGTCACCTGCCGTGACTTAGTTGACATAGGGACCGAGGAACTCGTTGAGGAGTGGAAGGAACAGAAAGTGGTCGAGGTACGTCAGATCACTCGAAGGGTAAATGGCAGTATTGAAAAGACTGCCACCTTCGTCCTGACGTTTGACACTCCAGTACTGCCAAAGAACATCAAAGCAGGGTACATTAATTTGAACGTCCGTCCGTATGTTCCGGACCCGATGCGCTGTTTCCAGTGTCAGCGGTTCAGACATACGATGGCGTCATGTAAAGGAAAACCAACCTGTGGTAATTGCGGGAAGGGCGCACATGAGCCGGGTGTTAGTTGCACGCTCCCACAGGTGTGCGTCAGCTGCTCCGGGTCACACCCTGCCTGGAGTAGGGAGTGTCAAGTGTATCTTGAAGAGCGCAAGATACAGGAGCTGAAGACCAAAGAGCGGATTCCCTATGGGGAAGCTAAAAAGAAGGCCAAGTCGCTCGCCGCTCCAATTTTCAGAACTACTTTTGCTAAGATGGCTTCAGCTCCCGTCAGGAAGCAGAGTGTTGCTGCCCAGACGTCAGTTGCAGACATGAGCACTAGCACAACGTGCTCATGTCAGTGCAAATGCAGTGCAAAATCCGCTAAGATCACAACATCTAAGACCGCGGACGTTGGTAGCAACACGTCTGCGTCCTCGACCACACCAGCAGCAGCGAAGAAGGATCCACCAGCACTGATAGCGAAAACAACGCCACCTCCAATACCACCACGTGCTGTCACGGTGGTAGCATTGCCAACTGCTACAAGTGAGAATGGAGTCAATCAGAAGATCCGTGGCCCGAAGTTTAGACTGACGGACCCGACACACTTTGTGAAATCCCCCTCTTCGTCCCCTCCCAGACTACCAAGTAGTAAGGAGAAGAAGGGGAAAGGGGCGAAGAAGAAGCAGAAGAAGAAGAAGAACAGCCAGGAGTCAACTGAGTCGGAGTCGTCTGACTCTTCGGAGCCAGAAGAAATAGAAATGCTGGTGGACGAGCCTGATCCCGTTCCTCAGCAGGCAATGATCGAAGACCCACCCGAACCGAGGCGGGTGAAACCAATTTTAGGCAGATCGGTCCAGTTTTAAGACTGATGGGTGACCTCTTTACAGTCACCCAATCGATATGCATGATTTTTATTTTTTGTATTGTTATTATTCATGTCTGTCTGGCCAATATACAGCCAGCAAGACATGTAGTGTTTTTTATCCTCTTCTGAACCTGTTTGGCCCCTTTACAGCCTTACAGGTATTGTACAGTTTTAAGTCATTGTGGTCGCTTTAAAGCCACATCTGATTTTATTACTTATTTTATTAGCTGTCTGTATGGCCGACCCCTTTACAGTCGACTAGGCAGACAGTATTTTAGTACTTTCTTAATTCACAGAGGTAGCTGGTAATAGGGCGCTAATGACCCCACTATTGATGCACCCTAATGGAAGTAGCCAGCGAGTTTCCTTTATCATTTAACCTGGTTGGCCTTTTTACAGTGAACCAGTTACTTTTGCCTTTAATTTCTTATGACCATTTTGCAGCGATCGTTTTAATACCCTTTTTAGCTGTCTGTATGTCCGACCTCTTTGTGGCCGGCGATGCAGTTGGCATTTCTTCCAGTATTTTAGTCTTGTTTTTATTTTCCCCGTCTGTGTGGTTGACCCCTTTACAGTCAGCCATGCGGGCGGTTTTTCTGTTGCCGTTTTAATATTTTAGTTTGCTTTACCTTCTGCGTAGCCGACCAAGTCACAGTCGGCTACGAAAATGATATTAAATCACGCTGTTAAACCAGGTATTAGTTAGGGCGCTAATAACCTAGATGTTGACGCGCCCTAAAGCCCCCCCAAAAAAAAGAGTTGGCTATGCGGACAGTATTTGTCCATATTTTTAATTTAATTTGCTCTCTGTCGGCCGACCCCTTTACAGTCGGCCACACAGACGGTTATTGTATTTTATGCCACATTGTCTCTCCAGGCACTAGTCAGGGCGCTAATGACCACGTTGTTGACGTGCCCTAAAGCCCTAACAACAACAACAACAACAACATAGGCAAGATCAGCTGCTACAACACTAGCCTAGTAACGAGCCAGTTGCGACCAGTCAGGTTACATAAGTATCACTGTACCTTATTTTAACTGTGACAAATAATATGAATGAAAAGATATGTCACTTGGCTTTGAATCCCTCTACCTTCCTTTCTCCCTCTCCCCCTCCACACACACACACACACACACACACACACACACACACATACATACGTTTCCCTGTTGAGAAATAATTTGAAAAGTCCATTTCGCTTTCTCTTCACATTGTTTGCGTTTTTTTTGGTAAGGTGTTTGTGCGATTATTTAGCTAAGGCCGTAACACCTTCAAGCAAGACTGGAAGTTTTCGTAGTTCTCATGCCTTCTTCATCTTTTCCATTGTCCTTTTAAGACCTTGAACAATTTCCCAATTTCTGATCGAAGAAAGATGAATAGCTCATCAGTTTCTTTTTCCGAATCTTCCTTCTTGTTTTTCTTCTTTTGATGAGTTTTCTTTATAGTGTTTTGATCCTCTCTTGTAAGGGCATTTGCATATTTGTGGGAATGATGGTAGTTCTTGGTCGAATCGTCCTTGGTTGATTCCTCCTTCCTTTAGTCTCCTCTTTTAGTATTCCTTTTTTTTTTTATTTGTGATGTGTTTCCCTTTCACGTATTTCCTGAGGGTGGTTTAGTTTCTTCATTATTGTCTTGTTTTTTATTTGTGTGAGGTGGACATGGAAGATTCTGATACTGAGGTCATCCACACCAAGAAGCTGCATGATCACCTAGGCAATTGGCACATTTTACTTTTTCACACTTAACACAGTGGCTTGGCGGGTAACAATAGTTTGAGGTGCGCCCATGCCTTTGGCATTTTGTGCATTGTGGTGGGCCATTTTGAGATGATAGTGTTCCATTTTTACTCTTATATAGAGGATTTAACATTCATTTTAAATTCAGTCCGCAGATTGTCTGCTTGGCAACGTTACTGTGGAAGTTGAGAAAAGGATGAGATCCCTCATCTCTTGATTTCTCTTTTTGAATTGATGAACGGATTGGACTTCATAACCATTGTCTCTGAGGTCTTCTTAAATTTCATCTGTTGTTACGGAGGGTGGTAACCTTTTAATAACAACTTTAGTAACCTGTCTTCCTTTATCTGTTTGGCCAGTCTTGTCCCAAAAATTTTGGGCAGATAGGCCTAGGTTTTAGATTGGATTGGTGGCCTTTTAAAACCACCAATCCATGTACTGTTCTTAGTTGTGACCTTGTTTATTTGGCTGGTCCTGTTAAAGCCAGCCTAATAGTTCATTGTTTTAAACTGGTTGTAACTTTTACAGCCAACCAGTCAGTGTATGTTTTTTACACTTTGTGGCCCGTCTACAGCCATAGTTTTAGTTTCATATCTTATTTTGCCGTCTGTGTGGCTGACCTCCTTACAGTTGGTCATGCGGACAGTATTTCTGTCAGTATTTTATTGTGCTGTCTCCGTGGCCGACCTTTTTACTGTCGGCCACAGAGATGGTAATTTTGCCAAGTTGTCACTCCAGATGCTAATAACCTCACTGTTGACGTGCCCTAAAGCCCAAAGAACAACAGCAACAACAACATTTGTGCGTGTATGATGCCTATCGGAAGTGTTGGTATGTATCCTTGGTTATCACCGCAAGGTATCTGCGTACAGACACAACCCTACACTTGTACTTGGAAGTTCCACTCCACTTGGGAATGGGCCATGAAGCAGTAATTCTCTTAAACTAGGGGGATAAAATACAAATTTCCAGGTAGCCCATACCCTATCTAGGGCCAATTCCACAACCGACCAATCAGGCCACAAAGGTGCAAGGCTCAATAGTACGCTTGCTACGAAATTGCTCTGCTCACTGTTAGTTACCCCCTCCATCTCTTAAAGATTTTGGTAAGTTAATCTCATTTGTAGGAAATAATCAGCTATGTTTTATTGTTTTTAATATTTATTAACATTTTTACAACTGCTTTAATTGATTTCCGTACATATTTCCACTCTCAGTTTTCACAGATTTAAAACATCTGAGTGTACATTGTAATACAGTTTATTATATACATACATAAATAAAAAGTAAATGCCCAGTGATATGGAATCTGTTGCTACATGACGAGTATAGAACAGTATTGTAAATCACAGTCAGGTTATTTGTGTTATGAAATGCAAATAAAAGAACTATATATTAACTTCATTATTAATATAAACAAGGAAAGTTAGAGGAACCATTGTTTACCACAGGATGGCACAGAAACAGAAGAAATACAAACTTCTAGCAACATTTAAATTTTTGGGGTTTAAACCTCCCAGCAGCAGGTTATTGAGCACATAGGTTGGGAGTCAAACAGCAACTAAATGGCACAAAACTATGTTGTTGGGAGAAGTTGAAACTGGGGCAACAATATAAGAGAAAGGAAATATCTTTAATGCTGTATATGTGACCTTAATTAAATACAGACAGTATCCCTGATTATCCTTGTAACTTTTCTCAAGGCTTCATGTAAGATTAGCTGCTTCCAGTCCCAATAATGGAAGAAATTTCATCACCTGGTACTTGAATTAGTAGAGGTACTACTACTATTGACTTCAATCCAAAAGTTGGATTGGTCCCCACATGGAAGGTATGATTGCCCCAGTTAGAATGACCCATTTCTTTCTTTCATGTGTCAATATGTTGTATGTATATAGATGAATGATGGTAAATGTAGTTTGTTGTTTGTGTTGTGTATATGAAAATGAAGGAAGGACAAAGTTGAAACTAGATCCCAGCCCAAATGTTCTCCCTCCAAACACACTACAGAGATGTTTGAGTTTTTAACCAGGATTTTTGTACACAATCTGATGACTATAAATTGTGCACCATCACTTCTTGTATGATTTGATCCCAAATTGTGAAAATTGTTTCAACAACTGGGGCTCAAACCTGCTAACCCTCTGGCAGATGCATGACAGCATCAAGGTGTCACAAAGACCAAATGTAATAGAGTGAGCAGTTGAGTGGTAATGGTGCACTGTTCTTAATCACAAACTTACACTCCAAAGGTAGTCGACCATCTCCATCTCTCCATAGTTTATATACAAGGGCTGTCAGCACTGTCAGTAGCAATTCATCTATTTATATATATTGGTATATTTTGGAACAAGTGGTAGAATCTAAATTTGATCACTCCCTTATTTCATTCTGGCACACAATACTATACTGGGAAAGACTACTGGAAACCATCCCAATGCAAACATTTCCCAAGAAGCTGATGTGGAGTTTGTTATCTGGGGGTACAGAATTGTACTATTAGTTACCACAAAAGGCAAATAACATGGAAACATGTCTCACACTAAGTGCATTCAAGTGCATTGTCTATCCGAAATGCCATGCACCTTAAAATTTTTTGTATAATATGTTTCATCAAAATGTCTGTCTGTTACATCAATGTGATATCATTAGGAAACTCCTTGTTCAACTGTCTGATCAAATCTATTTTACCTTGAGGTAACTGTCCAATATCTAAGTTGTAGTAAGAATTTATAGCCCCAAACATTTGGATTATTGATGAGAATCAGATAACTAATAAATAGAATTACTGGTTACTTATTGTAGGAGAACAAAGAATGGGAAAATTAAAGCCTTTGAGGGGGGAAAATGCAGATTCAGAGTTCAGAAGGGAGCAGAATGGCGAAAATTGGTGGGGACCCAAATATAGCAGGGATTGACTGGGGAAGAAACAAGATTAGAATGACACCTTGAAATTGGTTAAAAAAAATAACACCACAACCTAAATTTGATCTTACCAAGCTACAGTCATCAGAAATCACCAAAAGGAGGGAGGAAATACCCACAAATAATTGGATAGAATTCAAAGACAAAATCACCTCATCGGCTAAAGAACAAATTCCATTAAAAAAGAAGGACAAGCACCCATAGTGGAACAAAGAATGCAACCAAGTAATAGAGTACAGGAAAATTACATACAAGAAGTATAGCGCTCACAAATCACTAGAAAACCGAACAGAACTCGATGAAAAGAGAAGACTACCCACAAAAACCCTCAGAAAAACAAGAATAAAATACCTCAAGAAACAATTGGATTCAATCGAAGAAAACTTCAGAAATTATAATGCTAGAGACTATTATAGAACATTTTCAAACAAAATTAAGGGCTCCTTCTCACAGATTCTTTGCTTTAAAAACGCAAATGCAAAATTGGCACTAACAACAGAGAAAACTGTGAACTCCTGGCTACTTACTTTGAGCAACTGCTAAATTGCCCAGAACCAACTGAAGGGTTCTCATAAAAATCAGAAGAAATCAATCCAGATTCACCAGCACCAACACAAGAAGAAATCAGGGAGCATATTCAGAAACTCAAAAATGGGAGGGCATCAGGAGAAGATGGCATAGTGGCGGAATTCCTGAAAAATCTAGGCCAAAGCTCACTCCAAGAACTAACCAAAATCATTGGACATTGTTGGGAGACAAATGAAATCCCAAAAGACTGGAAGTGCACTCTCATACTTCCCCTTCACCAAAAGGTGACCACACCAATGTGAACAACTGCAGAGGAATATCTCTACTATCAGTCCCCTACAAAATTCTCTCTGCTTGTCTCTGCAAAAGAGTACAAGAACAAATTGAACACAAAATTTGCGAATACCAAGCAGGCTTCAGACCTAACAGATCGTGCGCAGAGCAAATCTTTAACCTAAAAAACCATCCTAAAATACAGATCAATCAGGCACAAGAAAACCATATGTACCTTTGTAGACTTCAAGAAAGCGTATGACTCCATCGACAGGAAAAGCCTACTCAACATCCTCAAGAAAATTAATCAGTCAGACACTCACCAACACCACAAACAAAGTAAAATTCATGGGAGAACTCTCCAGAGAATTCTAGACAAAAACTGGCATTAGACAGGGTGACGGTCTCTCGCCAATCTTATTTAATATAGCCCTGGACATTAGAGAATGGGAGAAAACGAACACCCCAGTAAAACTAGGCAGAAACAGACTAAATATCTCATGCTTGGACTTCACAGATGATCTGGCTATTCTGTCAGAAAGTGAACAACAAGCCATCAAACAAATAGAATTCCTCAAAGAATTAGCAGAAAAAATTGGACTAAACATCTCCTTTGAGAAAATGGTTTTTCTTGGCACACAAACTGAACATAAAACACTGGACACAAAATATAAAAAAATCAACAGAGTCACCGAGTTTAAATACTAAGGTGAAATTATCAGTCCAACAGAACTCGAAAAGAAGGCACAACAAAACGGACTCAACAAAATGAAAAAGGCTTTCGGACAGACCTGCAACATCTACAACAAAAAGAACATAGGAATCCAATCAAAAATTAGTCACTACAATACAGTTATTAAATCCAATGCTCTATACGCCACAGAAACACTCGCACTAAACTCTAAGAGGGATATCGAGAACATCCAAAAAAGAAGAACGAAGAATAATCAGGAAAATTATTGGACCAACCAAAACAGAAGAAGGCTACAGACTAAAGTCAAACAAAACAGTAGAGTCCCACTCAAACATAGCCAACGACATCAGAAAACACAGACTAAAATTCTACGGTCTCATCTACAGGATGCCAGATCACATATTAACTAAGCAGATATTCAATCTCATGCAGCCATTAAAAATGCCTAGTAATGGGTTTGATCAAGTAAGACAAGACATGGAAAAAGCTAAAATCAAGAGTTCAGAAATCCTAGATCGCAAAATCTTCAGACAAAAAAAAAAAAAAAAATTACACGACTGGGTAGTCATGCCAGAAACCAAAGCCAAGAAGACCGTCACATGGACAGAAGAGAGAAAACTCACCTTCAGTAAACGGATGCAAGAATACTGGAATGGTAAAAGAAGCTCAGACAGAAAATGACTACATTTTGCCTGGTCTGTATTGGTCTATTCACATAAAATAAATAAATAATATAAAGGAGCAGAAATTTACATACACCTTAGCGAGGCAGAGAAGCTTTACACAAGTAAAAGAGCAAAACGCAGGGTGTCGAAACATGCTAGGTGTCTACCTAATAGAGCTTCAGCTTATAGAAGGAATAAGTGATTGTGAAACAATTTTGATTATTATAAAAGTATTCAGTAAACAAGTGGCCAAGAATGAATCTGCATGTAGCTATAATTATAGAAAATGCACTGATTTTGTTTTGGGGAGATACTTCACGGGACTAAGGCAGGTGTATAAAGGAAAGAAAGTTGGCCAATTTAATGAGATAATGAGCGTAAGATATGAAATGTTTATTTTGAAACAAAAAATAAAATAAAAGCACAGAATGCAAACTACAGTATATGGATGAGAAAACTTAGGACAGTGTTAAGAAAATAGAATGACAGATTAAGAAAACGGCAAGACCGTAAGCAATATAAGAAACAAATAAACTATTAACAGCAGTTAAGAAGAAAGCTCAGGATATATTCATGAAAAACATTACAGGTAGAGAAGGAACACTGCATTATGCACTAGAAACTGTGGGAAGGGGGAGGGGCCATTCAAAAAATCATGGATAAAGATGGGGGAAATGTTTTCAAACACAAAAAGGGCAGAAGTATTAACCATCTGGTTTGATGATATCATTAGCTATTTTCATGTATGGATACTAGTGAAAAACAAGAAACATTTCCATATAAATAAAGACGAACTAGCTAGGAAATTAGAAATAATTTTTATGAAAATAAATGGGCATCAGGAGCATGTTAAATAGTTTATGGAGACTGGTATGGATAGTATTACTTCATATATATTAAAAATAGATGGTATCAAATCATATCATGGATTGAGCCTGGAGATTAGATGCATAACAAAGGACGTGAAATATGCCATAGTATCACTGGTTCATAAAAAAGGGGAAACAAAAAGAGTTGAGAACTATTAACTGATTAATTTGATATCACTTGTAGGCAAGTTCATGGGAAATTTGATATTCAACCAAGTCAGGAACAAAAAAGGAAATGAGTTAGCAAATCAGTAACATGGATGCTGGAAAGTTTATTAATGAAAATATCAGTATTTTAGAAGCGTGGAAGGCATTTCAGGTAAAGTCTAGTTGATATAGGTATTTGACAAGATGAAATATTGTATGGTGGTAAATCAGTTAAACCATTGAAATAAATGAGACTGAGTATTGGTGTGTGGAATAATTCTTAAGAGGTAGGGAACAATATTCAATGTAGAAAATACTGTATCAAAAGAGGTGAGTGTGATAACTTGAATGTGAGGGGAGTTATTATATAATTTCAGCATTTGATAATAAATTCATTTAGGCAGGAAACATTGCGGAGATGGTAGCGTGAGATAAATCCTACCTCTATTGGAAAAGGTGATGTGAGATATGCCAGGAAAATGTCATACATGGCTTAGGTCAGTTCCTTGAGATTAGAACAATTTAATAATTAGTATCTTGAAGGAGCTGGATTGAGAGTCATGGAATACGGAAGGCATACAATTAGAATGTTGTTTGTATATAAACCTATATAAATACTGGGATTATCCATATAAATAGAAATGAGGAAACTATAAAATTTGTAATCCTTGGGACATTTAAAGGAACTAAGAAAGCTAAAAAAAGTTCAAAATGACCAGTGTAGATAATATTATTACAGATGCATTAAAAATAGAGGAATATGATACTGTACCATACATTGAAATATTGTTTAGAATGAATCTGGAGTCTTGCAGCTTACTTGAGGACTGGAAAAGAGTGATATTAGGGTTGAATATTACAGGCTGATTAGATTAACATCAGTGATAGGCAAAATGATGGAGAGAAAAATATGCAACTACAACAGAAATGTTTTTAAGGAAAGAAACTAGTTTGTAAATCAACAACATGGCTTTGGCAAAGGATATTCATGTGAATCTCAGATGGTGGGCAATTTGCAAGATATTTAGGATGAATTTGACAGAGGAGGCCAATTTGATAGTGTAGTACTATATCTTTCTAAGGTATTTCAAATAGTTAGCCATAAAATGGTTTTAAATAACTTGAAAACTATTGGTATGGATGAAAAAGTGACTGTCTGGGTATAAGAATTCTTAACAGGCAGAAAGCAAAGCAAGAGTAGGAAACACAGTATAAAAAGATGTGGAAGTCAATATGGGAATGCTGCAGAGAATTGTTTTGGGATCACTGCTATTTGTCATTTTAATGATTGATTGTGTTGATAATTTTCAGTCAAAATTTAGGTTTTTGGAAAATGACATAATGCAGGGTGATCTGGATAGAATATCTAATTGGGTGGGTCAACATGGAATTAAGATAAATGGAAAAAAGAGTTAACTTATTAGGTACACAGTTAAAAAATTAAAAGATGTTAATGATTAATTTAATTTCAGTGGAGCACATGTTCTGGTGGCAATTTCTTTACATACCATTTTTACCTTTCTAATTTTAGCCTCTACAAATTTCAACTTTAAAATCTTTCAGCATTTTTGGTAAATAATTCATCATTTACCTTGGTCAGTTATTCCAATCCCTGATTGCCTTACCTATGAAAGAAAATGTTCCCACACCCTTGTAGTCACGGTTATCTTTTCCCTTCCATGAACTACTACTAATTCTGTACACCAATATTTTTCCATGGCTCATCATCAATATATGCCTGGTATACTACAGTGACTCTCTTCACCCTCCTCCTTTTTTCTAGTGAATCCCATTCCAGCTCCTTTATCATATTGGTTACTAATTGTGTTCAGCTATAATTTGTTTAATTAATATTTTTTTAATTTTTTAATTAAATTTCAACGGAGCATACGCTCCAGTGGCAATATCCCTAAACCCCATCTTCTCCTTTTCCTGCACCCACCTACATTTTCCCTCTGCAAATTATAACTTCAAATTCTTTCAATGTTTTTTGTACATTATTCATCATTTCCCTTGTTAACTTATTCCAATCCCTGACACCCTTACCGAAAAAAGAGAATCTTCCCACACCCTTGTGCCTGAAATCCAGTGCCAGCTTGTGGTCACAGTCATCTTTTCGCTTCCATGCACTACTTTTTATACCTATACAATATCTTTCCATGCTTCATCAACCGTATACGCCTTGTACACTCCCATGACCCTCTTCACCCTCCTCCTGTCTTCTAATGAATCCCAGTCCAGCTCTTTTATCATACCTGTTATTGATTGCATTCTGTGATCATTTCCAGAAACAAATCTAGCAGCCCTTTTTTGCACCCTCTTCAACTCATGTATTTGATACTCAAAATGTGGATCCCATACTACACTACCATATTCAAGCAATGGTCTGACCAGTGTGTAGCAACTCAGTTCCTTTATTTCTCTGATACATCCTCCCATCATTCTCTCAAAGTGAATAATTTTGATACTTCTCCTACTGCCTGATCAATGAGTCCTGCCAAGCTGAATTTGTTAACAAATGTTTTTAACTGTGTACCTAATAAGTTGACACTTCTTTTTGCATTTATCTTCATCCCATGTTGATCTACGCGGCTAGCTATCCTGTCCATATCACACTGCAGCTGTTCACAGTCTTCTACCATTCTGCATTTCCTATCCTAACTTTTCGCTTTCTGCCTTCTAAGAATTCTTCTACCCAGCAAGTCACTTTTCCACCCATTCCAATGGTTTTACCTTATTTAATACCATTTTATGGCTCACTCTACCAAAAGCCTTTGAAACATCTAGACTACTCTACATCCTATATTATCATTTTGGCCTCCCTTCTCCATTTCATCTGAAATATCTTGCACGTAGCCTCCTAACTGGATTCAGATGATTAGCCTTGCCTTAAGCCAAGCTGTTGCTTAAAAACTATTAATGTTCCTCACATACATTTCTGATGTGGTTGCATATCAATCTCGCCATTAATTTACCTACTACTTATTTATTTATTTATCGTATGATTATTTAACAAGGTACACAACAGGAAATGTACATATCACAAGCTTGTACAATTTCATATCTCTAGATCTAATGTTTTAATCCAGGCAACTGTACTGATCGCCGCATCATGTATTTCCGCGATTGTTCCCTTGTAGTCCTGAAGAGGACAGTCAGAAACGATTTGATTGATTGTCTGTAAGGTGGCTCCACAGTCACATTTTGCAGAATCTACACAGCCCCATTTGTTTAATAAGTAGGCGCATCTTCCTTGTCCTGTTCAAATCTGATTGATGATTCTCCACTGCCGCCTGGGGATATCGAAACCTTGTAACATTACTGAGGGGTCGTCAACTATATTTTTATTGGCTACTGATGACTGCTCCAATTGAGTTGTCACCAGCTTGTTGATGTTAAAAGATGACTCTGTAAGGTTTATTGCTGTGCGCCAAGACGATTTTCTTGATTTCAAGCTTTGGTGTTTTGCTTGAATAATGTCTTGATGTATAGGTAGCTGAGGGTTCTTCAGGATATTTTTCCAGATGTTTAAGAGAGCTTCTGATCTTCTTAGTGCTGGGGGTGAGATGTTGCATAGCACTGTAAGCCATATGGTGTTCGTACTGTGAATTCATCCCGTAATTATCCTCATTGCCTGATTGAGTTGCACATCTATCTTCTTTGTATGGGCACTATTGATCCATGATGGGCAGCAGAATTCAGCAACAGAGTATGACAGAGCTAAGGCTGTGGGTCTACTACCGATGTCAAACTGTTTAGCCTATAATTTTTTACCCTATTTGTCACCCCTCATTTATGTACCAATACTGCTATCTCATTTTTCCAGTGCTCTGGTAAGCAGCAAGTATCGAGACTCAATTTAAATAATGTTTCAAGACAAGGTACAATGTCATCTTATTGTCTTTATGACATCTGTACTAATATTGTCTAAATCAGCCCCTTTATGCTTTATCAGCTTTCTTAGTTCCTTCATGATATCCTCAGTATGAATATCAAATTTTTAGTGTACTCATTTCTAACTGTGTGGATAAGCTCATACTCTTATTTACACCATCCCATTCTGGAATCATTTTTTCAAATAGTCTCACCAAACTAGTTGCTTAAAATCCCTGCTTTTTTTCAAATCGTAAGTAACTTTTACTCCATCCTTGTCTATAATTGTCTCAACACTCTCCTTTCCCCTCAGTTTTCTAACATAGCCTTAGAAATTTCTAGATGCACCATTAGTGGTCCCACTGCACCAATAATATTCTTCATAAACCCTTTGTAGGCCACCTTTTTTGCTTTTATTAATTCCTTGTTTAGTTGTTTCAAGTATTCCCTTCTGCCTTGGTATCTCTTAGCTCTGTTATGTTCCCTTGTCACCAACCTCTTTAGCTGCCTCACCTCCCCATTATAGTATGTAAGTTCAGTTCTCCTCTTCATTTTCTGTTTTGGAATAAATGTTTCTTCACCTTTTTTTATTTCCTTGAACTCTTGCCACTTTTACTCCACTGTACTTGTGATATCCTTCCATTTTTCCTTGAAATAGCACTTCATTTTTGTAACTTTGCTTTTTTAAATTGTATGTTTTTCCCCTTCAATTTTGGCCAGTGGTTCACTGAATCTTCTAATATCCATAAGAACTGATTCATAATGACTTAATACTTCAGTTACTTGACATCCCACAAGATTATTATTGATATCAGGAAGCTATCCAACATGTTTAATCCCCTTGTGTTCTGTTCTATCATGTGTGTAAAACCTCCTTCTCCTATTAAGGTAGTTGCAAATCTATGTTCTCTTGTATTATTAATCTTATTTCCTACCCAGTTTACAACTGGTAAATTTAAATCCTCAGCAATAATACCTAATGTACTCTCCTTTCTAAACTCTGAGTATGAATTTAGTTTCTGCCCAAGAGCCTGATCTTCATCATTCATTGATCAAATTTGGTAAGCTGCCAACACCCTGATTTTATTATTATTATTATTTACTACTGCAGAAATCTATAAACACCAGTGAACTGAAATACTCTTTTCTAAGCAGTATGAAAACCCCTCCATCAATTGCTTCTCTATCTCTGGAATACACTCTAGAGCAATCTGGAAAAACATCATTGTCTAGTACTACTTCTTTTAACCAAGACTCCATATCTGTAGTTAATAGTTATTCATATATCTCTATTAAGTTTGCAAATTCTATTACTTTGTTCATTATACTTCTAAAGTTCACCAGTAACACTCTTATTACTGGCTTTATGCTATTTTTGCCAATTCCCCGCAGGGGCCTGGTACGCAAGTGCCAGGTACGGGTTTGGCGAACCCGCGGTGCCCGAGCTGGAAACTTGTGAGCGCCGCAAGTTTCCCACACCGTAAACTCCTACCATGCTTCAACGACCACCGTAGGGCGTGGCGGTGGAACGTTGTGTGCCTAGGAGAACGGGGATCTTGGCTTCATCGCCCGGATCGCGAGGACGGTACAAACCTCTATAAAAAAAAACCCTCAACCTCAAGGTCGGACACGTGCCGAGGAGGCGGATGAGTGGTGAGGCGAACCACCCGCTAACGTGCGACCTCAGGGGCACCTGCGCACCCCTGTTGTACAAGCATTTCTTTTTTAAGTGGTTTTTACTCGTGGGAACAAAAATTCCTTCCACAAAAAAACCCAAAAACCCCTGCGGCCCGGGTGTGTCACAGGTAAATAAAAACACACCCAGTTCTTACAAACGGGCTAGGGTTGAAAGCCCTCCCCCGGATGTAGATAGTAACAGCAAGGGTTGTAACATTGACAATGCCTTCGTTATTATGACAAGGGTGGAGGGATCTTTTGAGAAGGTCTCTCCATTCTATGTTCAGAAAGGTTTAGAGGGTATTGCGGGTACCCTCAAATCTGTAAAAAAGCTGAGGAATGGGACACTGCTTATGGAAACATCCACCCAGAGGCAGGCTGTCCAACTCCTTAAGTGCGAGAAGCTCGGGGAGTTCGCAGTGAAGTGCGAACTCCATAAAACTCTAAATTCAAGTAAGGGTGTCATCACCAGCAGGGACCTTATGGATTTAGAGACCGAGGAACTCCTTAAGGAGTGGTCAACAGAACATGTGGTCGAGGTTCGTCAGATTAAGCGAAGGGTTAACGGCAGTCTCGAGAAGACAGCCACCTTCGTCCTGACGTTCGACACTCCAACGTTGCCCAAAAACATCAAGGCAGGATATTTGAACTTGAATATTCGCCCGTATGTACCGGACCCAATGCGCTGCTTTAAGTGCCAGCGGTTCGGTCATACAACGGCGACCTGCAAGGGCAACCCCACCTGTGGGAAAGGCGGCTCATGAGCCAGGCACTAGCTGCACGCTCCCACAGGTGTGTGTGAACTGCTCCGGGGCACATCCAGCCTGGAGCAGAGAGTGTCGTTTGTATCTGGAGGAAAAAAAGATACAGGAGTTGAAAACGAAAGAGCGGATTTCTTATGGCGAAGCCAAAAAGAAATATAAGGCTCTGGCTCCACCAGTCTTCGCTACCAGCTTCGCGAAGACGTTATCAACTCCCGTCAGGAAAGAAAGTATTGCTACCCAGACGTCCGTTGCGGACATGGGCACAAGTCCAATGTGCTCATGTCAGTGCAGATGTGGTGCCACACCCATCAAGGTCATTACACCTAGGACCCTCGCACGTCGGTAGCAATACTCTGACAACATCGACCACATCGACAGCAGGTTCCGTAAGTCCACCAGCAAAGACACTGCCATCCGCTACAGCTGTGGGCCCCTCTGCAACAGCAGAAGCGGCCCCAAAAGCAGAAACAGCCTCTGCAAAAGAAGTGAAAACGGCAACGCCATCTGCCGGTAGCGGATGGCAAACAGTGCAAAAGGTAAGGGGTCCGAAATTTAAGCTGACGGACCCCGCTATGTTTGTGAAATCCCCTCCGACTTCTCCTCCCAGATCCCCGTCTGGAAAGGAGAAGAAGGGGAACGGGCCTCGGCGGAAGAAGAGTCCGCATGACTCCGAGGCCTCACAACGAAAATCGTCTTCGGACACCGAAGACGATATCATGCTGGTGGACGAACCTTGTTCCGTTCCTCAGCAATCAACAACGGAAGACCCACCCGATCCGGGGGGGGTGGTGATTTTAAATAGGTAGAATGGCTCCCATACTTCAGTGGAACGTAAACGGTTTTCAGGCTCACAAAGAGGAAGTCCAGCTCTTAGCACGGTCTAATCCATTGTGTCTCAGTCTCCAGGAGACACATTTTAGACCACAGCATCAGCCAGTGCTAAGAGGTTATGACATATTCCGAAAGGACGATACCGAGGGTGATCGAGCGAAGGGCGGAGTGGCCGTGTTTGTTCGGAACACTGTCCACTCCGAACCCATTGCTCTCACCTCTCATCTACAAGCAGTAGCGGTGAAAATACACGGTCCAATCCAACTGACCGTATGCTCTGTCTATCTGCCACCCAGTGTGTCAGTCGGCTACGACGACCTGGCTGGCATCGTACGACAACTCACTCGGCCCTTTCTCCTCTTAGGAGATTTCAACGCGCACAGTGCGTTGTGGGGTTCCACCACCGATTGCCCCAGGGGCCGAGTGGTTGGTAGATTGATAGAGCAGGAGGAAATTTGTATCCTGAATACAGGGCAAATGACTCATTTCACCGCTGCTACCGGTACGTCTTCTGCCATTGACCTATCCTTGTGTTCCCCCTCAATTGCGGACTCCGTGCAGTGGGAGGTGGATCGCGACCTACATGGTAGCGACCACTTCCCAATTTGGATGCACGTCGAGTGTGAACGTGGAGGAGGAAATAACCGACGTAAATGGAACGTCAGTTGTGCGATTGGCAGCTCTACTGCCGTGCTGTACAACTGCAATCCTGTGGCAGTATACAGGAGAAGGTGGATCACTTGACAGAAGTGATTCACCGTGCAGCTGACGTTTCCATGCCGAAGAGCTCCGGAACGCTGCGAAGGACGCCCGTCCCCTGGTGGAACGATGAATGTCGTTCCGCCATCCAGGGTCGGCGACGGGCGTTGCGTCGTTTTAGGTTGTGCCCAACATCTGACAACCTAGCAGCGTTCCGTATTGCCAGAGCTAAGGCGCGTCGAGTTATTAAGGAGAGCAAGAGGAGGTCATGGCAGAACTTTGTGAGCAATATAAATCGTTCCACACCGTCGTCGAAAGTATGGGAGTCCATTCGCCGTATATCTGGAAGGTACTCCCGCACACCAGTATCTGCGTTACTGGATCATGGACGTATAATTACTGACGAACGAAGCATAGCGCAGCTGATGGCGGAGAACTTCGCCGCCATCACTTCGTCAGCCAACTTTGACCCTCGGTTTTCAGCGACGTAGAGTCGCTGCCGCGAGGCGCCCGCCGTGCTTCGATTCGTCAAATACAGAGGCCTACAACTGCCCATTTACATCTTGGGAGCTGGAGTCAGCGTTGAACAGCGCAAATGACACAGCTCCAGGGCCTGATCTGATCCAGTACCAGATGCTGAGGCATCTCAGTAAGGATGCTAAAAAGTACCTTCTAGATATTTTTAACGATATTTGGACCGGAGGACACTTCCCCGACTCGTGGAAAGAAGCAACATTAATTCCCATTTTAAAACCTGGCAAGGACAAATTGTTGCCAGGTAGTTATCGTAGTATTGCCTTGACTAGCTGCGTGGGTAAGACACTGGAGAGGATGGTGAATCGCCGCCTCGTCTGGTGTCTTGAATCCCGTAATCTTCTGAGCCGCTTTCAGTGTGGATTCAGGAAGTTCCGTTCCACCTTGGACAACCTGATCCTCCTGGAGGCGGCAATACAGGATGCGTTCATCCGCAGCCAACACCTTGTGGGTGTTTTTTTCGATCTTGAAAAGGCATACGATCCTACCTGGCGACATGTTATTTTAAAACAGTTACATGAATGGGGTTTTAGGGGTAACCTTCCTCATTTTTTAAAATCATTTTTATCTGGTCGTTGCTTCCGGTACCGAGTCGGTAGCGAAGTGTCTGATCTTTTTATACAGGAAAACGGTGTTCCTCAGGGGTCAGTTTTAAGCGTGACCCTATTTGCTATCGCAATCAATAGTATATCCATGGTTATAAGGAGTCCCATTCGGTTCTCCTTATATGTGGACGATTTTTAATTTTTATTGCATCGTCCAGCCTGAGAAGCGCAGAGCGGCAGCTGCAACTCGCGCTGAACAGGCTGGATGAATGGTCAGTGCACACCGGTTTTCGATTCTCTGCCGAGAAAACCCGGTGTGTACTTTTTACTCGTAGCAGAAGTCTTTTAGCTGAGCCTCACCTTACCTTGAGGAACACCATTTTAAGTTTTACTGAAACAGTTAGATTTCTGGGCCTCATTTTTGACACCAGGCTTAACTGGCTTCCGCATCTCAAAGATGTGAAAGCCAGGGCCTTAAAAGCTCTTAATATTTTAAAATGTCTGTGCGGCAGGTCGTGGGGCGCTGATCGCTCCTGCCTGCTACAGTTTTATCGAGCCTTTGTACGGTCGCGTCTCGAGTATGGTTGTATCGTATATGGTTCGGCACGGGACAGTTATCTTCGGATACTGGATAGTGTCCACCATGCAGGAATTCGGCTCGCCACGGGTGTATATCGCACCAGCCCTATTGTCAGCATTTGTGCTGACTCGGGCGAGCCACCACTTACCATCCGCCGACAACTCCTCATGGTGCGACTCTATACACATATTGCCATAACACCTGGCAGTCCCGTGTACGACATAGTTCTGCATCCCAGCTACGAGCGGCTCTATACCAATCGGCATAGAGCCACTAAACCGTTCAGCTACCGTACGAAGGCTATTTTAGAACATTACGGATTCGAGCTTCCCTCTTTTTATCGCCAGGGTTGGAGTAAATCCCCTCCCTGGCTTTTAAAGAGGCCCAGATTAATTTTAGAACTGTCACGGCATAACAAACTGCTAACCGCTGACAGTGTTTTTATTAATATTTTTACTGATATTTTAAATCAATATCACACTTTCACCCCGGTGTATACGGATGGGTCTAAGCAGGCTAACAGTGTAGGCTGTTCAGTAGTGTTCCCTCGAGCGACTTACAAATACAAGATGGATAGCAGGTGCAGTGTTTACACTGCGGAGTGCTATGCCCTGCTAAAGTCGCTCCAGCATATGAAGGCACGCCGTGACAAGAAGTACCTCATATGCTGTGATTCCCTTAGTTGCATTCAGGCATTAGCAACTATGTACCCAGCAGACCGTCTAGTCCAGGACATCCAGGACGCCCTCCTTTCCCTCCAATCTTGTGGAAGGAGGTGGTATTCTGCTGGGTACCAGGCCATGTGGGAATCAGGGGGAACGAGGCAGCTGATGAAGCTGCCAAGTTAGCCTGTGACAAGGTCCGAATCGACTTTGACCCGGTCCCAAAGTCAGACCTTGCCTCGGCGGCGAAGAGATTTGTTTTTGATGTTTGGCAGAGGCAGTGGCTGGAAGTTGAGCATAACAAGCTCCGGCAGGTCAAACCGACCGTTCAGCCGTGGAGCAGCTCCTTCCAGCGGGCGAGGAGTGATGAGGTTCTCCTTACTCGCCTCCGTATAGGGCACTGTCCTCTGACACATGGTTTTCTTCTCCGCCGAGAGGACCCTCCGGAGTGTGATGCTTGTGGCGTACCTTTGACGGTACGCCACATTTTAACCGAATGTGTATTGTTTTTAGATCTAAGGGCAGACGTTGGCTTAGCCAACGATCTGTCCCTTATTTTAAGCGATGACCGTGACAACGTGGCTAAGGTTTTAAAGTTTTGTTGCTTGGCCGGTCTTGTCCCAAAAATTTTGGGCAGATCGGCCTAGGTTCTAGATTGGATTGGTGGCCGTTTTACAACCACCAATCCAAGTACTGTTTTTATTTGAGACACTGATTATATGGCTGGCCCTTTTACAGCCAGCCATCTAACTTGTTTTTTAACCTGGTTGGCCCATCTACAGCCAACCAGTTAATGTATGTTATTTTTATACTTTAGTCACAGTTTTATATTTTATGTGGCCGTCTGTGTGGCCGACCTCTATACAGTCGGCCACGCAGACGGTATTTTAGTGAATATGTTAGTATTTTATTGTGCTGTCTCTGTGGCCGACCCCTTTACAGTCGGCCACACAGACGGCAATTTCGCCACGTTGTCACGCATGGTTTTTGTTAGGGCGCTAATGACCTCGTCGTCGACGCGCCCTAAAACCCGAACAACAACAACAACAACAATTTTTGCCAATTATTTTCTCCTTCCTAGTTTTGCCCCTGTCAACTATTGTTTCAGCATTCCATCTATTTATTTATTTTTTTCAACATTTGTGATTTTTTCCCATGGTGGATCTACAATCAGTATTCCTTTGATCATCTATCTCCATCTCCTCACTAGCAGCATGATTATATAACAGGGACAAAATTGTTTGTTGAAGACTTGAAGTGTAAATATCTTCGCACAGTATTTGACAATAAACTCAACTGGTCCAGTTGATTTCAAAATCTTTCATTTACTGGAGAGAGCATTTAGAGGATGTACCAGAGAAGTGAGAGAATTAAGTTACAAAACATTGATCAGACCATTGCTTGAATATGGCAACGTAGGTTGGGACACACATACAGGAGAACGTCTAGAAAATTATTGCAGTACCCAATCACTAATCGGTATGATAGAGAAGCTTGAGTGGGAGTCATTGGAAGATATGAGGAGTGTGAAGAGAGTGCTTGGAGTGTACAAGGTGTATGTTGGTGATGTGGCTTGTAGTGATAATCAGTCTCTCAATTGGTTTGATGCACTCCTCCATCCCTTCCTATCTTGTGCTAACCTCTTCATCTCAACATACACCGTACAACCCACGTCCTCAATTGTCTGCTTGATATATTCTAATCTCTCTCTTCCTCTACAGTTCTTCCCTCAACTAACAAATTAACCAATCCCTCACATCTCAAAATTTGATCCACTATCCTGACTCTTCTTTCTGCCATATTCTTCCACAAATTCCTTTCCTCACCCACAATTTCCAAAATATGTTCATTTCATACTTTATCTGTCCATTTAATTTTCAGCAACTTCTAAAGCACCATGCTTCGCTTTTCTTTGTTTCTGGTATTCCTAAAGTCCATGTTTAGCTACCATAAAGTCCTGTGCTCCACACATAGATTTTTAAAAAGTTATTTCTGAGTGCTAGATCAATATTTGAAACTAAAAGATATCTCTTCTTCATGAAGGCTCTTTTCGCTAATGATATTCTGCTTTTAACATCATTCCTGCTTTTGCCATCAATTGTGATTTTACTTCCCAAGTAGCAGAATTCACTTACTTATCATATCCAATCCTATTTTTATATTTAATGTAATAATAATTTCTGCTGCATTTCATTGCCTTTTTCTTGCTTTAGTTTATGTTTAGTCAAAAATCTTCAGTATTTTGTTCATGCCATTCAGTAACTTCTCAAGATCCTCAGTCCATTCTGCTAAAAGGACAATGTCATCAGAAAATTGTAGCATACTAATTTTGCTTATGCCGCAATCAAATTTTTCTTCACTTCCTTTATTTCTTCCTCTACATACAAGTTGAATATTAATGAAGATAGACTACAACCTTGTCTCATGCCCTTTTTAACTGATCCCATGATTCTCTACTTTTATTATAGCCACCTAATTCTGATATAGATTTATTTGGTTATAAATTTTTAATATGGATGAGGTGTATGTTTAATCTGAAATGGAGAAGGAAGAATTTCATGCTCTCATTTAATGGCACTTGAATTCATCAATAAGGGAGTTAAAAATTTTCTTCTGGAGGTATGGGTATCAGGAATTGTAATAAATTACTAACAGGAATGTTGAACTGTTTACCAAAAACAATGAATAAATCTAAAATTAAGATTGCCACTGGATTATGTGCTCAATCACAGTTACATTAAATTAAAAACCAAATGAATGTTTTGCTCTATGACTGAATAGGCCTGATAGATTAGTGGTAATGTGCAGTATTGGCATTTGGAGGACTTGACTCAGCTACCAGTGTGGCCATCAAAACTTCAATCTTCTGTAGTTTCTCAGAATCAATTCTGCAAATGCTAGGATTTTTCCTGTATAAGGGCTATGGCTGATATCATTCTTGTTACTTGTCAGCTAGTCAAAAAGTACACTTCAAGAAAAGTCCTTGGTCTGAAGAAACTATTTGTGACAAACTATTGAATTCATTATAAATGCTAGCATATCAGCAAAAAAAAAAGTCAATTGATTCCCATTGACGTTGGCATCAAAATTTCACAGCAAACTGTTCAGGACTTTCAGACTGTCAAGTAAAGGTGAACACAATTCTGAGTGCATAGTACCTGTGTGCCAGTTAGTATTGCTAATACTTAACAATAGAGTGAGTAACTTTGTAACTAACAAGCAAAGTAAAATATGAGGGTTATTCCAAAAGTAAGGTCCGGTTAAGGGGGGAAAAAAATCAAAATTTTTTCAAAAACAATTGTTTTATTTACACACCTTGCATATTTATCTATTTTTCTACATAATTTCCATGCTTATTTAAACATTTGTCACATCGTTCAACAAGCTTTTGAATGCCTAAGTCGTAGAAATCGGCCGCTTGCGAAGATAACCAGTTTTTAACTGCTTCTTTCACTTCATCATCTGTGTCGAAGCGCTTGCCGCCAAGAAACTCCTTTAGGTAGCGGAACAAGTGGAAATCAGTTGGCACCAAATCCGAGCTGTATGGTGGGTGGTCATGCTGTTCCCATCCAAATTTCTTGATTAGAGCTTGCGTTTCTTTCGAAGTATGGGGTCTGGTATTGTCATGCAACAACAACACTCCAGACGACAACAGACCACGTCACTTATTCTGGATTGCACGTCGAAGTTTAGTCAGGGTAGCACAGTAGGCTGCTTTATTGATCATTGTCCCTCTTTCCATAAAGTCGACTAACAATACTCCATGTCTATCCCAAAACACGGTCGCCAGAACCTTGCGTGTTGAGATTGTCTGCTTTGCCTTGACCTTGACTGGTGATGACGTGTGACGCCATTCCACCAACTGACGTTTAGACTCGGGGGTTATGTGAGAAATCCATGTCTCATCCCCTGTGACAATATGGTCTAAAAGACTGTCACCTTCCTTATGATATCGCTCCAAAAAAACAAGAGCATAAGCCATTCATTCCATTTATTAGGACTCAGTAACCAGCCTGGGAATCCAACAGGCACACAATTTGTAAAAATTCAAATGTTCAGACACAATTCTGTACAAAGTCGTTCTACTCACATTCGGGAAATCTACTCCTACGAGTATTTCGAGATCTGAAATAGTGAATCGTTGATCTTCACGAATTTTTTGGTCAACCGCATTGACCAAATCTTCTGAAATCACTGATGGTCGGCCAGATCGTGGTTCATCATGCACATTTTCCCGTCCTTCATTAAAAGCTCGCACCCATTTGCGCACTTTACTGTCACTCATTATGTTAGGACCGTAAACTTCAGTAATCTGCCCATGAAGTTCTGCCGCTGAAACGTTTCTTGCAGACAAAAACCGTATCACTACCCTTACTTCACAATCAGCGGGCCGATAAATTGTCTTAAACATTGTGAACTGACACTACAAACAGCACACAGCAACAGTAACAACGCTAATGGCGGCGCTTGATGCGCAAGGCATGCCGGGAGTCGGCGCGCATGCGTGTTTTGACCTTGGCGCCCAATTCAAATAGTTACAGCGAATCGGACCTTAGTTTTGGAATAACCCTCGTAGTTTGAAATGGTTAACCATTTTTCATTCCTTAATAAGACAACAATGTTTGGTATGTATAAATTATACACACACATTTGAAAGATGATCAGAGATTAATAACTTGGCCAACTTATTCATACCATTTGAAAACTTTTGATTACTGATTGTCTAGGCAATACTTGGACTTCAATAGGAAATCTGGCATTTTTGGAGTGGATACCTTAACACTGAGCTACCAGAAAGCTATTTTTTCTATTGAAGATTCAGTGTTTACACTAAACCTTTCATGCAATGATATTTTGTACCACAGTTGAACCTACATGACTATGTGTTTCTGATGAGGCTACACTAAATTTTGAAATAAATTTACTGCATCATTTGTTTCACAAAGGACTGCAACAACAAACCTAAAATTGATCTTTAGGCATAAACTTAACTTCTCTTTTGCTTCAAAATGGTACTTAAATTGTGACTGTATATCCCTATACATTTAATATATTGTAAAAATCTGTTTAAGTCAGTGCCCTTAATTTACTGATCTTCAATAAATAAATGATACTAAGCCAGTAAAGTAGTCTGAAGTTATTGGTGATATAATATATGCATTATAACTGTTGTAATAATAAGCAATTTGTGGCTCCTTTCCATCCATTAAACAACCTCCAGCTTCACAAGAATTAATCGTTAACTCATTTAAATGTCTACTTCTTGAGAACACCGTGAATGACACGGAGGTGTGTGTCGAGGCTGTATTTGTTTTTAAAAAGAAGGCCGCAGTGTTGGCAGGACTGAGGAGGGAGGCCCACATGCACGGCTTTGATGTGCCTGGCCAGGTTGCCTGCCGACAGCATCGCCGGGCAGTGTGGACAGCTGTTCCGCCCGGGCCACTGCATCACGGGCCCTGCAATTTGGGCAAAATACTGTGTTACAAACTTGGTTGATACATGAGCAGAGATACTGTTTGTCAGACTTCGAGAATACACAGTGCATTATGTCTAAAACTCCACAATCTAAACACCATGTTTACATTAGTGTTTCCTTTTGCACATCTGTATGGCATACTGGATCTAATTAATACAAACTGTTTTTTATCCAAGTGTCTTGAGTAAATCACAAACAAAGTTGTAAAGAAGTACAATTGCAAACATTCTGAATATTTTGCATGCTACTTCCACAAACTATTTCTGTAACACTATTCAATGGGCTTAACATCTAACAGATTCTTCATCCAATTAGAT
Source organism: Vandiemenella viatica (assembly GCA_031002005.1). Lineage (NCBI taxonomy): Eukaryota > Metazoa > Arthropoda > Insecta > Orthoptera > Morabidae > Vandiemenella > Vandiemenella viatica. The sequence goes on along the minus strand of JARYHS010008074.1, from coordinate 25,101,491 downwards.
ATTTTTTTTCTCGTGATACTGTTTAACCACACGATATAATAATATGGGATGAATATAACAGACAGAGGCATGAAAACCTTAGCAGAAATTTATATCTTATTTCATCAGTAAGAAGAAACATTTAAAACCTATTTGACGAGTATTTCAGCTACACTTTAGCCTTGAATCTTACAAATCATGTGAGTATCTTATAATAAATTGTGCAGATGTAAGGAATTGACAATGTTATGTAAAAAGCACTTGGAGTGGAAACAGATCTGATGAAAATGCCATCTGAATTGGTATAATGTTTCTTAGAAATCTATATGGAAAGAAAAGTTGAATAGTGCAGAATTCATACTTATTGCAGAAGGCATGAATGAGCATAGGAATTAAAAACACTCAAGATTTCTCTACTAAACATATTTTAAATTATGTCTTTGATCAAACAAATAATTAAGTTTCCACTTAATGGTTTTTCCTTCAAACCGTGATAATACTAAACATATTGAATTCAGTATATCACAGATTAGTATCGGACATACATATAATCTTTGCAAGCCACTATATTCAAGAGTCTTTAAAATCTCTAGGTTGAGGTATAGATCATAATTTAAATTGGACTGACTGACTAAAGTGATTAGATGTAGCCAGATTTGCAATTTCATATAATTTAAGGTTTAGGCGATCTCAGTATGAAAGAACATTTATTTTGCTTTTTTCACTCCTATATATCATATGCAATAATCTTCTGCAGTAATTCAACTCTTAGGGAGAATAAATTCAGCAATCAAGTGAGTGATAAGAATTATGTGTGGCATTAGCAGTAGAACTTTCTGCAGAGAGCTATGCAGAAAGTTGGGAATTTTGATGTTGGTGGCCAAGTTTATATATTCTCTAGGTGTAAGCCTATGACCTTTATACTGTCCCTTTTTTGTCACATTTCTAGGGTCGAAAGGTGTAATAAGGCTGCGACCATGTTTTGGATGTGGTCAAGGGTCTGGAATAATCCCATTTTTAGGTCAAAGGTTGATCTGTTAAAATACGAACTTAAATTTTCACATTAGATTCAGCATAATAAAAAAATCACCCATGTTTTATCTTAATAACCTTAATCTCAAGTCTAACATCCAATGTAAACAGCTATCATGGCTGAGTAGCATGACAGTAGTGACTGAAAGATGGAAACAATGGGAAGAACTTCATTGAATCATAAATTACAATTTTATTCCCCATTTTGAAGATGTAAAGTTTTATCATATGTTTTTTAACTAAATAGAAATATTTAACTTCAAATGCAATGATTCAAAAAGCAAACTTAAGTAATGTATTCTCGCAGTTCATTTCTTACATTACTATTACATAATGCTTGTAATCTCAATTTTGTTTAACTTCTTTAATTGCTAATAGTCTGCCAATGAAGGCTGGGCACCTTACATCAGTGTTCAGTGATGTCAGCATGAGATACATTGTTGTATAGATATAGTAAATGATCAATTGATCCCTTGACCAGATCTGGCTTATTTATGAACCAAGTCTGTATTTTAGACAAAGGGTTCACTCCGCAAAATTTGAAGAACTTCTATTTAGTTTTAAGGGATTTATCATGCATAAAGACAGATATCTGGCTCCATGTATTAGAGCTTAGAAATAGTAAAATACACAATTATGGAATTATGGCTCTAAAAATAAAACTGATCTTCACAAAGATTACAAGTTGTCATCATTTCTTCAAAAATGAATCAGATATTCAGGAATGCATATCTTCAACAAGCTCCAAAAACTACTTAACTGTTTGGCAGGAAATAATGAGGCATCCATAAATTATGTGAGGCGTTTTTCCAGATTTCCGGATTCCCCCCCCCTCTCCCCCATGTGAGATTTCGTGAAATGTGGCCGGACCCCCCCCCCTCCCCTCTGGTGAGATCTGGTCCATGAGAAGCCCCCCTAGAAATCACCCTCTCAACTTTTTGAGACCTTTTTTTTTAGGTCTCACCCTTCCAAAATCCAGTAACACCCCCACTTTTCGACGAAATACCCCCCTCAAATTGACTTTCACGCATTTTGTAGACCTTTTTTTTTAAATCTCTACAATCCAACAATTTCTTTCCAAAACCTCATGTGAGATTTCCGTAGACCCCCCCCCTCCCCCCATTTCACCTCACGTAATTTATGGATGCCCCCTAAGACTAAATTTAGGAAAAAATTAAAAGAATTTTTAATTCCTTCCACTCCAAAGAAAAATTTCTATTTATGGTAACTATAAAATAATTGTCATTATCTTGTATAGATGCAGTCCTAGTTTATGTTCATATTATTCTCTGACAGTGCATCTTTTGATGTATACATCTGTTTTGTTATGTACACTAGTGACCTACCACACTTGAATACTAGAATACAAAACAGAAATGGAGCATTCATCCCTCACTGAAACACTCTACTAGGACAAAGACATCCAAGCTGCCTTGGTCCAAGAATTTACAATAAATTACCTGCAGATATGACCAATAAACCAAAGCATACCATGAAGAAATATATATCCGCTTGGCTTTTAGAGAACTATGAATTATTAAATGAATTGATAAATTTTCTTCACTTGGTGAAAACAATATGTTTACATATATATATATATAGGTCTTAAATATTACTTTACCACTAACAATTTTTAAAATGTCCATGTACATGGAACAAATCTTTATAACAATTGTATCACTTGTGTCTTTATGTTCCTAATATACTCTGTTGATTATTGTTTATACACAATCAAGTAGGCAAATCTCCATAATGTAAAAATCAAGATAGTTACAACTTGAAGCCCACAAACAAGTTTTACCTTATGTGGGATTCACAATATAGCCTTGTAATATTTAATTCCATATTAAAATTGTATTACTGTTATTTGTGAATAAAAAAAATGGAAAAAAATTATTTTTCCATATATCGACTCCTCTCCACATACCACAGAGTTAGTCTGTTATGGCTGTATTGTATCATACAACCAGTTTCATGCTGGAGAAAAACTTTATTTTTATTTTGTCAAGAAAGTGGGTGACATCTAAATAGTATTCCGTTATTCCCATCTGGAGACGTTTGAGGATTGGTTGTGTCTTCACTAGATGGAGAGTTTCCTACTCTAAATGGATGCTAGCAAATATACTTACAAACACAGCTGGGCAGAAAACTATTAATCTGTTAATTGTTAACTAATGAAGTTAGCAAAATTTTGCAAAAATTTAACTTTTAAGTTAACCTAAAAAATCGTTAACGGTCTTCTTAACTTACGTTAAACTGAACTATCGTTGACTTTAGTCCATTACATTGGTAGTTGACGTAGCTGGTTTGTTTGAATTGCACGCCATGACATGCTCGACTGTTCAGCAAGTCAGATGGTGAATGACTTAGTTGTATTTGTATGACACTCGCACATCTTATTACCTATTATGGTAGGCATGACGTTAGTGTGAGCAGGAAAGGTAGATTTTTGGAGCATGTTTACTTTGCTTCTTAAAAATGGCACTCACTACTTGTTTCTAATTCGATCGGTGATTGATTTTGATACTCATATTCTAACTTTTTTTTACTGCCAGGAAAATGTCACTTTCTGTTGGTATTGTTGTGGTGTTCAGTAGTGAAATAAATTAAACTGGCATTCGTTACTTGGTAAAGTAATGGAAACTGAACTCTTCAATGCATTAGTGAAAGCAGCAACGCTAACAATAGCAACGAGAATATTAAAATTTGTTGGCCACATTTATGTGATTATGTTGCATTTAAATCAAGACTGGGAGAACAGCTGATTTATGAATACAAACTTTGTTTGTCTATACTTTCTATGGTCAAAGCTCATGTGTCTAGCCTTAATAATTTTAAACATTATATGAAGAGGATGCATATATCCAAATATGAACAGTTTGAAGAAAAAGTAAAAGCATGGCTAACTCGTGGGAAAAAAGAAAAATAATTCAAAGCCTTCTTTAAGTGTTATGGCTTCTTCTGATGTAGATAGCAGCATAATTGATTTGTTTTCATCTCCATCTGCTAATATAAGTTTACATAAATAAAACATTTGGCATTGTAATTACCAGCACCATCATATTCCAAGCTGGTGTGGACCGATGTATTATAAACCTTTTATTTGCCAACATGATTCCACTACATGTTAAAGAATCCGATTCATTTGCGAAGCTGATTAAAACCTTAAACGCTGGTAAAAACTTAATTTCCAGAAGGACATTAGGCAGATATTATTGATTCACATCACCTTGGTACTGCTGGCAGTAATACTTACTTAATACATAAACATCAGTTCCACTTTTGGATGGTTAACTTTTAATGGTTAAATTTAACTTGCGTTAATTCTGCAAAAACATAATGCTTTAACGATTATCAAAGTTAACTTTTTAAGCCGCAGATTAATGATTAATGAATTTAACTTTCCAATTAACTGTGCCCAACTATGCTTACAAAATATGGAAATATTTCAAACTATACAAAAATAATAGGCCTTTTGAAATCATGGAAAAAGCAATGCCTTTACAAAATAAAACACTACTTGAGGAAAGGAGTGTAGCTGAGACGTTTCAATCATTCCCTGAATGAAACAGGTTTCTGAGTATCCCTTTAAATGAAATTTTGAATCTCCAGGCAGTTGCTTGAAGCATAAAGTGGCTGGTATAGATTAAATTGTAACAAATATTTTTTAAAAATTGTGACATTGTCCCATGCATACAAATGATCATAGATACAGGGTTTGTCCGGAAAGTAATAGGACTGAGTCGATTTAAAAAAATTTATTGAGCCAATCGTTACAATTCTTTAGAAACTTTCAAAATAGGCTCCTTCTGCGTCGATGCAGCGCTGCCAACGCGATTTCAAGCATTGAAGGCGTCACGGAAGGCATTCTCCGGAATAGCCTTGAGAGCCGCGGTGCATGCTGCTTGGATCCCCTCTGTCGTCTCAAAATGCTTGCCTTTCATCGGCCTTTTCAGGCGAGGAAACAAAAAAAAGTCCGGGGGAGCCACATCTGGGCTGTAGGGCGGCTGCGGAAGCGTTGGAATGCCGGCCTTAGTCAGGTAGCTGTTCACAAGAAAGGCGGTGTGAGCCGGGGCGTTGTCGTGGTGCAACTTCCAGTCGGCTGCGATGTCTTGTCGGACCCGATTGACCCTTCGTTTGAGTCTCTTGAGCACTTCCACATAAAACTTGGCGTTGACGGTTTGTCCAGGAGGAACAAATTCATGGTGGACGATGCCTTTGATGTCAAAAAAGACAATGAGCATCGTTTTCACTTTGGATTTGCTCATTCTTCCCTTTTTTGGGCGAGGAGACGCCGGCGTTTGCCACTCGGAAGATTGCCTCTTTGTCTCGGGATCATACTCAAAGATCCATGATTCTTCACCTGTGATTACGTTATTCAAAAATTGGGGGTCACTTTCACACATGTTCAAATTTTCTTGGCACATTTCCACTCGCCGCAATTTCTGGTCGTCAGTGAGCACTTTTGGGACCATCTTCGCGCACACCTTGCGCATGTTCAAATGCTCCGTCACAATGTCATGAACCACAGATTTTGGTAAATTTAACATCTGGGCAATTAAACGAATACTTAGTCGACGGTCTGTGTTCAAAACTTTGTGCACACGAGTCACATTGTCGGTGTTTGTCGAAGTCGAAGGTCTTCCAGCACGGTCTTCATCGGCGACCTCTTCCCGGCCCTCCAAAAAGGCCTGGTGCCACCGAAACACACCACTTCTTGCTAAAGCAACATCTGGGTAAGCCTGCTTGATCATATCAAACGTCTCTGTCGCAGATTTACCGAGTTTCACACAGAATTTAATCGCGTACCTCTGCTCTAACGAACGCTGCATTTTCGGCTTGCACAACTCACAGAAACACGTCGCGCGAAAATGCCTGTCCTGACTCTCCAGGTGCTCGGAGACAATTGACCAGCCGCTCGATTGTTAGCTAGGAACCCCCTCTACCGAATCCAGTCGGTACGCGCACGCTCTGAAGTACAATCGCGGCGGAAAAAAATCAGTCCTATTACTTTCCGGACAAACCCTGTATAGTGGTGGTGTAAAACAATTTGTCATTTAAAAGACTTTTTGGAGTTTTTATAACTAAAATCTTGGTCACTGCTTAGCTGTTTATTAAATAACATCAATCTTCAAAAATGGAACAATACATCTGAAACCTTTGAAAAAGTAACTGGATTTGAGGTGATAAGAAGTTACCACTTGCTTTGTCTTGGAACTTAGACAAAATATGAAACATTTCAACATCCAAAAACTACTGCAGTAACTGCAAATAAAGTCAGCAGTTGTAGAAGAAGTCTCCAACCAATTAACATTTACAACAATTTTGCTGCCATCTTGTAAATCTATATGTTACAGAGTTACACAACCAATCTACAAAATACAATACTGCTGGATATCGATGAAACAAAGAAGTACACCATAAAAAGGTCACTATCATTTTTTGGTCCCTCATCACTGTACCTGAAAGTTATTAGATTCACTGAATTATCTTTTTCTTCAGTACATTATGTATTACACGGATATGTTTGCGCAGACTGTATTTGTTTTTTAACAAGAGGCCACAGTAGCTACAGGATACAGGTGGGAGGTCCCCATGAGCCACACTGATGTGTCTGCGAAGGCATCCATAGGACAGCACCGCAGGACAGAAAGGACACTGCTCGGATCCTGCTGGGCCTGCAAGGGAAGGAAAGAAGTTTTGCAACATACGGGAATTTAGTTCCTCTATGTAGATTTAGGGTAGAAGCATAACAATAAGAAGAATTGGTTTTAAGGTTGCAATAAACCATCATGAATTGAAAACTTCAGCACTAATTTTTCAAACTGTTCATGTTATACATATCAGTCTTAAAGAGTATCTACCACAGTGGCCCACTTGATTAACTCTCTAGCATACCAGATTTAGATAAACAGCCATGGTAGATGCAAATGCTGTTAACAGGGCATTACCAGCTAGATTACAAACTTTTATAGATAAATGCTACGGACAACCATTTGAACTGCGTAATTACACATTTTGCAAACAAAGTAAAAGTACAAACACTAGTACAGGAACACATAATCTATACACACTTAAGAAATTCTACCAATCTCACATCAGAATTGGACTGCCATTTTAAACATGCACTGTTGACCAAGATGAAAGATTTATCAGAAAGATCTGAAAGAGTTTTTGAAATGTCATAACACAAGTAACAATGCTGTCATTCAAATTAAGTTCCATAGTTAATACTGTGTCTATGAGTAATCATCTGAATTTAATCAACAAATGTACTGTAAAACCAGGCTGGAAAATTTGCCTTTAGGTTACACCAGCCACTAATCATAGAAGTCAGAAGGACGACAAGTAATGAATAACAAACACCCTGAGGAAAATTATGTGCAGACTCATATGATGGAGGAAATGACTGATTGGGGACAATGACACAGAGGCTGAAAGAATGGTGATAGGTTATTTCACACTAGTGATAGCTTACATTGTGTTTCAATATAACACAAACAAGTTAAAAAATAAAATGTACCACAACCATTGACATTTTAAAATTTGACAATAATGTATTCCAATTACTACTCTATTGATCAGTAACTTTGCTTTGTGAAATCCTTAAACCACTTGACAGATTAATCTATGAAATAGCAGCTACACCAAAGCAGGTATCAGAAGATATTGGCACTCACAAAATATATTGATGCTTGAAATTAGCAAACACCGGGAAAATCTCCGTTCTTATATATTGATGCTGATTAATTTGTAGATCAAACTCATCATCATTTTCAATTTTGGCCTTGAAGATAGCCGATTTTCATTTTTTTTCTTGTGGTTGAAGGATTGGTGCTGGATATATGACCAATCATAACAACATTTAAATCCTAACCACTGAACTACAGTCATTCACAGTAAAGTCGTTTTATAAGCCTCCAAACGAAATGTTCAAATTCAGTAAGCCTACTAGTTTCAAAATATAAAAAGTTAAGATTGTCTTATGAGATTTGATCTGCCGAAATGTAAAGTGGGGATATAGCACAACAGATAAGAATGGGGATGACTTGGAAAATTGGGTGGAGAGAGAAGATATAAGTTGGTTCACAACCCCAAATTAGGTACATTCTTCAGCAGCGGTAGATGGAAAAAGGGATACAAATCCGATAATATTTTTGTCAGTAAGCAAATCATTCAGTATGTAACCAAAAGGATCGAAGATCTGATCCCTAAAACACAACATAGGCTTATCACATGTGCTATCACTGCAGCTATCATGCCTGGGACTACACCTTTCAAAACACTGTTTTAATTTTTTTTAAAGCAAGATGGGACAGTTTTGCAAGTAAATTGGACAGCAAAATCACAAATATAGACTTAACAGACAGTCGCAAGACCTTCTGAGGGGTTACCAAACAAAATTTGACAATGCCCCTTTTGCACAGGACACTCTGGATGCATGGGAGGAACTTATGAGAACCATATCAGAAGGGAGAAATGGACTAAACTGCTTGACGCCCTTGACATGAAGTGGAGCTATAGGAGAGCTTTAAACTGATAAAGAACCTAAGCAGCAATCCAATGAGCTCACTCATGAATAATTTAAAGGTTACACCAAATCAGATCGCCCAACATCTACTCCTAAATGGCAAGACTAACCACAAGACTGCTAGAACGAAAATAACACGGGATAAGGCCACTGAAGAAAATTTTATGGATAACCCTTCCACATCTGAAGAATTCAAAGCAGCAGTACAGAACATGAAAGGAAATAAAGCTGCATGTCCTGATGGTATCCAAACAGAACAAATCAAGCACTTCAGACCAAAAACAATAGAATGCTTGGTGAAAATGTTTTGGAAACTGGGATGTCTCCACACATCTGTTAAAGTCTGGAGGAAAGTACACGTGGTGGCACTGCTAAAACTGGGTAAAGAATCAAATGAACCAAAAAAACTTCAGGCCAGTATCCTTCAACTGCCACACTTATAAAATCCTGGAATGAATGATACTAACAAGAATTGGACTGAAAATAGATGAAAAACTGATACAAGAGCAGTCTGGCTTATGACCGGGTAACTCATGTTGTGGACAAATACTCAACCTAACACAATATATCGAGAACAGTTTCGAGAATAAACTAATAACAGGGGCTGTCTTTATATATCTTTATGATACCGTTAACCACCACCAAAGACTTCTAGCTAAGATATACGATGCCACAAAAGACTTTAAATTGACCAACATCATTAAAGGAATGCTACAGAATAGGAGATTCTGCATCACACTCCAAGGAGAGAAGAGTAGGTGGAGAAAGTACCCCTATTCTCTATAACATCTACATGAATAACCAACCAAATAACACTGAAGGTAAATGGTTTATTTATGCAGGCGATATTGTCATCACTGTACAGGGCAGAACTTTTGAAGATATAGAAAAAAAACTAACAGTGATACTGGAAAATCTTGAAGCTTATTAAAAAGAAAACCAGCTGAGGCCAATTTCACATGAAACATAGGTCTATGTCTTCCACATGCACAATTGGCAAGCAAGAAAACAGCTTAATATAACATGGAGAGAGGAGAGACTACAACATTGCACAAACCCAAGTTATCTGGGAATAACGTTGGACTGAACCCTAGCCTTTGAACAGCAATGTCAAAAGCTAAAAGGGAAGGTAAGTGTAAGGAATAACGTCTTTTGTTAACTCACAGGAACTGCTTGGGGAGTGCACCCAGAAGCCTTGGCACTTTGTTTCTTGGCAGGAGAATATGTGGCACCAGTTTTGGAAGCATCTGTGCACACTAAGCAGGTAGACATAGCTCTAAATGAAACAATAAGAATTGTGACCGGATGCCTAAAGATCTATCCCTAGCTGGCATAGCTCCACCAGATATCAGATGAAGAGTAATAGGGGAGAAAGAAAGAACAAAACAAATGTCTGAAACCAAATGCACATCCTAGAAATTCCTGTACCTCACCTGAAAACTAGGAGCAGTTTCCTAAAAAGAACAGCACCTTTGGAGAACCACCCCCAGATTCACCGTATCGAATTGTGGGGGGGCACTCTTGACCGTCAGAATAATTGCCCCAAGGAAGAACTACCATCATGTGACAAATTAAACTATACCACATGGTGGACACTGAACTGTTTGGATCTGGGGTCTCCAATGTGTAACTCAAATGGGGATATGAGGACCATGACAGATGTAATTGTGGGGAGTTTCAGGATCATGAACATCTGCTCAAATGCAACGTCATTGGAATAGTCTGCTCGAACGAAGATCTGATTGAAGCACACGAGGAGGCAATTAAAGACGCTGAATTTTGGGGTAGGAGAATCTGAGGTCATTCTTTTCTGGACACAGAAAGTAAGTAAGTATCATCATCATAATTAGACGTTTCCACCTTTGCAGGTTGTCCAGCACAACCTCTTCCAAATCTTGCGGTCATTCCAAGATTTTTCCCCCACCACTTTTCTTCAAACGACTCCTTTAGAGACTACGTCTTTCTTCACTTGGTCCATCCTTCCCTTCCCACTTTTCGGCAATGCTACCTTCAGTATCCTCCTCTCCTCCATCCTGATAACATTCCCCAGACTTTTCCTTGTTAACGTCTGTTCTAATGCTTCCACTTGTAGTCTCTCCCTGATGTTTTCTTTTCTGATTTTATCTTTCCTTGTGACATTCTCTATCCCTCTCAGAAACCTCATCTCTGCCACCTTCAATCTGCTAATATCTCTCTTTGTGCAAGTTGTGAGGTACACAACCACACCATTTGTGATTGTTTTTTAATATTAGTAAAATTGTTTTTATTATTATTTATTAGTTATGATTACTAACAATTAGTTTCTAAAGTCACAGAACGTCAAGAGAGTTATGCGAGATCCTTGTTGAAAAAGAACAGTTGAAGAAAGAAAAGGTTGTTGAAGAGAAAATGAAATGAGAAAAGGTGTGGATGGAAAAAGCTTAATGGAGAAGCTGTAAAAATCCTGGTGGGATTTGTAATGTAAAATATTAGCCTGAAGGCAGAACATTAGAATAATGATAAAATTAGTGAAACATGAAAGTTATATTAAATAACTGATTGTCATTTGAAAGTGGAGGATAATAAGTGGAAGACTTTTGTTTCATGTTGAGATTATAATAAAGGAAGTGGAGTTGATTCTTAAAGTACATTTGGTATGATTTATTAATAGTAGTTTGATTTACAGTGGTGGTACATAAGAAAAACCAGCATTGGACATAGAGGGTTAAATAAAGATCCTATTTGAACTAATCTGACGCTGAAAACCTAAGGGAAAGTATTATAGTTCGGTGCCGAACTGTCACGGCAGCTACTTCGCGATGACAGCTCACCAGATGAAGGCAGCGGTGGTGACTGCCGAAACGTCGTGTTTAAAAGATCTTATCCGGCAGAAGACCCGTGAAGAATTCCTGTCTATTATAATTTATTTTCTAAAGGTGAAAATAATAGATGAAGGTAAGATTGCAAGGAAGAGAAAAAAATGAAATACATTTTTATATCATTTCCAAAAACTAGAGAAGCTTACAAAGTCCAGGTTTCGGAGCCATAGATAAGTATAGGCTGTTAATATACTTTATAGAGCAAAACTTTGGCTTCCTTCCCTAAGTTCCACCTCCAGATTACATCCTTTATTTGATGATACCATTGTCTACTATTCCTTTTTCTGACCTATTTCTTCCTCCATCTTTTCATTGATAGCTTCCTTGCTTCCCAGATACACAAACGATTCTACCCATTCCAATTTATTGCCGTCTAGTAACACAGCCTTTGAAGGGCCAGTGTTTATTTTTATCTTCAATATCTTGGTCTTTTCTACACTTATCTCCAGGCCTTGTTTACCTAATGTAGTCCACCATTTCTGCTCCTTCCAGATCCTTCTCTATCTCCTTCCATATTATTATATCATCAGTATACACTATCACCTTCAGCTCTGTTGGATCTCTGTATCCCAGGACTTGTGCGATTACTACATCTACATTAAACAGAACAGGTGACAATACACTTCATGTCTAACTCCTCTTTCAGTGTGAATCCATTCTGAATGTTAACTGTCTATCTGCACACAGTTCTCACACTTTTCACAGATATTCCTTATTAAATCCACAATCCCTTCATCTATACCTCTCTTTTTTAAACTTATCCATATGCCTTACCTCAGTACCTTGTTTTAGGCCTTTTTATGTTGATGAAAGCCATTACTGTGTCTTTGCCATATTCCCACAATTTCTCTATGATTTGCCTGAGTGTAAAAATTGCATCCACCATAGATCTTCCTTGCCTGAAGCAAAACTGCTCCTCTCTAGCTATATTCTCTAGTCTTTGCTTGAGTTCATTTAGAATAATTTTTTCATATGTTTTCAGGCATAGTTTTCGCATTTCATTTTATTTCCTTTTTTATGAACAGGCATTATGACTGCCTTTCTCTAATCCTCTGAAATTTTCCTTTCTTTCCAGACTCTCTGTATGACTCTATACAACCATAGAATTTCCATTGCCCCTGCTGCTTTTACCTTTTCTGCTGTCAGTTCATCTAGACCTGGTAATTTCCAATGTGGCATTTCTTCCACTTTCAATTCTAATTCCAGCATGCTACATTCTTCTGTTTCACTGTCTAAAGTGGTTGTTCCACTATCCTTCTTTTTTTTCCTGGTTTGCTTCCAACAGGTTTTTGAAGTACTCTTTCCATTTACTCAGTATCTGTTTCCATTGCACTTCGTTTTGTTTTGTTTCTTACTACCCCATACAGTATTATCGTATGTCCTATGTAACTTGTCTTCAATTTACCTGTGAATTCCTCCCAAGATTATACCTTTGCTATTTTTATCATCTTTTCTGAGGCTTTTTCTATCCCTTTCCATCTCTCTCTTTTCGCTTCAGTTCTGTCTTGAAACCACTCTCTCCGTGCCCATCTGTACTGGGTGAGCTTGTGTAAGGGTAATTTTTTAAACAAAATTTAACTGCCACAGTTTAATGTAGTAATTTTGCCAAAGTACGATCTGGCCATGGCACATCTTTGGAATGTAACAAAGTCGGTATTGAGTCCTGGCAACGTCCTGAGGAATTTGCTGTGTGCTGGGCCGGCCGGGTCTCCGACCAATGAAGTGCCGACCCAGGTGGGTGACGCCACGATCAGGTTTACCTTTGAGTAATCAATCCTGTACATTCGATCGAAAGTGACCGCCAGGACACCTCGCCTGCCGGCCGACGCCCTTCCCCCCCACCCCCGCCACCCTTCTCATCCAAGCCAGTGCACTCCACCTGTATATTTAACCATCTTATGGTATAGTCGAGTAGACGGCGCCTCCTGGTCCGTTATTGACCTTGTATCACAACCTATACAAATAAACCAGTAATTCCAATGTCTCTGTACTAATCTCCTAGGAGCCCCCCACAATCTATTAGCTCCAGCCTAAGTGGGCTCGAACCAGGCCACTGTAGGCACAAGCAGAAGAAGGGGAAGATGCCACAAGCTGCTGAACCATATGGCCGTTAGGCTTTATGGCATTCCCAGTCGGGTGCGGTGAGATTGCTTCAAGTAAGTGAGCCCAGGACCCCTCCCGCATAACTTCGGCTATCCATCTGTTCGCGGGTCAGCCTCGAGCACACGCCAGAGGGGCTGTGACAAAAAGCGGACGTCATAAGGGCATTTGGACACAGAAGAGCGGGGCGAACTTTCGACATGAAACAGCACGGCGGGCGAGCAACGTAGTGAAGCGGCAGCTGGCGGGCGGCATGACAACAGCGCGGGCCGGGCATCAGCAGCTGTCGGCTGCAGCCAGCGGTCGTCGGCGGTGACGGAGAGAGCATAGTGAGAGGACCTCGTGCCGGCGGCGTCGGGGGCGGCAGCGGCGGCGGTGGCGGCAGGGCGTCGGGAGCGGCAGTGGCGTCGGGGTGGCAATGGCGGCGCAGGTTGGCAGTTGGAGTCAGCGGAGGCGGCGGCATACCAGGGGACGGCATTTCTGGTGAGTGAGCTCAATTTGGTTAAATTATGGCTGATAAACAAACCGCGCCCGTGGTAACGTTACAAAATGCTGTATCTGACCTTGATCAAATAGTAGCTAACTTAACAGCTGAAACCAGTGGAATATGAGATGGCGCCAGTAGTTACCGAACCTGGCCAGAGAGTGGCGAATTTAACGTCTGGAACTAGTGTCACTAAAGATGGTGATAGTAAGTTGGATGAAGCAGTTTCTGAACTTGACCAAAAATTGTCTACTTTAACAATTGAAACCAATGCTGCGAAGAACACAGCAAGTAAGCTCCAATTTTTAAGCAATGTCCTGGCACAGGGTTTAACTTTTGGTGGGAAGTCTGGTGAAAACATACATGACTTTTTTTTCTGAAATTACAGAAATTGCTATCTTTAATAGATTTGTCATCTAAAGAGATATTATATGTCTTATGCAGTCGATTGGAGGGCGACGCGTTCCGCTATTTGGTTTATAGCGAGGCATGTAGGGAAGCTTTACATTTTGAAGGGCTTAAACATGAATTGGTTAAGCGTTTTGAGTCGAAAGCAAGCGTGAGAACTTATCGCTAGACGGTTGCCAGGGGGCGATCCCAAATTTTGCAGATCGCATTCAAGAGTTGGACAGCCATATGTATGTACTAACAGGGGAACCGAAATACTACTTTGCAATGAAGTTTGAAAATGATCAGCAGAAATTAGACATGTTTCTATCCATGGTGGGTAGTGAAAAATCAGACTATTTAGTCTTGCAGAGACCCAAAACATTTGCGGAGGCAGTGGATTGTGCCATTTTGTGAAGTTTAAAACAGCCACAGAAGGTAAGCCAAAGGTGAAGCATATTTTTCAGGCAAACAAGGTGATGAGGGGTGCAGCGGGGGAATCGGACACATGCAAAGGGACTGTTTCCGCAATCTGAGCAGTAGAGGTAAAGATAAGAGTGGTTATGTTAGAACCCACAGAGCCTAGGAAGGTTTAGCTGAAGGAATAGTGGAGCTTTTTCATGGTGTAACCAAGGTAAGGGGCGGAGAACCCAGTCCGGCAGTGGAGGTAAGAGTTATTATTGTAAAAGTGGGGGGAAAGGCCCAGTGAAGCAATTCCAGAAGAATCAAGGCTCACACGGACAGGTACAAAATGTTGATGTGGGGCATAGTGGAAACGGTAAGTGTAATCATGCCAAAGTGGCAAAAAATGTGGGTACTTTGAAGAATAGTGTTCATAATAATGATGATTTAAACTCTCAGGTAGCAGGAATCTCACTGAGCTACCCTTGGTATTAAATATGCCTGCAAATCACAAGTGGGACAACCTGGGGGTAGATACTTTACAATTGATAATCTTGGCTAGGGTAAGGGGTAAATTATGTCGCTTGCTCGTAGATCTGGCGCTTGGGCTTCCTTGTTAAAAGTAGACATTTCTGGAAGTAAAGGATTAAGCCCGACTTACTGAAAAATTACGGGTTGGATCATTACGGGTTCATTACTAAGACAATAGAGCTCTAAAACACCATGAATGGTAATCTGAGGGAAATAGAGACTTTGTTTGTGCAGCAGCTTTATAGTACACAGATCCCATGGTGTTAGCCCATAATTGAGGGGATGGAGGAGAAACCCAGTATTGGTTCTGTGTTGACTACAGATCCCTAAATTCAGTCACGACATCAATTGTGGAAACGGTAGACTATCTTGACAACTGCAAATTTTTCTCCACTTTAAACTTACATTCGGGTTACCACCAGGTTAGAATAGCTCAGGAAAACATTCCGAAAACGCCTTTCAATGTGCTTAATGGCCATTACGAGTTTCGTCGAACATCCAAGGAATGTCTTTGAGAGGCTGTGGAAGGCTAAACTAACACTTTTCATTTATAAAATGCCACTTTGTCCTGCCGGGACTGGAGTATTTGGGTCACTTGATCTCACAGGAGGGCATAAAACCGCACCCACGGCTAATCTCAGCTGTGAGGGACTTCCCAATACTCCCAAACATGAATGAGTTGCAGCCTTTCCTAGGGTTGTCAAACTATTACCGGAAGTTTATCAAAGAATATGCAGAGAAGGTGAAACCCTTGACTTGTCACTTGTGCAAGGGCGCTAAGTTCGAATCGACCAGGGAGTGCACATAGGTGATGGAGAAGGTTCAAGAAATACTAACCACCCAACCTCTCCTAAGCTACCCCGACTTCACGAGGCCTTTTCTGTAGGCCATGGATGTGTTAAACACTGCTGTGGGTGTAGTTTTTCCGCAGATAGTTGATGGGAAAGAGAAACCGATTTGCTATGCCTCTCGACAGTTAACTGCGATGTCACAGAACGGGAATTATTGGTGGTGGTCTGGGGAGTTAAATACTTTCGTCGCTATCTCCTTGGTAACAAGTTTGAGATCATCATGGAACTTTCAGCTTTACATTGGTTGCTGATGCTTAAAGACCCATCAAGTCGGTTGACACAGTGGGCGCTACAGCTGTCGGAGTATGATTACACAGTACAGCATAGGCCGGGACGCTACCATGGGAATGCTGATGGGCTGAGTCGCAAAGTGGGGGCAGTGACCGTTACAACAATGCCCACATTGGCCCAATTACCTATTGAGCAGTCAAAAGATCCGGACTGTAATAAGTGGCGGAGGAGCAAGCAGTTAGTCGTTAAGGAGGACTTGCTTTGCTGGGTCACAAAATGCAGGGAATGCATTGTCGTGCCACAGACCCTCTGGGAAACTGTCATGAAACTCTATCATGACAGCCTGTTTGGTGGCCACATGAGTTGGAAGAGTACGAACCGCATCATAGTGAAGGAATTCTGGTGGCCTATGTGTAGGAAAGACTTTAAGCACTATGTATGGAGCTGTTTAATCTGCAGCGAGCATATAAGGGGCCCCCCAGAGTAGGGAGAAACTTCAGCCCTTGCCAGAGACAAAGTCCCCATTCGAGAGGGTCCAATTGGATATAATGGGCCCCTTTAACAGAGGTGAGTCAGGCCATTGCTATATCTTAACCATTATTGATACTTTCTTCAGTTACCTGGTAATAATACCGTTGCCCAATCAACTGGCGGAAACAGGAGCTAATGCCTTCGTGGTCCACTGTGTACTTAAATATGGAGTCCCGCAGGCTTTGATTTGTGGCAGGAGAAGTAATTTTATGTCGGCATTGTTCTTGCAAGTATGTAAACTCCTGGGTATTGAGAAGCTACAAACCACAACGATGCGGCCATAATGCAATGGGAGATGTGAGTGAGTGCATACAACCATCTCTAGATAACTCAGCTGCTACATGAACAAGTCACATAGTAACTGGTCGGCCTTCTTGCGCTAAGTGGTTTCTGCGTACAATTGCAGGGTGCACTCTTCCACAAACCGGAGGCCTTCCAGATAGTATACAGTAGGGAAATGAACTCATCCTGTTCCCCCTTAGTAAAGAGATTAGCAACCTGGAAGTTCATGTCTTGATGCACAAGCTCCGACGTATCAGGAATAGCGTGGGGGAGAATTATGCCAAGGCCTTAGAAAGGCAGAAGAGACAATATGACAAGAAGGCGATGCCACAAAATCTAGGTATTGGGTCCTTTGTGAAGTTAAACCATATTAATTGTTGTTTCTTACAGAATTTCAGTTGCAGTTGGCCGCAGTATGCCAGGTTGAGCTCATCTCTATCAGGTGTCTTTAGTATAATCCTCTGTGGAGCTAGGAACATTTTGTGGCTAGTGAATTGGTTACAGGCAGCAAGGACAGCACCCCCAGGCGTGGTGAGTGCCGACCCAGTGTAATCGGACACTGCTGCGATGAGCAGCCAGACAGGATCGTCGCAGCACCTCTCCAGCGCACCAATATTCACTAAGTACCCTGAACTTATAGTTTAGTTTCATAGAATTAGCATTGTGAGTAACAGTGGGGACAACTTTTTTTTTTTTTTTCTTTTTAAAATTATAGGTATATTAATTGTCAGGGAAGTGAGATAGGCTTTAATGATTGACTAGTATAGTAGCATAGTATTAGTTAAGAGTAGACCTGCTTTAGTGCATAATGAAACTTTTAATTAAGGGGCAACATGAGTATTAAACTCCGATAATTAATTCTATTAGTGGTATTCATTACTGCAGGGCAATCACTCCCTTAACCAATGGTGTCATTTTTTCCAAGGATGTGGATGTAGTATCCATGAATTATCATTGGTCAATTATCGCCGAGACAATTTTATAGAATTACAAAATCACAGTTCACAGCTACAGTTCATATTTGACAATTTAGAAAGGTCCATTCCGGACACACCTCATTATGACGATGGGATTACAATTACTCTTGAAAGAAGCCTGAAGGTGTTATACCAGGCTTTGGGGCAGGAGTTCCAACATTTTGTGGAACTCCTTACCTGGGGGAACAATCGAGACAAGAGGGTGCTAATTAATGTGGGACGAACTATTTTGATGTTCTAACGTAGGATAATTTCCTGCACTTGCAATCCATGTTGGACACTCTGGAGCAAAACACTGAGGACAAGATTAGTACGTCCAAGCAACTCATTTTGGCTAGGAAATTCAACTGTGAACAATACACAAGCTATTGGAAAACTTGCCAACACATTCATTACTAAGACGACAGAGCTCCAAAACACCATGAATAGTAATCTAAGGGAAATAGAGACTTTGTTTGTGCGGCAGCTTTATAGTACACAGATCCTTCAGTAGTTCGTGCTGGCCATCACCAACACGAGGATGAAGCTGACGAGGTTAAGGATTGCGCTGATCCAGGCCACCAGTGGCAAAATTAATGATGTTCTACAAAGGCCCAAAATGTTATTGCACTACTCACAATTGATACAAAAACAGCTAGGAGCAGGACTGTACTTGTTATTCCCGTGTACACTGGAAAATGTGTACTGGTACTATCAAACAGCTATCGTGAATGTTGCTTTAATGGGAGAGAATTAAAGGATAATTGTGGATATCCCCATCGCTACAACAGACTCTATCCTCGATCATTACTCGATTCACACCTTCCCTGTGCACTGGAAAGAAACTGGATATTATACTAAATGGAAAATGCATGAAATAAGATCCAGAAGTCATATGCTGTGTTAAATCATAGTGACTTTAGCAAGTGTAAAGACTCCACTATTACTATCTTGCACACTGCTCACCTTCCATGACTGTGGCCTGAGCAGCTGTAAAGCTGCAATGTATTTTTCTGATAACTTCTTAGATCGATGCCAATGCGAAATTTTAGCTTTGGACAAGCTGTACTTGGCTCAGTTGAACAAAAATTGGGTCTTTACCATGCCCCACCCCACCATGGTATCTGTTACCTGCTGGGATGGTTCATCACATGCAAATGTCACAAAGTTGGAACTTAAAGGAACTGGATTAACAGAGGATGTAGCCCAGTATCAGATAATAGGTGAAAACTTCATTGTACCAGCCATGCATAAAACTTCACTCAGGGGAAATCCTAGTTTTCTGAACTATCAATTAACAAAATTGAACCAAAGCATCTATCATAGCCAGAAATTGATTGAGTTGAATCAAACCAACCTTAACATGCTCAATGATGAGATAACTAAATATTTGCAACAGTCATGGGATTCCATTAAGTACAGTCACATTATCGCCATCATGGAGACACAGATCCAGGCCCAAACTAAACATAAATCTTCATAACACCTGTAAGCCTGATTAGCATTGTAGGAATCTCCACGATACTCATTCTTATACTTTGTGTGTACAGACGATATGTGACCAAACTAGCGGAGCACTGCTCAGAAACTGTCATACCCTCGGCGTCCCAGATTGCTGTGACCCTGCCTAGCTCAAACCCAAAATCCACAACAGCCAAGGACAATGTAACTCATATGTAACCCTAGAATACCCTCTGTATTTATTATATCAACCCTATTTTCAATCATATTTCTCTTTGAATATAATGACTAATTCTATGCCTCCAGGTTTGGATGGCTCAAGCCAGTGAAGACTCTACAACTGTTGATTTTATGTTGAGTTAATATTGTAAGACAGGAGGAGCTGTTCAAATGCACAAACCAGAACAGTAGATGATATCTGGGGGATTCCTACCCAACAACATCGCCCAGACAAAATATGAAGGTTGTCGACGGAGCGACGCTGGCTTGGCGAAGGGATATATGGAAAGGTCATTTTTAAACAACAGCTGTCACAGTTTGCCAAAGTACAACCGGGTTGCGGTGCGCATTTGGAATGTGTCAAAGTCTTTATTGAGTCCAGGCAACAGCCTGAGGAATTTGCTGTGTGCTGGGCCAGGCAGGTCTCCGACCGACGAAGTGCATAGCCAGGCGGGTTACGCCACGATCGGGATTACCTTTGGGCAGTCAATCTTGTACATTTGACCGCAAGGGACCAACGGGGACACCTCACCTGCCGGCCCCTCCCCCCCCCCTCCAAACCAGTGCCCTCCACTGGTAAACTTAACCATATTACCATCTGTTATTGCCCGTGTATAACAACATATACGAATAAACCAGTTATTCCAACATCTCTGTACTAATCCTCAAGGAGTTCCCCACAACCTATTAGCTCTAGCCTAGGTGGGCTAGAACCGGGCCACCATATGCACAAGCAGAATAACCATACGGCCGTTAGACTTTACAGCATTCCCAGCCGGGCCCGTTAGGATAGATCAACCTCTCTCTCTCTCTATCCCCTCAACCTCAAGGTTTTATATGTGCTGAATAGGTGTAGAGCCCCTGCCACACACCTGTTGTATTGGGCTTTGTGGCATGATGTAGTAGCATATTAAGGGATTTTAAGCTACAAACTATAATAATTTTCTCGAGCCTGCAGACAAGTAATTTAATCCCACTCCACACAGCAGAGCCTCAAGGTTAAGCAGACGCTCTTCCCGTGGGAAACGAGCTCCCCACTACAGCAGCTCTAAAGCCTAGTAAGAGGTACTAAACCATTGGTGAGAGCTTCACGTGACACCCCCACCACCTTTTTCAGCTCGAGTGCGCAGTCGGTGGGAGGCGCTCGTGGAAGTCTTTTTCCATCTTGATGACTGAACACCTCACCAGGCATCATGCAGAATTTTATAGGTAAAGGCTAAGGCATTTTTCACCCCTCTGCTTTCTCAGAAGGATAGTTCGAGTGACAAGAGTTTATTGGTAATGATTTTCAATTTTATGAGAGCTATCTTTTATGCAGTATTTTCAAGTATTCCATAAGTTTGTTCATGTACATATGTTCAGTCAATCTATTCTTTCCACTACACTTTCAATTGTTATCAACAATTACCTGCTCATTACTAGCAATAAGTAATGGTTGGAATGCAATATCTTTGATCACACAATCACATATCTTTGGTAAAACTAACCGCGGAGTGATTGATCAAAGACGAACTCAACTATCTGTTGTATTCAGCCACTCAGGATATGAAAATGTGCATCACTTATAGTTCCTCTGAACTCGTGAGACCAAAATCAAGAATAGAGCTATTTCCATTATCTGTGGTAAGAGTAGGCCATAGGGCTTCACAAACAACCACAGAATTGTGAAAGGGGGCAGAGCCCTCCTGTACATAATATAAGAAACATAAGTTTCCGTAACAGGAAAGGAATGTCTTGTTGATAATTCTTTATAATATCAAGGAAATTATTCAAAAGGTCTTTCCTTTCTTGATAAAAAAAAAAAAGGATTAGAGGAATTAGGAGAAATGCTAAAAATTGTAGAAAAGCTGAGGAATGGGACAATGCTGCTGGAAATGTCTACCAGCAAGCAGGCTTTCCAATTCCTTAAATTCAAGATGCTCATGGACTTCACTGTAAAATGTGATCACTTGCTTGAATCTGATCAATTTAGAAATCCAGGAATTCCTTAAGGAGTGGGAATCAGGTTGGACAGATTACATGGGTGGCAAATGGCAGTACTGAAAAGACTGCCATCTTAGTCATGATTTTCGACATCCATACTTTGAAAAAATGTATTGAAGCAGGACTTATCGACTTGAATAGACACCCATTAACTACTTAAACTGATGTGCTGATTTAAGTGTCAGATATTTGGGCATCCAACAGCAATATGCAAAGGCAATCCCACCTGGAGCAAATGTGAGATGGGTTCACATGAGCAGGGCAGAATTGTACTCTCCTGCAGTTGTGTGCCCCTGCTCTAATTCACACCCAATCTGGAGCAAGGAATGTTGAGTGTATCTCAAAGATAAGAACGTATATGATTTTAAAACCAGAGAGAATACCGTATGGGTTGCCTCATTTCCCTTCGCAACCAGCTACGCTAAGACCCTGTTAACTCCCATCAGGAAAGAAAGTATTACTATTCAGACATCCGTTAAGGACATGAACATGAGTGCCATATGCTCATGGAAATGGAAATGTCACGCAAAACCCGCTAAGGTCATAACAACCGTGGAAGTCTGTAGCTAGATGTCTACATCCCCTACCACTTTGGCAGCAGGTTCTTAAGGCTCCATCAACAGTAGCAACACCACCGCCAAGGGTCAAGTTGCTGCAGCTGCAGTAATTTCAGGAGCAGTGGCAACAGCAGAAGTGGAAACCAGCAACAAAGAGTAAAGTGAGCAGAACTTCTAAGGTCCGAATTTCCAATAGACTGACACAGAGAGGTTCAATGAAATCCCCTTCTGTGTCACCTCTCAGAACACTCAGCAGCAGGGAAAAGAAAGGAAAGAGAAGTAGGAGGCAAAAGTATCTCCAAGTGTTTAAGGCCTTCATGGAATCTGAGATGTCTATCACATTTTTTAACCAGAATATAGTGAAATACCCATCGAACAATGAGTTCCACAAAACATGGTATATGGGAGTTGGAGTCAGCCTTGGATAGTGCGAACAACAGTGGATCTATGCCAGGCCTTATCCAGTACCAGATGCTGAGGCATCTCAAGAAACATGCTACAGAGTACATTCTAGACATTTTAAATACAGCTTGAACCGGGTACTTCATTGCCTCGTGGAAACAAGCAATTCTAACCCATTTTTCAAAATCTGTCAATAATAAACTGTAAGCAGGTACCTATGACAGCATTACCTAAATGAACATCTTCAGGAAGACACTACAGCAGTTCATGAATAGCCTCCTGGTCTGGTGTTTCCAATCCCAAAATTTACTGAGAATTCAGGAAGTTCCATTTCACCAGTGCTAACCGGTTCTTGCTGGAAGTGGCGAAACGGGGAGCATTTATATGCCACCAATGCCTGATGGTTGGAATTTTTTTAACATACATATATAAATGGCCTAAGATGCATGTAATTTTAAAGTTACTGCATGAATGGGGTTTTAGCAGAAATATGCCCCAGTTTTTAAAATTGTTTTTGTCAGAAATTTGTTTCCAGTACTGATGTGGTTTGGAAGTATCAGATCTTTTTATCGAGGAAAATGGTGTTTCAAACAATCGATTTTAAGCGTAACCCCTTTTACAATCAGTGTCAACAACATTCAACCTACCAGATGCTACTTGCACTTAATGGGTGAGATGAATGTTCAGCAAGCACTGATTTTACATTTTCTCTGGAGAACACTACGTGTGTACTTTTTACCTACAGTTGTAGTCTTTTAGCAGAACCTCATCATACTTTGGGGAAAACAGTTTTAAGTCTTAGTGAAATTGCTCATTTTCTGGTCCTCATTTTTGATAAAAGAGGTCTGAAACCCAGAGCGCTAAAAGCTCTGGATGTATTAAGATGTTTAAATGGTACGATTTGGGAGGCAGACTGATCCTGCCTATGTACGATTGTGGTTGGAGTATGGCTGCATTGTATATGTTTCAGTGCGAGGTACCTACCTTCGGAAGTTGGAAAATGTCCACCAAAAATTCAGCTTGCCACAGGTGCATATCACACTAGACTTATTCCCAGCACTTGTGATGAGGATGGTGAGCTGCTGCTTGTCATCTGGCGTCATATCCTCTAGGTGCAACATTTAATGCATACAATCCTCTCTACACTAATTATTATAGAGCTACCAAACCATTTAGCTACATTACAAAGGCCTTTTTAAAAAAAAGCATGGCTGTTAGTTGCCCATACCAAGGTTGGAGTAAATCTCCTCATTGACTCTTAAAGAATTATTTTAGACCTGTTACATCATAGTAAGTTGTTCATCACTGACAATGTTTTTAATGATATTTTAAATCAGCATCATGCTGTTATCCCAGTATATACTGATGACTCTAATCATGTTAACAGAGTAGGATACTCTGAGTGACTTACAGAAACAAGCGGCATAGTATGTGGAGCGTTTATACAGCTAAGTGCTACGCTTTACTGGAGTTGCTGCAGTATATAAAAGTAAGTTGCAATGTGAAATATATCATATTTTATGATTCTCTCAACTGCATTCATGCACTGGGAAACACTTACTTAACGGGAAAACTAATTCAAGACATGCAGAATGCCCTCCAGTCCCACCAGTCTTCTAGAAAGGGGGTTTTAAATCTGCTGGGTGCCTGGCCATCTTGGAATAAGGAGGGGCAACAAACCAGATGAAGATGCAAAGTTAGCTTGCAATAAGGTCCCCAGTCCCTAAGGCTGACCTTTCTTCATCATCAAAGTAGAATAATGTCAGTGTTTGGCAGAGGCAGTGTCTAGCACTTGATCGTAACAAGCCCTAGCTGGTCAAAGCAACATGCATTCTTCTGGCAGCGGAGATGGGACAAGGTACCCCTTACTCACCTTTGCTTAGGGCACTGTCGTTTGACACAAGTTTTGTTCTTTGCACGGAGAACCCACCGGAATGTTATGCTTGTGGCGTATTTTCAATATTGCATCTTCAATATAGCAAAGTATTTTATTTTTAGGTTTAAGAGCATACTTCAGTCTAGACAATGACCTGCCCATTAAAAAAAAAAAAAATACAGTTAGTGATTTAAAACTATAGCCATTTTACTACTCTAGTTGTTGGTCACTGTCATTCCAAATATTTTGTAGAGATTGGCTTAATTTCTAAGATGATTAGGTGACCCCTTTTAGTCATCCATTCAAGTACATTGTTTACTGGTTTTAGTTGTGTTATGTTGTATGATGCTTTTTGAAATCTGGTTGGCTCTTCAGCAGAGATGTGCTTATATTGTAATAACATAATTCTTGCAGTTGCAGAACTAGAAATGTACAGTGAAAGTATAGTGTTAGAGGATAAAGAACATCATAGATTTTATACATGAATGCTACAAAAGAGGAGCTCTGCAAGATGCTAGGCAAGTTGTAATTGCCCTGGTATCAGGTGGAATGATTCTGAATTTGTAAAATTGCCGCAGTGCACAGATGGTGTGAGTGCAGTGCCAAAGTAAATGTTGGATGCTTGATTCTATACTCATTTGTTTCCTTATCACCATGGTAAAGTGAACAGGAAGTTGATGTATGAAATGGAAATTACAGTTCTAGTACTTGAAGGTGGTAAACGAGGAGAAATTTTGTGCGTACATATTACATGCACAATGTGGCAATGATACATTTTCAAAGCCTTAAGTGTTAAATGGCACCAGTTCTTCTGTTTTTTATTTTATTTAGCCTACAATTTCATTCATGAGTAACAATATAAATGAAGATACCAAAATGTAAAAATAATATAGTACAAATAAGAAGTAATGCAGAGTTAATGTTGAATGTCTAGCTCTCTAATCCATTTGATTGCTCTTGCCGACTAATGTATAAAATCTTCTGTTGTTTCTTGGAAGGCACCAGAAGGCAAGGGGTGAGGGGGGGGGGAACTCATAAATACTTGGGTTGGTGGTCTAATATACAACACTGTTGTTACAAGCTGGAGACTCGCGCATTCCCACTCAAACAATGAAACGTCACATCTGCCACAATTCAAACTCTGAATGTATAACAGTTATCACTTTGGCAACTTTATCATATGTGTGAGGCCATCTGAATCTTCTGCAAGCAATGGTAGCACTTTTTCTCTCAAGAGTCTCACTTTCAATCCTGTGGTCTGTAAACTCCAAATAGCTTCTTTTGGAAGAAGATCAAACATCAGCTGTGGTGCATTCCACAGTCTTCAGAGCCATGTTTATATTTTCTTTCGATTCATTGTACTCATCAGTAATATTATTTTTGGATTGAATGAAGGCATAAACCTTTTTGAGGTTTCATTAGTAACTGTGCACTTTCTATTAAAGCTTTTCAAATGAATTGTGCTCCACCAGTCATACTGATAACATAGATTTAACAATAAATTTCACAGCCAACTTGTCCAAGTTAATAGACGTTAGTACACTTATAAGAGTAACATCTGGATATTGTGATTATAAGAGTAGTCTGCTTTAATTTCTTACAAGCGCCTGCTGATTCTGAACCGCTACTATTCTCAGCACATTTTGTTTTTTTTTCAGATTTGTGTTTTTAAATTTTTCATATTCTTTCAACAGATTTGGATAACCTTTCCTCTAAAACAAATATATATATAATTATATAATTTACCAACACAGAAATACACTTGGAGATAAAGGCGAGAGGTCCATACGACTGGTTTAGGGTTCTTTTAAAACAATAATAAAAATAATAATTAAACATTATTTGAACTATTCTGTGTGTTCCAGACTGTTATACTATTAAGTTTTCATTTCACTAAATATAAAGAAACTTTAATGTTTCTAATGAAAAAATAAAAAATCAAATATCGGTAAGTAAACAATATTGTAAGTATGCCATTATTTAATAGTTTATAAAAATAATTTTTCCAATAAATGCTTCAAGAAGTTTGTAGTAGAAGTAATAGTGCCCTTTACTACTTTCGAACATATACTGCAGACACACTAACGTCATTTCCATCTTCTTGTTCAATGTCATTAAAACAACACTTTAAAATAAGCGGTCTCATTATATTATTCTCATCCTTAAAAAAACTTTAATTCAATTAAATCAAATCAAAATTAGCACATGCTATGTTATGTAATCGAAGGTTTTTCCCGGTGAATCTGATGCTTGAAGATCTCTCGTGCATGTGACCAGATCAATTTATTGTAGTTCAACAAATTTTCGACGGTGAAATATGCCATGTCGCTGGATCTCAATGCCTTTCTCATATACACAGTACAAAAAGTGAGATGTGTCTCTCAGAATGTCAGTGTCCTCATATTTGATAGTATGCCCAGCATACTACTACAATGCAAAATCACTTCAAGGTTGGTGCCTAGAGTGATCGATGCAAATTAAAAGGCTGAAAGAACTGAGCAGAAGTTTTCACCTCAAGGACACCCTCTTTTTTTGGTGTATTCTTATATTTGATGAAAATGGATACCTCATTATACTCCTTAAATGAAGAGGTTAATTATAGAATGAAGTGCAAATGCGGAAATGGCTCCCTGTGAATGCAAATCTCCATTTGTGTTTTGGCAAGTTATTCTGTCTCCTGATTTCTGAAATGCAACCTGTAAATGCTGCAGACCACTGTGAACCCTTGGGCATCGTTAAAGAGACCCATCAGTCAAAAAGCATCCAGTAGTGCAGTATCCCACTTCTGCTTGATACTACTTGGTCCCACACTTCTGCAACATGAGGAGAATTGCAATAATCAACTAGTTCACCATTGACCATTGACCATTAAGCATTGACAATTTCAAATATCCATGCTAGAGATGTGTCAAAGTCGCTCCAGCAAATGACACTTCAGAGATAATAAAAGTTATTAATGTGTTATTGTTCCTATAGTTCAATCCAGTAATGTGGAACACAGCTACTTTGGCTTTTCTTAACCATGATTCTATTCATTTCTAAAGTCCTGTGGAAGGAGGTTGATTATACAGGGTTCCTGGTAATATGAGAATTTGATTTTGTATCTGCCTTATTCTCCCTAAGTTAACTAATTCTGTCATGTTCCAAAATTTGGCCTTGCTTCATCATAGCCAGTGCAGATTCATTGTGTTCAGTAGAAGGGTTCAAAGTTGAAGTCATATCTACCACGCATCTACTTAGAAACATTGAGCAGAGATTCAAGTGCTCTTCATTTTCCTCCATATAGGAAACTATGTATTTACACATGAGTACCTTTTCAGAAATAGGGAACCCCCAAAATGTAAAGCTTCAATCATATCTTTGATAGTGTATTACATAATAGCAAAATGTGTGTGGTTTTTTCCTTTAATGTTAATGGCTACCCATTACTTTATCATAGAAGCATTCCACTGGAACCAATATTTCAAATATTTTTGTGACAGCTGGTCTTCTTTTCAAAATATTGAAGGGGCTTCTTAATTTTTAATACATTCTATTTCCATTTTTAAAGTTAATTTTGTTGTAAATACCATGAACTAGATTATTTTTATTGTTTTTTTTTTCTTTACTATATTATAACTTGGTTTTATTATTTGTTTCTGGATATATGCTGTCATTTTTCAGTCATTTAGTTTTCTGTTATAGTGCTAATGATTATATTTTTAACACTTCCTAAAGCTTTAACAACATTCAAACCTATGGCCTCCTGAGTTCAGGAACAATGACTTGGAAAAAAGAGACTGATAAACATAGAAACAAAGATAAAGTACGCATTGGTGAACATTGCAATAAAGAAAGGAAGTTTTTCTGTCTATAAACTACAAATAGTACATGGCAAAATCTTAAAATGGCTTTTACACTAAACTTACTTAAAAAAATTGCATGCCTACCATTAAATATTAACTTGAAGTCATGGTCATTTCTTCCTATCCTCTTCTTAATTCTTCTATCATACAAGCCTCATTGTAAATACACAGTCTTTGCCACCTCCCATCTACCAGTTATTCTTAAAACAGCTACTTTAAGTAAGTTACTGACTGTGTTCTGCAGTTATTTCCACAAACAAATCTAACAGCTCTCCTTTGCACCAACTAGTTTCTTTGATGCCCATAATGTGGGTACCATTGTAATGAAGGAATTAGCTTCGCAGAGCCCATAAGGGCGGATAATTTAAAGCATTTAACATTCATATTAAATTACACAGTCTAAAACTTGATCATAAAGGATGTCAAAGTAGGATTGGCACCATATAAACACGTAAAAAATTGAAGTTAAAAAAAAAAATCATAAGGAAAACATTGTGAACATTTACACTGATAATACAAGCAGAAATAAATATTTTAAGGTAGTATTTGCAGGGTCTAAAAATTTTATTATAGACGGTAGAGCAATCTGAAAGTCTTTTAGCCATGTGGTTGGGATGATGCAATCTGAAGTGAGAACATTAGAATTCTGGATTGTAACAATAGAAAAACACCTATTTAAATAGATAAACTAAATTTAACTGTGGCAATATGTTGTCAGCATTGAGAAACATATCCTGACAAAAATCGGAGCTGGTCAATAAATTCTAAGTATGTTTTTTTTAGAGGGATAAAGATATTTAACTTGTAAAATATAATAGATAGCTGAAATTGTGGTCAAATCATAGCTAATATTAAAGAAAATAATAATAAAATAACAGTATGAAGCTAAAATTAGGGCAAAAAGTAAGATAGTTACCTGAAGGTAGAGAAGATAGTTCTGAGAAGAACAGTGCAGGTTTTACTTAAAGTCATATAATAATAAGTGTGACATGAATTTCTGAAGATTTTTAAGAGCACGTCAAGTGGGTTGAAATGGAGTTAAAAATTAAAAATAGTGAAAAACTAAAAATTACACCTAAATAAAAATATCCACGGAGCTGAGACAAGCCAAATTAAAGAAGAAATTTAAAAAAAATCCGGCCTTATAAATTTTTTTGTGAGGAATCAAGTTATAGATAAATAACTAAAATAAACAATCTTTAACTTTTGGAAATTAATAACTACTAAACAAAGCTATTTAAGAGTAAAGTTCTCAAAATAGCCTATTCTAAAAAATGGGAGAGTTTCAGAAAGATTGGAACTAAAATAAGAATATGGAATTTACATTCCCACACTTGGTGATTCTTCTTCCTTCCTTCCATCACTATGCCCAACTCAGGAGCGCGATTGAACTTACCTAGCAGATGTGTTTTTCCTCTGTTCCCAAAATCTTTTCATCCTTTCGTTGTGCTCTTTCCTACGTTCTTCCGTCCACGTGTTCCTTCATCTAATATACTGGCTGTTGGCAAATTGATTTAGTAGCATGGTCAATAATGATATTGTCTATTATTCTAATTTCCTGGAGCTCCTTTTCGATTTCAGTTAGCCAGTTGTTTTTTATTTTAATTGAAATGGCCAGGTTTAGAATTCTTTTGGTTAGTCTGTTACTCATTCTGATAATATGGCCATAAAATTTAATTCATCTTTTCCTTAATGTGCCTGAAATTTTTTCCAAATGCTGATACAGCTCATGTGATTTTCTTTTCATCCATATTCTTCCGGTACAAGTGTGGCCATAGATTTTCCTTAAAATTTTCCTTCCTTGCTTTTCAATATCTGTAATCAATAATCAGCCCCCAATAATCAAAGTTTCCAATGTGTATAATGCCTCCGGTTTGATTACAGGGTTATAGTGTATTAACATGGCATTTTGGGTAACTGATTTCTTGTTATATCTGTTCCTACGTTTGAGGATTATAAATAAAAACTCAACTTTTCCTTTTTATGCCAGTTTGAAGGGAAGCGCAGACCACACTGGTCGTCTTCATGATCAGATCAGTAGCAGTTGGACTCGTTAAGTTTTCAACATGTAACTTTTGGAGATAAAATATATTTCATCAAAAGTGGAACTTAGAAATTTTCGCTCAGTATCCAAACTCTGAAAATATTTCTGCAGAATTGAACATAACTTCAATAATGAACTTTAAATTTGTTAGGAAATGAGCTGAACTTTAACAATGACTTATGTGAAAGTTTGTGGATTTTGTAGAAGTATTGCAGAGTGAATTTGAAGTCATGTTTTGTGGATATCTGCAGTCTTCAAATAAATATTTCGAATGTCTGATGCAACATTAACATTGTAATGCATTATATCACATCAGTTCGAGTGTGAACTTTGGAAAATATACAGCATAATTTTCAACAGTGACTCTTCATTTTCATAAATTACCTTATTCCACAAAAAAATGTATAAATAACAAATGAAAGAGAAAGTGAATCATCACTCACTAAAGTTGAAGGCCGAGTGAAAAACATAAGTGACAAACAAAAACATATACAATATTTTGGTTTTACACCTTATTCACATAACAGGGAACAAGGCATATGGTTCGGGAAGTTAACCACAGGAAAAGTATATTAACACATTGGTGACCATATTACGAACTATGCAATTACTTCAGTCAGTATCAGATAATTACATTGCATCTATGGCTGCAGTTTATGAAAAGTATTGCCACCCCAAGAAACAATATAACATAACACCATAGTACTTATTCACACTCAAGCAAAGATCAAGGTTTTGTAAACCACAAACTCTCATCTAGCCCCCTCATTAGGGTGAAGGTGAAACTATTGCATACTACCTAACACGAGGTGGCATGGTTCCACCAGCTACATGCGGACCGGCTCACACAAGCTGAACTCTATTAAAACTGCTGAAAACTGCTCGCCAGCCAATATGACTGCTCTCTATTTATTAAATCGGTTGACTTTTCACTTTAAAAATGAATATCTAAATAAGTACCTAGCATTTTGCATCGTGATTAACATTTGTGCCTTCGGGTAGCTTATTTTACCTGTTTTAACTTAGCTTAAGCCTCAGGAAGGCTTCTATTGAATTCGTCACAAATTCTTTCATGTCATCAGTCTTGGCGTGTCATTAATAATATCATGACAATACACTTCGAAAATCTCATTTATCCTTTGATAGCCTTAAATTTTCTAATGAAATCAATATATGATTTTAACCCTCTTGATTTTGTGTGTCATCTAAAACTAATTTCCTCCTTCTGCCTTCTTTATTTTAAATTTTGTTTTTCTTTCAATTAAAAATCCCACTTATACTTTCCATAATCAATTAATTTTATGCTCAAAACATGCTAGAGGATGCTGACTACAACAGGTGATAAAAGCTGTGCTGTGACTTTTTGCGTTTACTAGTTATTTCAAATTTTAAGTTCAGCTTCCTCTGACCTCGTGGGTTAGCAACATCAACAAATTGAAATATCTTCCTAGCTAAATTTTTCTGAATTTGATAAATACACTTTAAAATAATCCCCATGATGAGTTTTAGCAGTGGAAATGAATGCAACAAAAACTGTTGTACTTGAAAAACTACTCTAACCAAAATTTCTATCTTTCACAAAGGCAGTCTTGAAATTGGACTATAAGGTATTTCACTGCTGGTAATAGCTAGTAGAAATGCTTTCAGGTGCTTGTTCTCTGGATTAAACTTATCCCTAAACAGTTTTAACAGGTTTATAGACATATTACAATATATGCACCTAACCTAACTTCTGTATGGAAACCACCGAGCGTGGTGGTGTAACGGATAGCGTTCTGGCCTCGCATTCAGGAGGACGGCGGTTCGAATCCCCGTCCGGGCATCCAGATTTGGGTTTTCCATGGTTTCCCCAAATCACTCCAGGTGAATGCCGGGATGCTTCCTTCAAAAAGGCCATGGCCGAATTCCTTCCCATTCCTTGCCCCCATCCTTTCCCGTCTCTAAAGACCACGTCGTTAAAAAGGGACGTTAAACTGTTACCAAAAAAAAAAAAAAAAAAACTGTATGGAAACCACCAAAACAACCACTCACTAGGCACACTACCCTCCCCTTAACTTCCACTTCTTTTGATACTGTATTTACAATCCTAACCAGTTGGTGTCTTCATTTTAAGAATTTCTCTTAACTCAGCACATTAATTTTCATTCACCCAACGTTATCTTACTTTGCCATTTTTTATGGCGTACTATTTGAAAGTGTAGAATTGTATTGTTTACTTGGTAATCAAAATAACTACTAGTGGAAAGATAGAGGGATATATAGGACAGTGAATATGGCAGAGCATATAATTTTATCATTTGAGCAAGGATATAATGGATATGGAATACAGTGAAGAAAGCCAAAATATTGCCCTAAAAAAAAATAAGATTGTAGTTTAAAAAACTAAAATCACGCTTTCTTAGTAATGTGAACTAAGAGGTTAAAAATAATTTTTAAATATAAGCATTTTGTTTAACATTGATAGGACGTCCCACAATTCAGGATAAATTGATTTTTTTGAATAAGCTTAAAGAATAAAGTCACTGATTACAAAATTAATTTTAATCTAAAAAAGCATGGGGTGCTATTTCAGTT
Organism: Vandiemenella viatica; assembly: GCA_031002005.1. Taxonomy (NCBI): domain Eukaryota; kingdom Metazoa; phylum Arthropoda; class Insecta; order Orthoptera; family Morabidae; genus Vandiemenella; species Vandiemenella viatica. The sequence goes on along the minus strand of JARYHS010008074.1, from coordinate 25,068,375 downwards.
GTCTTATATTTTTTGTCGTTGGCTGTTTGTAAAGACAGAGTCATTGTCAAAAGTTATGTAGAGCGCACCCCACGCTTTTTTAACATTAAAGTTAATTTTGTAATCAATGACTTTATACTTTAAGCTTATTAAAAAAAAAAAAAAATTTATCTTGAATTGTGGGACGTCCTATCACTGTTAAACAAAATGTTTATATTTAAATATTATTTTTAACCTTTTAGTTCACATTACTAAGAAAGCGTGATTTTAGTTTTTTAAACTACAATCTTATTTTTAACTTTTTAGTTCAAATAGTTTAAAAAGTATGTTTCTTGCTGTTGGCTTTTCTTCGCCAATCTTTCTTTTTCTTTGAGTTGTAGTTTCATTATTAATTATTATTCCCACGAGTAAAATACAATTAAATGGTCAATTCAACAAGACATCCAATAGCACGGTAAACGAGGAAGGCTACTTTTCTATAATAGTACGAAGTAATATTTCGAATACTTACTATTCAACATCACGTTAAGCGACTTCAGACAGAGAAACCTTTCTGGATAGGAGACAACAGAAGACGATCGTCTGCAGCAACCAAGGCTCGTAAATCACACCCGGGAAACTGGAGAACGATGATGATGATGATGGCTATATTGGGTGGGAAATCTCCGAAGGGTGTGGCCGCCAAATGACGAAGATTTCTCGAATCGCACCTGTGCACTAATGTCGCGGCTACATCTCCCTAACTCAGTAATCCCATCAGGTATAGGATACACTGACAACGTGGTGAGAGTGAAATTATTGAATTTTTATCGGTTGTTAATAAGTGTGCAAAATTTCAAACGATTCGGACATCAGGAAGCGGGTAAACACTGAAATGAAAGATTCCATTACATGGCAACCATTTTTCTATTGTTACCGTCAGAGTAACGAGAATAGCAGGACGTTGCTAAGAGACTACTGTATTGTCAACGGTTCTTAAAACGTGTGCAAAATTTTTATGTTTTTACTGTCAACGTAATCAGAATATCAAGACATAGCTATGAAATTATTGTATTGTAATCAGTTATCAATACATGAGCAAAATTTCAAACAACTCGAATATCTGGAATTGGGTTAAAATTAAATTTCAAAATTCCACGACATTCAACCATTTTTCTGTTGTTACTGTCAAAGTAATGAGCATAGCAGGATATAGCTATGAAATTATTGTATTGTCACCGGTTCTTAATATGTGTGCCAAATTTCAAACAGCTCGGACATCGGGAAGTGGGTCAAAATGGAGTTGTAAAATTCCATTACATTCATACATACATAAATACATACATACAAGTCAAGCTAATATAAAGCGTGTAAAAAAGTTTGCTACCAACCAATACTGACCTATTGTTCTGAAATCTGGAGTTGGACAAAGAGAGGTATAAACAGATTACAGGTGGCAAAAATGATGTTTGAGAGGTGCAAAGAATGTCAGAAGAAAGGTTAGAATCAGAAACAAAAACAACAGGGAGATATTAAAAGTCGAAGCATTAGAAAAGAATGTAATGGCGGGGGCATCTCATGAGAATTCTGCCAAAGTTAACACTCTTGAAGAATGGGAAAGGAAGGATGTAGCATAACAGGTTCCAAAGAAAAAATAAAACAGAATGTTGGTTACTCCGTGATATGAGTTGGTGACCATAGGGACAAAGAGTAACAGACAGAGAGCGATTAATAATGCTAGTGTGTGTACGCAGTGGTACTGTTCAGTCACTCACTGAAAATCAAACCTTATAATCTTCGGAGATCTTATTTCTTGAATTTAATTTCAATGAATAAGAAAGATATTAAATACTAAATTCCTTAATTTGGAGATTCAAGTTCGAAATTAATTGAATGGGACTTGTATCCCCTGGCGACAAAAAACGTATAAAGAAATACGACGTAATAAGGAAACCTACTGAAATATCACAGACAAAATCGATGGATCAGGCACAGAAAAACACAGAGGTAAAGGAAGTTGACTGGAGACAAGTGGTGTGGGAAGAACCTTGGAGTGACCATCAGATATGAAAGAGGATGTGCTAATGACTACTATGGCGTTTTTCCCCATCTTCTGGACGGCAGCAAATCTACAGACTCATTATCAACAATATTTCAGGGTATAGTACGATGGCGCATTTTTCTGTGTTTAATACATAAATTGTAATATTATCAATACAATTCCCTTGATCTGGTTTTCTCATAATACCCTCAGAATCTAATTATGGTACTAGTAGCTGATTTTCTGCAGCAGTAGATATGAACTAGAAATTAATGGAAATCAACTTAAATGATATAAAATTTTCTTTTTGCTTCTCCATTTCTGATGTATGGTACAAAATATACGTAAATTAATTAAATAACTGGTTATCATACAGGGATCATCAAAAAAATATCTGGTATTTTCAAAAGATATAAGTGTACATTTATTATTTATATATATATATTAAGTTGGGAATAATTCCATAATTCTCTAAAAAAATATTGTTATAATGTCATGAATTGGAGACACCATAAGTAAAGATGCAGAAGTCAAATTAGGTGTCCCACAAGGAACAGTACTAGGACCAATTATATACCTTGTTTACATAAAAGATCTCTCTAAACTAAATCTTAGTGCAAAATTCACTTCATATGCTGATGACACAGTTGTAACTATTACAGGTAACACTTGGGAAGACGGCTTCAATGCAGCTCAGGAAGCCCTAAACACTGTTCAACAATGGTTAAACCAAAATCTTCTAACTATAAATGAAAACAAGACCAAATTTGGTTGCTTTTCATACAATATTACAACACAACCACCGTACCATCAAACTCCACAAACCCACATGCAATGGTCATACAAAACGTAACTGTGTCAAACTACAGAAGGCAAAAAACGTTATGTATCTAGGCATAGAAATAGACTGTAATTTGAGATGGAATCATCACACATCAAACTTAGTTGCCCAACTACAAAAGCTTATTTCTTTATTTTATAGGATAAGAAACATTCTCACAATAAAAACATTAAGAACTGTTTATGTCACCTTAGTCCAAACACACTTACAATATGGTATAAACAGCTGGGGAGGGATAACTTGATACACACTTGGCTCAGGTCAACAGATGCCAAAATTGCATCCTGAAAGTAATCTATAGCAAGCCATACACCTTTCTGACCTGCGAGCTGTACAAACAAAGCTTGTTGCTCAATGTCCACCAACTATTTATTCAAACAATGGTCATATACATACATGCCAATATAAAAGTCTTCAAAGCTAGTGACCAACCGCACATAAATACTAGAATGCTGGAACACTCTACTAGGGCAAAGGCATCCAAGCTGCCTTGGCCCATATTTTTGTAATAAATTATCTGCAGATGTTATTAAAAAACCTAAACATATCATGAAGAAACATATATCCACATGGCTTTTAGATAACTATGACTTTTTAAATGAACTAATAAACTTTCATCACTTGGTATAAACAATATGTATATATGTAGGTCTTAATATGTGTGTGCTTCATTACTAATAATTTTTACAATGTCAATGTGTATGGAACTAATCTTTATAATGATTGTATCTCTTGAAATTTTATAATCCTCATATACACTATTGATTATTGTTTACACACAATCATGCATATATTGTCCATAGATTTTAAGTTACTGTAAATATCCATAATATAAGAATCAAGCTAGTTACAACTTGAAGCCCACATACAAGTTTTACATTACGTGGCATTCACAACATAACCTTATATACTCTAAGCGATATTAAAATTGTATCATTGTTCATTGTGAATAAAAAAATAAAGAAAGAAAATTTATTTTATTAGACATTGTATACTAGCAATATCATCATAGATTATCTATCCTTAGCTTCGTGTGAGAAAACACATTATCATTAACCTTTTTGGGTTATATCATTTCCTGTGTGTACATATGATTTATTGCAAGTGTACAGCCACAGAAAGGATAATTTGCTTCATGTTAATCCTCTTCTGTAATGACTGATTTGCAAATGTAGCCTGTAAAATTCCTCTAAAATGCAATTAAAGTGCAGTTGGTAAAAACAATGTGTTATTTAAAAGACCTTTTCCGAAAGTTTTCACAACTAAAATCTTGTTCACTCATTGCTTTGCTGGATGTTGTGTCAACCTCCAAACTGTCCAAACTGGAAACAATGCAAGAAGTAATCGCCCAGCAGCTGATGAAATTTAACTTGCTGATTCTTGGAGTTTCAGGAAAAGCATGGCTAGCTAAAAACACTGGTTCAGCTCAACACTTCAGTACTTAAAAATTTCTGTGGTAAGTTACCCATAAAAGTCCATTGCTAACAATTTTTCAGCCATCTTTGTGTGTAACAGAGTAATGCAAAAAATCAATGAAATACAATATTACTGAAAATCCAACAGACAAAAAATACACTGTGGAAAAGACACTTTGCTGTGTTATTGGCCCCTTCTCACATTTTACTTGAATCCTTTGAGTCATGTTAAATGTGAGACATTCATTGATTTCCCTACTTCTTCAGTTCTTTATGTATAACACTTATATGTGTGCTTAGGCTGTACTTGTTTTTTAACAAGCGGCCACAGTAGCTACAAGACACAGGTGGGAGGTCCCCATGAACCACGTTGATGTGTCTGCGGAGGCATCCATAGGAGAGCATCACAGGACAGAAAGGGCACTGCTCGGATCTTGTCGTGCCTGCAAGGGAAGGAAAATACTTCTTACTGGAATTTATTTCCTTTATGTAGGGTTAGTGAAGAAACACAGCAATAAGTAGAACTGATTTAAAATCTTCATTATACCCTCAATAATTGGAATTTTCAGCATAAGTTTTGCAACCTCTACATATTATATTAGTTGATATAAATGTGCTCCGACCAAAATGGCATACTAGATTTGGAGTCACAACAAGAGTCGGTACAAATACGGTTAGAACCACTATACTGACTATATATATAAATAAATTTTTATATATATATACAGAGTAGGTTTACTAAATGCTCATTGGCCAAGTCACCAGATTTTTTTTTATTTTAAGTCAACAATCTATAACATGAAAGAAATCATTCTGTTTCAGAAAGTGAAGTGAATGCATACATTAAAGTGTAGACTTGCCTCAGAGCAAGATCTCATAACTTTTAGTCACTAATTGACCACGATACTTGTCCTATTTTTACAAGATTTTTTTTTGTGTGATCTCATTTCTTTTTTTAAGTTGATCATTTATTTTGAGCCGTTACTCAAATTTAACGGTTCCATTTGAAAATCGATGAATAAGGACATTTCGGAATTCAAGACATCAACATATGGGTGCCCATGCTCTCTGCAAAAATGTGTGAGGGTCATGGATATGCAATGCCAATTGCCATAGATTTAATTGTGATGATTAAGCATAGGAACAAATTAAAATTCCAGGTATTAGTTAAGCTTGCTGATCTGTATGCATAAAAGAAATTTGGGTTATATAGTGTCATCCAGAGTCAAGTAATTAACCTGCAGATATGCACCAAAATGTTTTATGTTTGGGATTGCCATTCAATAAATACAGTAAAAGTATTACAGTAAACATAATACAGTAAAAGTCACTAACATTGGCATTTCTCAATATTTTGGAGTGAATCCATATAATTGAACCACATTATCTGTTTCTAAAACCATGAGAAGTATAATGGAATTATGGTGTCGGGATGTCGTCGTTGATACACCTATTTGACCTCCACTAACTTCCATAGTAAGGAGAGGAACTAAGTAAAATTTACCACATTAGTTAATCTTAGTAAACTCTATCAATAAATTAAATCTGAGACATATAAAATTATTAGAGTAGAAAGTGATTATCTTAGAACCTGGGAGTAAAACTTCATGTGTGTCCAAAATTTCAGCTTTCTATGACTATGGGAAGAGCCTTACCATTTGGATGATCATCAGATAGTCAGTAAGTCAGTGAAAGAGAGAGAGTGCGTATAGCAAAATTGATGAAATTTGTATATGAATAACATTGAAACTAAGAACAGGACCAAAACAAAATTTAATGTGTTTGCTAAGACTGCTGATATCAATGTATATATAATGTGTCACTAAGACTGAAGAAATTGAGATACAAAGTTGGCCCAAATTGCTTAGAGTAAAGTGTGAGCAGTGCCACCATTGACTCAACTTGAATTCTACATGTGGCTTTGTGGCACAACCTCTGTCACAAGTATCTATTTTCTTGAAGAATGACATGGCCCAAAACATTGCTTTTTTTTCCGTTGATTATATTTTTCGTTGCTGCACCCGCATCCCTTCAACTTTGGTGAATAGTGGGTATAATTTATCTTTCCTTTCCATATAAAAATCACCTCACAGAATTTCTCCCACTCAATTGTTTCTGAGATTATTGCTTTATTTATTTGTCGAGCTGCATTTTGTTGTTGTTTAATTGCGCCAATGTTTTGTCTGAAGCTGCTGGACATCTTCTAGTTCAAGTTTCAGTTAATTACTTAAAATAAAAAAAAAAAAAAAATAAAATGTGTGTCAGAGGATGCTTTGAATCAAAACTAATTTCTATTCTGCATATTTCAATCCCTAACAGCATGAAAAAAGGAAGAATTCACCTTATTTCCCAAAGCTTATCTGCACTATTATTGCAACCTAATGGGAGGTATTTCACTGTGTTTGTAAATGATAGAAGTTGTGTCCATGGTACTGAATAAATTTATGTGGAAACTATGTTTTTTTCTCCACCATGGAATCCCAGAGCAATTACCACATCAATTCTGTAACACTTTCATAAGGACTGTGACAAGCAGTTACAAACAACATATCTCTCCTCTGCAAATTCACGATACTATTAATCAATCTCTTGTGGTATGGATCCCTTACAGTACAGCAGTATGCCAGACGATTTTCTTTACAAACATGTTACAATTCTTTAAAATCTGACCTATGAATTATTGTCTAGAGTTAGCATTTCCAATGACTGCTGATGTATGCTAATTCCATTTCATAATGCATTGTACTCTCCACCATGGCATGGTCTCAGGTCAAGGCATCTGGAGTAGGTATTGCATAAACACTTTTGAACTACCCAAGGAATATGCATGGAACTTAAGTACAGTACCTCGTGTCACAGATCAGGATATAGGGTACTTGTTATCCTAATGTGTTACAAAGTTCCCAGTGAAACATAGTCAAAACCATAAATTTTGAAATTTTTGCAAAAACAAATTAACAGATTTTAACGAAACTCTACATAGTGATAGCTTATACCACTGAGTAATATATAGAATACTTTTTACATAGATTATTAACACAGTTCCAAATTTACTATCTATTTTAATTTATTTCTTGTATGCACCTTTCCAAATGATTAACTAGATTAGTATACTAACATTCACAACAGATATAATTATCACAGCTACAGGATGATGTCAAGGGAGTATATCCATTTCTTCACACCTCCAGAAGCAGCATGGAGAACAGACGGACCACCCAGATTGTATCCTCCGGCTTGGCCTCTGTTTAGAGCAGTAACGCTTTGGCCTCACATTTGGAAAACACAGGTTTGAATCCCTGCATGGGATCTCCATTTTCCATGGCTTCCCAAAATCAATCCATGAAATGCCAGGATGGTTGCTTCAAAAGGCCATGGGTAAATTCCTTTTCTGTTCCTTACTCCTTCACCTTTTTCACCTCTAATAACATTGATGTCAAGGAGCTATTATGCTTTAAGGAGAAGTACATTTTTTGAATAGCGCTAACGACACTGCTCCAGGGCCTGATCTGATCCAGTACCAGATGCTGAGGTAGTAAAGATGCTAAAGAGTACCTTCTGGATACTTTTAATGACATATGGACCGGAGGACACTTCCCCGATTCGTGGAAAGAAGCAGCACTAATTCCAATTTTAAAACCTGGCAAAGACAAATTGTTGCCAGGTAGCTATCGTAGTATCGCCCTTACAAGCTGCGTGGGTAAGACACTGGAGAGGATGGTTAATCGCCGCCTCGTCTGGTGTCTAGAATCCCAAAACCTTCTGAGCCGCTTCCAGTGTGGATTCAGGAAGTTCCGTTCCACCTTGGACAACCTGATCCTGCTGGAGGCGGCAATACAGGATGCGTTCATCCGCAGCCAACATCTGGTGGGGATATTTTTCGATATTGAGAAGGCATACGATACTACCTGGCGGCATGTTATTTTAAAACAATTACATGACTGGGGTTTTAGGGGAAACCTTCCCCGTTTTTTAAAATCATTTTTATCTGGACGTTGCTTCCGGTACCGAGTCGGTAGTGAAGTGTCTGATCTTTTTATTCAGGAAAACGGTGTTCCTCAGGGATCTGTTTTAAGTGTAACCCTTTTTGCAATTGCTATAAATAGCATAGCATCCATTATAAGGAGTCCAATTGGGTACTCCTTATATGTGGATGATTTTTTAATTTTTATTGCATCATCCAGCCTGAGAAGCGCTGAGAGGCAGTTGCAACTCACGCTGAACCGGCTGGATGAATGGTCAGTGCACACCGGTTTTCGTTTCTCTGCCGAGAAAACCCGGTGTGTACTTTTTAGTCGTAGTAGGACTCTTTTACCAGAGCCTCACCTTACCTTGAGGAACACCGTTTTACGTTTTACTGACACTGTTCGGTTTCTGGGCCTCATTTTAGACACTAGGCTAACCTGGCTGCCACATCTTAAAGATGTGAAAGCCAGAGCCTCTAAAGCTCTAAATGTTTTAAAATGTCTGTGTGGCAGGTCATGGGGCGCTGACCGCTCCTGCCTGCTACAATTTTACAGAGCCTTTGTACGGTCGCGGCTGGAATACGGTTGTATCGTGTATGGTTCGGCACGGGACAGTTATCTCCGTATACTGGATAGTGTCCACCATGCTGGAATTCGGCTCGCCACGGGTGCATATCGCACCAGCCCTATTGTCAGCATTTGTGCTGACTCGGGCGAGCCGCCGCTCACCATCCGCCGGCAACTCCTCATGGTGCGACACTACCTTCATGTTGCCATAACACCTGGCAGTCCCGTGTACGACATAGTTCTACACCCCAACCACGAGCGGCTCTATGCCAACCGGCATAGAGCTACTAAACCGTTCAGCTACCGTACAAGGGCTATTTTAGAACAATATGGATTAGAGCTTCCACCTTTTTATCACCAGGGTTGGAGTAAATCTCCTCCCTGGCTTTTAAAGAGGCCCAGAATAATTTTAGACCTATCTCGGCACAACAAAGTTTGTACCGCTGACAGTGTTTTTAATAATGTTTTTAGAGACATTCTAAATGAGCATCACACGTTTACCCCGGTGTATACGGATGGGTCAAAGCAGGCTAACGGAGTTGGTTGTTCCGTAGTTTTCCCCCGAGCGACTTACACATACAAACTGGATGGCAGGTGCAGCATTTTTACTGCCAAGTGCTACGCCGTGCTAAAGTCGCTCCAGAATATGAAAGTAAATCGTGATAAGTGTTTCATCATATGCTGTGATTCCATCAGCTGTATTCAGGCCATAGGTAATATGTATCCAGCAGATTGTCTAGTCCAGGACATCCAGGACGCCCTCCTTTCCCTCCAATCTCGTGGAAAGGAGGTATTATTCTGCTGGGTACCAGGCCATGTGGGAATCAGGGGGAACGAGGCAGCTGATGTAGCTGCCAAGTTAGCCTGCGACAAGGTCAGAACCGACTTTGAACCGGTCCCAAAGTCAGACCTTGCCTCGGCGGCGAAGAGATTTGTTTTTGATGTTTGGCAGAGGCAGTGGCTGGAAGTTGAGCATAACAAGCTCCGGCTGGTCTATCCGACCGTTCAGCCGTGGAGCAGCTCCTTCCAGCGGGCGAGGAGGGATGAGGTTCTCCTTACTCGCCTCCGTATAGGGCACTGTCCTCTGACGCACAGCTTTCTTCTCCGCCAAGAGGACCCTCCGTAATGTGATGCTTGTGGCGTACCTTTGACGGTACGCCACATTTTAACCGAATGTGTATTGTTTTTAGATCTAAGGGCAGACGTTGGCTTAGCCAACGATCTGTCCCTTATTTTAAACGATGATCGTGACAACGTGGCTAAGGTTTTAAAGTTTTGTTGCTTGGCCGGTCTTGTCCCAAAAATTTTGGGCAGATCGGCCTAGGTTTTAAATTGGATTGGTGGCCGTTTACAACCACCAATCCAAGTATTGATTTTACTTGTGACACTGCTTATATGGCTGGCCCTTGTACAGCCAGCCAGCTAATCGTTTTTTAACTGGTTGGCCTTTCTACAACCAACCAGTTATTGTATGTAATTTTATATTCTAGTCTTAGTTTTATATCTTATATTGCCGTCTGTGTGGCTGATCTCTTTACAGTCGGCCACGCAGACGGTTTTTTAGTTAATATGTTAGTGTTTTATTGTGCTGTCTGTGTGGCCGATCTCTTTACAGTCGGCCACGCATACGGTATTTTAATTAGTGTGCTAGTATTTTATTGTGCTGTCTCTGTGGCCGACCCCTTTACAGTCGGCCACACAGACGGCAATTTTGCCACGTTGTCACGCCTGATTTTTGTTAGGGCGCTAATGACCCCGTCGTCGACGCGAAGAAAAAAAAAAAAAAAAAAAAAAGAGAAGTACATTTAAGTACTGTCACATTCATAAGGACAGTGGATCAAGTATTTGGCACTGCCTTGAGGTATCAGGTAACCTTTGTATGTAGTTATCATTATGGCAGTTGCCAAAATGAGGAGCAATGCAAGATGCTGAGGTAAGTTACAGTGGCACTGGATACAGGTAGAATGGCTATGAACTGGGAAAGTTGTTAAACGTACATAATTGGCTTGAGTGTACTGGCACACCAAATGCTGTAACTGAACAGGAGTATCATTGAGCAATGCACTAGATTCCTTTACATTAACATCATAGACCAAATAAATTTTGTGCATAATTAAATAGATGATAAACTTTCAAAGCATAAAGTATATGAGTTTTTCTGTGGACACCTCACACAAACATCTTCACTGGATGACCATCAAAATGTAGCCCTCTTTTCAAACTCAAGACTTACTAATAAACAAGGTATAAAAATGTCTAGAGCAATATCGAATACAGAAGAAGAGTTTCAGAAATTATAAATGTCAGAGAAATATCGGAAGCTGACAAAAAATTAATACAGATGTCACTGAAAGGAGGGTGAAGATCAATGGCAAGAATAAACAAATCCAGTAATGAGACTGCTACCAGTGAAATGTAGGAGTATGATGAAAGAAGCAATAGAGATTTATAACTAAATTCAGATCATAGCCCACAAATAGTTACAGAAAAATAGTCTTAGTTAAAGGAAGGAGCGCTAGACAGTGAGGTATTTCCTGGTGATTACATGGAGTACTGCAAAGATAGCCAAGGACCTGGTGAGGAACTATTCATACTAGATAGCAAACACTGTTACAGTTCACTGGTATTCATAGATCATAATCATGAGTATAGCTGGGTAGATGCAAAAGAAAAAAATAAGGTTATCGGCTGCTTACCAACCTCGAAAAATTAGTGACCAAGATGAAGCCCTAAGGGAGAAATCAAATTCATACTCAGAATTCAGAGGTAGGTATGGGATAGTCATTCTTATTGGCAACTTAAATCGACCAGATGTTATTTGGAATTAAAAGTGATTAATAGCACAAGAAAGCAGAGATTTACAAATACCTTGGTAAGGGAAGAAGTATTTACACAAGCCGTAAAGCAGAACACATTTTGGACATCTTCCAAATGAAATCTCGTGATAACTTTGTGATGTCTCATGAAACAGTTCTGATGAATGTAAACCGATAGAAACCAATGACAAAAACTGCAAGTTACTGCAGGTACAAGTACAAAAGTCACTTATTTAAGAACTGGAGTGATATTTCAGGGCAAGATTCAGAAAGTAGTACAGGGAAAAGATATGGGAACAGTTCATAGAGATACTAAGAATAAAAGGAGAAATATTTATTCCAAAACAGAAAAATAAAAGATCAGAACCTACACAGTATAATAAGGAGGTGAGAAGGTTGGTAAAAAGAGAACAGAACAGTGTTAAGAGACAGTAAGACAATAGTTAACATTTAAACCAACTAAAGAAGGAATTAACAGCCATAGTGAAGGAGGCTAATGACTAGTTTAAAAGGAATATATGAGTGCAAGGGGACCATTCAATTATGTTTCTTGAAAAATTTCTATAGATACCTTAGAAAACTGAGGGGAATGGAAGGTACATACACAATTGTAGATACAGATGGAGAAACAGAGAAGATGGTAACGAGGTTTACAAAAGTTGGTAATTTTGATTAACTAGTTTAGTGAGACCAGGAGGTATTGTCATTCAGGAATGGGAGGGAGAACTCAAAGGAGTAGCTTTTTGACGTAAGTAGAATTGAGCTATATATATATCAGTCGGCGGTCTCTTTGTACACATCGGACTCCATCTGGTGTCTCACTTCTACACATAAAAGGCTGTAGGCCCAAATATTGCACTTCTCTTGTGTTTGTTTTTTTGTGTTTGTTTTTTTGTGTTCGTCGTCCCAGCCGCCTTCATCTGTGGTAAGTATTGGGTCATACTTCCCTATCCTTCCTTAGTTTTATTGGCTTAAAGCATTTTCCTGCTCATTGTTATTATATATATATAGATTTGGAGAATATTATGAAAAAAGTAAGAAAGCTAAAACTAGTGTAAATGGGCCAATGTGCATAAGTTGATAGGGAGATTGAAAGGCAACCATCTCAGAAATGTCTTTGAAGATAATAACTGATTAGAAAAACAGCACCATAGGTTCAGACAAGGATATTCATGCGAATCTCGGTTAGTAGGCTATTTTAGATGAAATTTACAAGGGAGTCAAAGTAGATAGTTGGATCTCTACAAGACATTTGATTCATAAAACAAATACAGTGAAAATTGACTTTAAGTTAATTTAATTGCAATGGGGCACAGGCTCTGATGGCAATTTCCCTACAGCCCCATCTTACCCCTATTCTGCACCCACCTACATTTGCCCTCTACAAATTTTATCTTTAAATTCTTTCAAACTTTTCGGTAAATTATTCATCATTTCTCTTGGTAACTCATTCCAATCCCTGACACCCTTACCTAAAAAAGAGAATCTTCCCACACCCTTGTGTCTGAAATCAAGTACCAGCTTGTGGTCATGGTCATCTTTTCCCTTCCATGCACTACTTTTCATACCTACTCCAATATCTTTCCATGCCTCATCGCCAGTATACGCCCTGTGCACTCCCATGACCCTCCTCATCCTCCTCCTGTCATGCAATGAATCCCATTTCAGCTCCTTTATCATATCCATCACTGATTGCATTCTGCGATAATTTCCAGAAACAAATCTAGCAGCCCTTTTTTGCACCCTCTCCAACTCCTGTATTTGATACGTAAAATGAGAGTCCCATACTACCACTACCATATTCGAGCAATGGTCTGACCAAAGTTTTGTAACCCAATTCCTTTACTTCTCTCGTACATCCCCTCATCACTCTCTCCAACAGGTGCAGAATTTTGGAACCTTTTCTTACCATTAAGCTTGTAAATATCTTGCCATTACATTTGATAACATTTCAGGTCTTCAGCAAGCAATTCTTTCCCCACCTTATATTCATAATTAACCTTTTGTTTTTTATTTGTGTATCTAATAAGCCGACTAGCGAACTAGATATCCTGTCCAGATCACCCTTCAACCATTTACAATCCTCTATCGTTTTGATTCTTTTATACAGCATTATGTCATCTAAAAAACAATCTAATTTAAGATAGTAAACAATCAACAAATTTATTCATTAAAATAATGAATAGCAATGGTCCCAATACACTACCCTGCGGCACTCCCTTTTTTACTTCCACTTCTTTTGATATTACATTTTCTACCCTAACTTTCTGTTTTCTACCTTTTAAAAATTCTTCGACCCAGCAAATCACTTTCTCATCCCCTCCAATAGTTTTTACCTTATTTACTACCATTTTATGGCTCATTCTGTCAAACGCCTTTGACAGATCTAGTGCCACACTATCAATTTGGCCTCCCTTGTCCATTTCATCTGAAATATCTTACAGGATAGAATCTTAATAGGTAGAAAACAAACAGTTGGGCTACGATGTGTAGTATTAAAAGAGGTGGAAGTGAAAATAGGAGTGCCACAGAGTAGTGTATTGGGACCATAATGTTATACTGTAGGAATAGGGGTCATCCATAAATTACTTCACACAAATTTCATGTTACTAGTAGTCACATTTGTGTGACCTATCTCTCTCAACCTTTAAAATAACATATATAGAAATCATTTCACCTGATACCTATTTAACTGTTTTATTATTTTAGATTATTATACTAGCTTTAGTTGTGCAGTTTATAATTTAATGTAATTTATAAATGGCTGTGAGCTGCTGCAGTGTGATATGGACAGGATATCTAGCAGGGTGGGTTAACACAGAATGAAGATAAATGCCAAGAAGAGTCAGCTGATTAAATACTAGTATAACATTTGATAGTAAACTCACTTGGCAAGGACAAATTGGACAGGGGGTAGAGAGAGGTTTCAAAATCATATGAGGCAGTTGGTTAGAAAACCTGTTCTAGCCTTTGCTTGAATATGAATATCGTGGTGTACAATGTGTTATGTTGTAGAATTACATGGCAAGAAAACGACATGTGTATCACTGAAAAATAATATTAAGTAACAACATTAAAGGACACAAAAAAATGTAAACAATTGGGGAACTGTAAAATATAGCATTAAAAGTAAATTAAGAAGTGTATTTCAGAATTGACACATTAAGATCAAGAAAAGGCATGGATAAATATATTTTGCCGGGAAGCCCAAGTAACAGCCATTAATGAACTATGTGTGGTGATGCTGAGATGTCACCAGCCAGACTATCTGGTGCCCTCAGCCAACTTAGGAAAATGAAATCTTGCCCATTGAATGGGATTAAGAAGCTTAGCTCTTTCGTTTTTGTATACAAGCACCCATGGGGCAGAGGTGCTATGCCAAGCCCCCTCAGAATTGTTTGTCAAGGGTGGTAACCTCGACAATAGCTCGTCCAGGGCTGGCTTAAAGAATTTAGGGGCCCCCTGCGAAGTTTGATTTTTGGGTCCCCCTACTTCTTTTCTACATGTACTTTTGCCTATACTTTAGATAATTTTCATGACTTTATACACACACACACATATATATATATATATATATTAGAGCTCAAACAACGATTAAAGACATGGACTGAGGTTACTTTAAATCTATGTACAAACGGGCCAGCAGTTTACTGAATATTAGCTGAATGGAACCAACTTCGCCTAGTCTTTGGTGTTTTATCAGTGCATCTCATTAGTTTTTTTCCATATTGATTCTAGAAGACATTTTGTACTGTTTTCTCTTGTCAGACTGTCGTAAATTACATACGGGGATAATTGAATGACGGAAATAAATATTTACATGCTTTTGTGTGTTCTGTATCTCATTTTAACTGTGACAAATAATATGAAAGAAAAGCTACGTGGCCTGGCTCGGAACCCTCTCCCCCACCCCTCGTAGTCCAATGTAGCTTTCCAGCCAACCCCCACCCCCCTCCTAGACCGAGTCACGTAGTTTGTGCACAATCCCTAAGCCCTGCTGCCCATTGTGTCACTGAAATTGTTTTTGTATTCAATTTTACAGCTATTGTATTTATAATACACTTTTTGTATATGACATTTCTTTTCTTGCCTTTCTTTGCTGGTACATATAGATTTTTGAGGCTGGAGACACGGGAGCAGGTATACACATTTTGATTCAATAATTTTTTTTATGAAACGTCAAAAGATGAGCGAGTTTATTCGAACAAAATTACATAAATTGCTGAAACAGGTTGAGAGCAATACACGCCTTTAAATATATAGGCCTGTTGTAATTACATCAGATACGACTTTTTTCACACTGTATCTGATGAAGGACTTCTCGTGGAACTCCACGCCTCATAAATGTCTATTGTGAACGCAGCTTGTTAACATTATGAATTTGTAGATTATTTATTTTAGCAGGAAAATTGTTCATTGAGTAAGGACAAATTTTGAAGGGGATCGTGGCGGGGCCCCCTCAAGTTTGGGCCCCCCCACGACTGTGGTTCTTGCCTTAAACCAGCCCTGAGTTGGTCGATAGTGAAACACTACCATTGGTGCCCTCTCCTGGAGTCCCATTACATGAAAATGTTTAAAAAGTCTTCCTCACATGAACTTTGTCTCAGAGTGGACCTGTCAATTTGTCCAGTTGTGTTCTGCAATGTGCTCCAAACTACACCAAGATTGCAACCCATCCATGCATAAAGAAATAATGTATGTCTCTGTGAAGATAATTCATGAAGTCAATTAAAGACAGAATAAAATTTAACCTTCTTGAAAGTAATGAATAATAAGACATTGAAGTGAGCTCATGTTTCATATTGATGTTTATTATATTCGTTCAATTAGATGGTCCCATGAGGTGATAGAATTTCTAATGTTATATCGGTTTATTGATATTCCGATGTTAGATGTGGTAATAAATTAGAAACATTTTGTAATACTAAATTTTACTGCGATTCTTCCCCACCCATGCTAAGATTTCATAAGAAGCACTCTTTGGTAAATGAAGTCCGTTAACTATTACTGACACACAAAATGGAATGAAGAGAATAAACAGGGAAAAGAAAAAAGATAGACACAATTAGAGGGAGGTTACAAATGACACCCTAATTTGGGTTTCAAATACAGGATTTGGAGGGGCAAAAAAGAGGGCAGCTAGGTTTGTTTGTGGAAATTACCACAGAACACAATCAGTAACTGATATGATACAGGAGCAAGAAGACAGAAGACGTGTGAAGCAAGTGTCGTGGGTGAAAAAGGCACAATTAGTGATGAGGCATGGAAAGATATTAGTAGAAGAATTACGAATAGTGTATGAAGTGAAAGAGCCAACCATTACCACAAGCTTTGCACTTGATTTTTGGTGTAAGGGGATAGGAACAGTTTCCTTTGTAATTAACGAAGTCAGAGATTCAAATAAATTACCAAGGGAGATAATGAGCAATTTATCAGAAACCTTGAAAGAATTTAAAATTAAGATTGATCAAGGATAGAAGTAGGTACAATCATAGAATTTTAATATTAAGAAACAAGAAAATCATAAAATGTATATATGAGATTGCCACAGATCAGATACTACATCGGGAAAAAAAAATAAAATAAAAATAGAAGAAGAAACAGTAAGGAATGGGGGAATGACACACCAGTTATCCTGTAATGAGGACATAGCTGATTCAGTCATGTTCCTCATCATAAAGGATACTGGCTAATTAATTGTGATCAGCAGCATGCAACTGCTTATAGCCAATGAGTAGAGATCAGGGCTTTTGATTTGCTTTGATATAAGACATTATTTATTTACACATGGCTACCTCCTCAGAAGTAGGGATTTATGCTTAAATCATATCTTTGATGACGAATCTCATTTTTACAAACTTTCTTTTTTATTTCTCTAGTAACTACATGATTTTTACTTTTTGACTTTACTATGTTCTGACAAAGTTTCCAGTACTGATGACATATTTTTAGTTTGGCACATTTGAGTTTTATGATTTGTTATTAGCCATTATGCCATTTATTTTAAGTCTTTTGATTTATGTTAGGACACTAGTAACCACAGCTGGGCAGAAAACCATTAATCGTTAATTAACAAAGTTAGCAAAAATTTAACTTTTAGGTAATACAAAGTGCGAGTCTGATACATATACCACTGTTATGCTAGGCATGCTGTCGGTGTGGGCAGCAAATCTAGAGTTTTGGAGTGTTTCCAGGGCCGGTGCTAAGAATTTCGGGCCCGGGGTAAAATGGGCGACTTTTTTTTTTTTTTAGCTGTACAAAATGGCCAGGCGACAATGGGCGTAATCTTGGCTTCATGGCCAAGGGCCACTATAGTCGGTAATCGGGCCCCCCATCAGCCCGCGGGGCCCGGGTACTTTTGACCCGTTTACCCCCCCCCCCCCCTAAAGCCGGCCCTGAGGGTTTCTATTTTATTTCTGCAAACCGGCGCTCACTACTTGTTCCTTATTTGATCGGTGATTGATTTTGATATTTATATAATCTAATTTTTTACTGCCAAGAAAATGTTACTTTTAGTTGGTATTGGTTTTGTGTTCATTAGTGAAATAATTCAAACAGGCATTCGTTAAATGATTAGGTCATGGAAACTGAAGCTCTTGAATCCATTAGTGAAAGGTGCAACCTAACAATAGCAATGTGAATATTAAAAATCCTTGGCCACATTCATACAATTATGTTGAATTTAAATCAAGACTGGGAGAACAATTGATTTATGCAAACTGTTTTTGTCTAAACTTTCTATAACCAAGGTTCACGTATCTTAAACAACATACAAGAGGATGCATATATCCAAAGATGAACAGTTTGAAGAAAAAGTAAAAGCAGGGTCAAATTATGGGGGGAAAAATATTCCAATCCTTCTTCAAGTACTGTGGCTACTTCTGATGTAGATAGCAGCAGAATTGATTTGATTTCATCTCCATCTGCTAATAAAAGTTTATATCAATAAAATATTTGCCATCATAGGCACGGGCACCGTCGTATTCTAAGCTGGTGTGGACCGATGTATTGTAAACAGTTTCGTTGCCAACATGATTCCACTATATGCTGAAGACTCCGATACATTTGACAAGCTGGTTAAAACATTAAACTACAGTAAAAACTCAGTTTCCAGAAGTAAATTGGGGAGATGTATTATTGATTTACATGACAGTACATAGCACCTTGGTATTACTTGCAGTAATACCTATTGCAATACATAAACATCAGATCCACTTCTGGATGGTTAACTTTTAACGTTAACTTTAACTTGCATTAAATTTGCAAAAATGTAATGCTTTAACGATTATCAAACTTGTAACGAACGCGTCTTGTGACCGCTAGTTACATTAATAAGCTATATGTTTATTATTTAAAATGTGGAATATTTTAGTGGGTATTTGGGCGCAGTGTACAAGTGTGGAGCGGCAGATCTGAGGAATGCCAGCAGGCCAGTTCCTAGAATTAGTGAGGGGAGAATAGTGTGTGCCTAATGGAGGGGAGATTTGTGCGTGCCAGGTAGACAAACAGGGTGATCGGCGAAAGTTTTCTGTTTTGCATGATGCACGACGAACGAGTGAAGGGATATTCTATGCCGGCCAGCCAGCACGTTCGGACGATGTGATTTCTGGACTGTCTATTCGTGAGTGGGACTGTTGCTGCTTCCTGGATCCGGACACCCGCTATTTTGTTTGAGCAGATGAGCTCAGGCAAAGGACGACATCTGAGGAACTGTGCTACACTGGTCCATAGCAGAGAAGACCGTCATCCAATGTGTGGCGGCAGACATGTACATTCGGTAATTATACATCGCCAATGAAGGACACTGTGCTAGCTAGACTTTCAAGTTCATAGCATTGCCCAGCTACGACCCTGCAGATAAGAACTCTCATAGCCCGGAGCAAACATCTCTTTCAGAAGTGAAGTCAAAATGTTGGCTTCGTTTACTGTTTAATTTTTGTGTATTTTATATAAAATACTTCTCGTATAAAGTATTCACGCAAGTTCTACCTTTCATGATAATAAAATAAAATAATAAAATTAATTATAATTTTAAATCAGGTAATGAGGTCAGAACGTTACAATGGCGCCCACCTTGGGGCCATTGTAACGTTCTGACCTCATTACCTGATTTAAAATTATAATTAATTTTATTATTTTATTTTATTATCATGAAAGGTAGAACTTGCGTGAATACTTTATACGAGAAATCACAAATGGTTTTATTTCAATTAATCACGTGACATATATAACAAATTAGTTAAAAATAATCAGTTGTCCTTTTGTGGGCGCCAGGGTATTTTATATAAAATACACAAAAATTAAACAGTAAATGAAGCCAACATTTTGACTTAACTTCTGAAAGAGATGTTTGCTCCGGGCTATGAGAGTTCTTATCTGCAGGGTCGTAGCTGGGCAATGCTATGAACTTGAAAGTCTAGCTAGCACAGTGTCCTTCATTGGCGATGTATAATTACCGAATGTACATGTCTGCCGCCACACATTGGATGACGGTCTTCTCTGCTATGGACCAGTGTAGCACAGTTCCTCAGATGTCGTCCTTTGCCTGAGCTCATCTGCTCAAACAAAATAGCGGGTGTCCGGATCCAGGCAGCAGCAACAGTCCCACTCACGAATAGACAGTCCAGAAATCACATCGTCCGAACGTGCTGGCCGGCCGGCATAGAATATCCCTTCACTCGTTTGTCGTGCATCATGCAAAACAGAAAAACTTTCGCCGATCACCCTGTTTGTCTACCTGGCACGCACAAATCTCCCCTCCATTAGGCACACACTATTCTCCCCTCGCTAATTCTAGGAACTGGCCTGCTGGCATTCCTCAGATCTGCCGCTCCACACTTGTACACTGCGCCCAAATACCCACTAAAATATTCCACATTTTAAATAATAAACATATAGCTTATTAATGTAACTAGCGGTCACAAGACGCGTTCGTTACAAGCTTAACTTTTTAAGTAACAGATTAACAATTAACAAAGTTAACTTTTTGATTAACTGTGCCCACCTATGTTAATATCTATGTTTTCAATAACTCCATTGGCTTAACAACATTCAAACCTGGATCATCCAGATTGCAAGTTGAATTCCTTTTTTTTTTTTAAAAAAAAAAAAAAAAAAAAAAAAAAAAGTGGCAGTAGACACAAATACAAAAATGAAGTAAACATAGGATTATACTGCAGTAAAGAAAGTCTTCTACCTATAATTTGAAAAAAATTATGGCAGAAGCTTAAATGTGAGAAATTCCACAATAATTATCTCCGACAAAGTACTAACTTGTACAGTAATGGTACAAATAGTTAATAAAAATTCTTCTTGGATTTTTTTTGTAATAACGTGTGAAAAGAAAACGAAGAGGAAACAACTAAAACAAAATAAAAAGATTACATTTCAGAATTTACATATTATTCTCTTCTTTTTCTTATTTTGTGTACCAAATATGATTTAAATAACTGGTTAACATACAAGATTCGTCATAAAAAATTATGGGATTTGGTAAAACATATCAATACATTTAAAACAAAAAAAATTTTTTTCACATTATCCTACCATCAATCTCTTAAAATTTTGTTTCTATATTTATTTTGTCAGTCATCAAATATTAGTACAAATGGCAGTATACATTACACTCCACTTCCATGTAAGCAAACACACTATCACTATCATATGGTCTTATAAAAGGAGATATACATAAAAGTAAGTCAGTTCTTGTGTGTGTCATGTTATTTATTGTTTTGGAAAGGGTAATTGAATTAATTTGCATCCCCTTCTGCAGTTAATGCAAAAAACAAGTATCTGATTTGTAAATAAATCCTAAAACATCCCTAATAAATGCACCCACAGTAGTTGGGTTGGTACAAAAATAACTAAACATTAAAAATTCTGAGGCTATTCACAACCAAAAACTGTGCACTGCTCACTTTGCTGGACAATTAATTAACTTCTAAAAATGGAAAGCCTGCATCTAAACCTATTGAAGAACTATTTTGTTGAAAGATAATATGAAGTTACAATTTCTTATGGCATCAGGAAAAGTAAAGCCATCCTCAAAACTGGAATAAGTCAGCACCTAAAAATCATTGTAGGAAACCACTTTCACAGCTGCTGATTTTATCTGCATTTACTGTCTCAATATCCAACGTTATTATAAAATCCCAAGATTCTTTCTGGCTAACTCTATATGTTATCAAGTTGTGCAACTAATTTACAAAGTAAAATTTTACAAAACATCTACCGGACTAAGAGCTACACTATGGAAAAGTCACTTTATTGTTCTTTTTTCTTTTTGGGACGTCATAACATCTTACTCGAAATCTCCAAAAGTCAGGGAGCATGTCAGTTACATCCAAATTATCCACCGATTTCTCTATTTCTTCAGGATATTATGCATTACACGCAAATGTGTACGCAGGCTGTACTTGTTTTTGAACAAATGGCCACAGTAGCTACAGGACTCAGGTGGGAGGCCACCATGAACCATGCTGATGTGTCTACGAAGGCATCCAAAGGACAGCACCGCAGGACAATGAGGGCACAGCTCAGGTCCTCCCAGGCCTGAAAGGGTTGTAAAACTATGTTAATGGCTCTATAACGGAAGGAAAAAACTTATGCAACACATAGGAATTTACTTTCTTTATGCAAGTTGTAGGGAATAAGCATAACAATACGAAAAAAAATGTTTTAAGACTTGATTAAACACATATGAATTGTTAGAATTAATTACGCCGCATGCTCTTGATGTTATATATGTCTGTACAAATGTGGACCTACCAATGTGGCCAAATGTATTAATATTCCAGCATAGTAGATTTGGAGATGCAACCATGGTAGATACAACTACTGTTAGCAGGGAACCACTAAACTGAGTATAAAATTTCCCATAAAATCATAGATATATCCTAAATTACATCACTGTTTACATGGAATATTTAGATATCTTGCAGAGTAACACTACCTACACAGTACTCCTACTCTGAACTGCAATTTCAAATGAGTGCAAAGTTGACTAACGTAAATGGTAAGCCTTACCAAAAAAAATCAGTCTTTATTTAGGATTTTTTGAGTGCCATAGCACAAATAAGGTACCAATCACTTATAGTTCATTTATTAATTCGTTGAAAATTGATTCAGATGGATAACCATGAACAAAGGCATTGCAAATTATGTGAGTTACCAAGGCTGAGACATGATTAGAGTAGGTAATAGTGGCTGGATGCATGCTGCATGTTTTGCAGTCGGGTCTGTTGCAGGGAAAAGATCCATGCAGAAATCCAGGAGAATCAGAAGGTACGTGCTTGTGGACCAAGATGTTGTTTAGATTAGGTCTCTTCAAGGAAGAGCAGGGGGCAGTGGCTAAATTTTTGGAAAGGTAGGACACTCATCTCGGGGAAGGAACATACAAAGTCATGTCCACGTCAGAGGATCTGGTTAATGGATTCTAGGCGAGGAGAGAACTGGGTAATGAATATTGGTCTGCGGTCAGCTTTGGGATGTTGCGAGTGGTAGCACAAGGGATTTGCTTTTACACAAGATCAGAGGGGTAGCAGAGGTAAATGAAGGCTTGGGATTATTTTACCACAACTGATTGTCACAGAGATTATTCTGTCCTACAATTATCATTTGTCAACTTTCTCCCTCCATCAGTGTTTAAATCCTCACCCTTCCTCTTATTTCATGTTTGATTCATTCATGTAGCAAGACCGGACGTGTACATGTATTTCCTGCTGCCATATGTCTTGTCCCCTACATGACTGAGGTAATTAACCAAATTACTGTAAAGTGTGTTTGGGTTTATTGTGTTCGTCTGGCCTACCTGCTTTCAAGTGATGTGTTATTTTCCCTATCCTATCTGGTTTTCATTGATTAATTGCATTTTCATTGTTACCATCATCTAAAATGTTATAGTTGTTATATTGCTGGTAGCAGTTTTAAACAGTTTTAACTCAAATACAGTTTATGAGTGCATCAAATCAGAACACCAAAGTCTCTTATAGTTTTCACACATTCAGTACTTTCATAATACAAATTGTACAGTTCATAAGGCAATAGGGTATTGTGTACAGATACCTGTGGTGAAGAATTCAACCACTTATAATACTATTTGAAGCAAACATTAATATTAAAGATATCACCCATTTCAGTGATAAAATATCTACCAACTGCATGGAAAAATACCTTCATTTTACAGGCTTAATTTCTTTAATCAAGAATTTGTAAGATGTATGTTAGTTACTTGATGTCAATTACCACATGCAGAATAATGAAACCTTTGATTTTGTTTTGGAAATTGTAATACAATGGAAATATCTTTTCAGAATCATATGATGCAAGAAGGAAAAAGTTTTCATACAAAAGCTATATCACACAAAGCAGGAACTGGAAGTGAGAGTAACAATTAACAGATAGACAAAAAATATTATTTCAGTTTTTACACACAATTTTTTTTATTTTATTGACATAAAGATAAAATGAATCAGGAGCCTTTTACACAGTTTTTAATATTTTTGCAATTAAAAATTCTTCCTTTTGTATACAATTTTAAAATAATTTGTTGACTCTCGTGGTTGTTTGATGAAATATTTTCTGTTTGCATGTGTGAAAAATTGACAATCAAGCAGTAATTTATTAGTAATTCTAGCAGATTCATTGTAGATTTCTGCTCCCCAAAAAATATTATTATTATTATTATTTAATTGCAATGGAGCACAGGCTCCGGTGGCAATTTCCCTACACACCCATCTTCCCCCTATCCTGCACCCACCTACATTTGCCCTCTACAAATTTTATCTTTAAATTCTTTCAAAGTTTTCGGTAAATTATTCATCATTTCTCTTGGTAACTCATTCCAATCCCTGACACCCTTACCTAAAAAAGAGAATCTTCCCACACCCTTGTGCCTGAAATCGAGTGCCAGCTTGTGGTCATACTCATCTTTTCCCTTCCATGCACTACTTTTCATACCTATCACAATATCTTTCCATGCCTCATCGCCAGTATATGCCCTGTACACTCCCATGACCCTCCTCATTCTCCTCCTGTCTTGCAATGAATCCCATTCCAGCTCCTTTATCATATCCGTCACTGATTGCATTCTGCGATAATTTCCAGAAACAAATCTAGCAGCCCTTTTTTGCCCCCTCTCCAACTCCTGTATTTGATACGCAAAATGAGGGTCCCATACTACACTACCATATTCGAGCAATGGTCTGACCAAAGTTTTGTAACCCAATTCCTTTACACCTCTCGTACATCCCCTCATCACTCTCTCCAAAGAGTGCAGAACTTTGAAACCTTTTCCTACCACCTGTCCAATGTGTCCTGCCCAGTTAAGCTTGTTATCAAAAGTAATGCCAAGATATTTACAATTCAAGTCTTCAGCAACTGTTAGTAGCTGACAAACATTATAATGTCCAATGATCAAGAAACTCAACAGTTAAGAGACTTGCAGCAGCAATTATTGTATAAAACTCAGTTATGCAAGAAGCAATTGAAATGTAATTCTTCAGGTAAGTACAAGACAAAATCAAACAGATTATCAAAGGCACATTTATCTATATATATAATTGGATAAATATCAAGAGAGAGATCATGAGATAGTTGAATGAAGCATGTACAAAACGACATTCCAGTTGCAGATCAGACTCAGAGAAGATATGGCGATTTTTTTTTTTTTTTTGCTGTTGTCAGTCTTTCGACTGGTTTGATGCAATCCTCCATCCCTTCCTATCCTGTGCTAACCTCTTCATTTCTACATACCCCCTACAACCCACGTCCTCAATTATCTGCTTCATATATTCTAATCTCTGTCTTCCTCTACAGTTCTTACCTTCCACTGTTCCCTCCACTAACAAATTAACCAATCCAGCATGTCTCCAAATATGACCTACCAGCCTGTCTCTTCTTCCTGTAAGCTTCTTCCATAAACTTCTTTTCTCACCCATCATTTCCAAAACTCGTTCATTTCTTACTTTGTCTGTCTACCTAATATTCAGCATTCTTCTGTAGCACCACATTTCAAATGCTTCAAGTTTCTTTCTTTCCGGTATTCCTAAAGTCCATGTTTCGTTACCGTAAAGTGCTGTGCTCCACACATAGAGTTTTAAGAAGTTCTTTCTGATTCCTAGATCAATATTTGAAACTAAAAGGTTTCTCTTTTTCATGAAGGCTCTTTTTGCTAGTGCTATTCTGCTTTTAACATCATTCCTGCTTCGGCCATCGGTCGTAATTTTGCTTCCCAAGTAACAGAACTCACTCACTTCTCCTATTGCATCCGATCCTATTTTTATATTTAATCTGCTAGTATGGGTATCATTTCTGCTACATTTCATCACTTTTGTCTTACTTTGATTTATATTGAGTCCAAAATCTTCCTTCAGTATTTTGTTCATGCCATTCAATAACTTCTCAATATCCTCAGCCCTCTCTGCTAACAAGACAATGTCATCAGCAAATCGTAGCATACTGATTTTTTCTCCCTGAAAACTTATGCCAAATGGAAATTTTTCTTTGACTTTCTTCATTGCTTCTTCTACATACAAGTTGAATATTAACGGGGATAGACTACAACCTTGTCTCACACCCTTTTTAACTAATGCATGTCTTTCGTGATTCTCTACTTTTATTATAGCCATTTGATTCCCTTGTACCGCGATTTTTCCTAAACCCAAACTGATCTTCACCTACTATCTCTTCTACTACCCTTTCCATCCTTCTATATATTATTCTGGTCAGTAATTTTGAAGCATGTGATGTTAGACTAATTGTGCGATAATTCTCACATTTGTCGGCTTGTGCTTTCTTTGGAAGTGTGAAGATGATATTTTTATTAAAATCAGTTGGAATTTCTCCTGGCGATTATGAAAGAAAATAAATGATGATGACTCTGAAATGCGTCAGTATGACATAATGTATGGAGGACAGTAACACGCAGCTGATTTCTAGAAGAAGCAATTTTGCTATTGATTTGCAATATTTCAATTGCTGGCAGCAATAGATAATTCTACACTGTGAATTTATTTGCTCTTGTACTATTTTTTTTTCTTTTTGGTTATGGCTTTATGTCTTGTTGACATAGGGGTCATTAGAAACAGGAAGCAATTCGGCTAGGCCCTTCTGAAGGAACCATCCCAGTACTCAGATTAAATTATTTTGGGATGCCTGGAAAACGAAAATCTCCATGGCTGGATTTAAACCTGCATCCTCTGAAATGCCAGGTGTAACCATTACTGCTCACCCATTGGGCTCAGTTTTATACTGTAGGATGCTAACTAATGTTATAGGATGTCACCCTTCTGTATAACTTTTAACTCAGCCTTCAGCTTTGATGAGTGATGAGTCATTTTCCCTTTCCTTGTAATTTATATTAACTTTTTACTCAACATGGCTCTGCTTTAAATCTTTTCCTGTTTGAAGGTAATTAGTTCTGCAGAGAGGTAAAAATAACAAATACAATGTATACAAATGTCTAAAAAATTTATTTTTGATCTTTCTGGACTTTTGGTCTCACTAAATGGTCCACGCATTTGGTAATGATGCACAAGAGGAGAAATTTTCTTACTACCTAATTACTATCCATGTCCCTTCTTTATAAATAATCATTATTTTGCTGTCATAAAAATTAGTGGATTTTTGTTGCAATTACTGAAAACTGCCTTCAAGTTACCACCCTTACAACAGAAGTCCTGTAGCTTTGCTAAACACATTTTATGTTCATACAGGTATAAAAATCTGGTTTTCTTGAAAAGCAGATAACTTTTTGTTACTATCCAGTAAGTAAATTTGGTTCTGAAAAATTGCTGTTTTTATATTGAAAGCAAGGTTCCATATAGGCCTGTCATAGAGTCGATGGGGGAGTGAATGTGTTGGCACCTGTCTGTGAAATGTGTACGCTGTCTCTTGTAAAAAATGTATTTTTGTTTGTGAAATATGTAGTAGTTTATGAGGCAAGGTAGGGAACCATTTCAGGATTTACATAGGTGTTTGTGGAAAACTGCTTAAAAACATAAATCAAGATAGCCAATAATCCGGGAACAGGATTTGAATCCAGGCTTGTTCTGACACCCCGATGCCATGTGGTGCTGCTTTAACCTGTGTAGCCACACTGGCAGATTATCTTACGTGATTCAAAAATAATTACAATTAAATCATAGGAAATATCTTAATGCACTAAACAACTGTTTTAAATAAGATGTATTCTTGGTAACTTGTTTATGGGTATTGATTTAGTCATATGAGCACATTAGGATGGTTTGAGAATTGGATTACATATTAAAATGGATGCTGTCAAACCTCATATTACTAACAGTGGCTAGTAGCAATAATTTTCACCCTCAGCAAAATTCCCAAAATTAAAAAAAAAAAAAGTTTGTGTAATTCTGACCTGTACATTACTAAATATTGACAGTATTGGAACCTGTGTTTATATATGTGCTTTGAATGAACAAAAAAAACTAATTTGGCTATATTAAGAAACCATTCCAGTATTTGCTTAGATTCATTATTGAGGAACAAAGCAGAAGTGGAAAACTAAATTTTGAACAAAAAAATCAATTATTCAATGTGCATTCCTAAATAAGACTCCATAAAGGTTTGTCTATTTTTATTTTAAAAATTCCTTTTAGAAAATGATCATGATATCTGATAATGTTTATTCTGAACTGTCCTAGTTACTAACAGAAAACAAACAAATGATTTTAATGATCATAGCATTTATTAGTAACTGTACAGAAAGTCTGACATAAAAAATTTAATGTTACATACCAGACAATTATATTAAAATACAGAATCATATCACAGCTGATAACAACATATGTTAAGCGCTAATCAATATTATTTCTGCTTAACACAGCATGGCTGTTTCATGTTCAAGGCTGCAAAACAGCAGCCAGACATGGAAAATAGCAACGGGATCTGCACCTAGCAGGATGTAATTTTATGACCATTTGGTATTGCCATGTAGCACACGAATGTGTTTGGCCAAACTGTACTTGTTTTTAAAAATGTGGCTACAGTAGGGACACGACTCAGGTGGGAGTCCCCCATGCACTGTGTCGACATGTCTGCGCAAACACATTGCAGAAGACAGCATCGCAGGGCAGTGAAGGCACTGTGCCACTCCTGAGTGCCCTGAAATAGGTGCAAAAGTTAACATCAGTGAACACTCACAAGCAGATACCGGTACTTCTGTTGATGTGTCATCTGGCAGCAGGGCCGGCGTTAGGGGGGGGGGGTAAATGTACCCGGGCCCACCGGCTGATGGGGGGCGCCGATCATCGGCTGGAGGGGCTATTTTTGTAGAGCTAGGGGAAAAAAAAAAAAAAGGAGGTCGCCCATTTTACCCCGGGCCCGAAATTCCTAGCGCCGGCCCTGTCTGGCAGTCAGCGTCAATGAATTGGTTTGATTAGCCTCCATTAAGATTTACCAGTGTAAATCATTGTAGTAGCAAAACACCACAGTAGAATCATAACATGTGTCTAAGGCTTGTAAGACTGAGATGTGCACTGGGGATGGTGCACAACCTTGCATCTTAACTGTGATCGTGCAAACCTAATGAATTGCAGTACTGACTAAGCTCTTAACACAGTCGCCACCGTAGTTTTAACCAAGAAACTAGGGAAAGGTGATAGTTCAATGATGAAAGTTCACTTCTGCTAAGATGAATATATTCTTCAAAATGTTACAAAGTCAATGTACTGCACAGGTAATCAGACAACCGTTCCAAATTTAATTTACAGATTCGACTGACCATTCGATCACGACCGAACCCCACGCTACCACGATTTCTTAGTTACATGAGTTCTTCAATGAAAGCTCCTCCCATGATGACAAAGTTTCTTCCTATGTTAAACAAACTAGCAGTTTGCCGCGCCACGAGCCCAGAGCTGGCCACCTTACTACATAATGCATCTACATTGACTAACTGCTGCTTCTAGAATGGGGCGAGCTTAGGCTATGGAGGGGGTATATATAGGATTGCCTCTTCTTGGACCGTGAGAACTTCCTTATCTTGACTTTCCCAGGGATTTGATACGATAGCTGATCAGTTTCTGACAAATGTTATGAATCTAATTTGATCATGACAGTAAAAATAATCCTAGCTCTCTGAAATTTTGGTAGTAGCAAGATGATATTACAAACGTCAAATCAAGTTATTATAAAAAATTTTGTAACTTTAATAGTTTAGCCAGAAAAGAGTCGTAAAGATGTGATTGCCATAACTTCCGAAATATTACTCCTATCGAGCTGAAACAAATTTGATTCTACTCTCCTATTGCTCATCTATACTCCGATGATAAATAAAGAATTTTATCTATTTTTGAAAGTGGTCTAAAACTCGAAAATAAAATTTAATGTCTTGAAGTATTTCGAATATCAACTTGAAAATAACTCTAAACAAATTTCCCTAATGAAAAACTATTACTGTAAAAATTTGGAATCTCTAAGTCTATTCCCTGATTTATTACGAATTTTTATAAATATCACTCCAAGCGAATGCCGAGCAATTGCATCATTTTGTCCAAGTGCTTACTCACGCCAAAACCCATTTTATTTTATTACTATTAAATGCTTTAATATTTTGAAATAGAACTTTTCCAGAAATCTTTACATTTAAATAAACTTTACTCTGAATATAATTTCTTTTCTTAAATCCCCGAAAAAGACTGAAATATCGAACTTTTACCTGAATCACATGTCTAGGTATATCAAATTATATTCAAAAACGATCTTTAGGTTGCATGAATCTCTCTAAAATTTTAATATGTTATTTAAATCGAAATTATGATGCTTTCTATCTATCACTTGACTTCTTAACGGTTTTCTGATAGCTAAATACTTCGAGTTTGGAGTGGAAAATTACGTGATAAAATTCTAAACCGGCAAATCACTTTTAAACATGTTCAGACTCTAAGTAAGATCTTTTAACTACAAAATTAATCATCTTCTGGCTATCTATTTACTTAAACATCTTTTGAACTAAAGAAATGTATTGGTTTAGTGAAATTAAATGAAAGTCAAATACTACATATTCAAATCTAAGGTTAAGTTTCTTAACTATTGAATTTACTGTCAACACTTGAATAAATGCTTATATAGGACATATTACTGGGAATTATTAGCAAAATTAACTATAAAAATGAATTTAAAAGGGTGGTACCATATACTTCAACTGAGCTCGCTATCTCAGTAACTAATTTCGTTATGCGAAATTCTAAGATGTGTTACAGACTCCTTTCACACGGGACACTCTGTGTCCAGCCACTGAATCTCGAGACACCGCCGGAACATGGAACAGAATGAGAGCGTTCACACGGAGCGGCTGTGTCTGTGGCTGGTCGGTGGCTTTCCCCTCTAGCCGCTCGGACACTGCCCTGTGTCTCGGCCACCAACCTACCAGTCAGTTCTATTAGACCGTTCACACGCGACTCCAGTGGCTCGTGATTTACCTTTGAAATAAGGGAATGCTTTGATACTGAACAGAGAGAAAGAATGACTCTATGCTATGTTCAAACAGTGGAGTATTCAAATAAAATAGAAAAACAAAAGTGTTGGGATGAAATATTTTGTTTGATGGTGCCCGATTTCAAGGAACTGCCAGATGAAAGAAAAATTTTACAATTTATTTTTTCATTGTAAATTTAAAGTTTTATAATTTCCACAAAACATTTTAATAACTAATTAGAACTATATTGATACTGCAAAAAAATCTAAATTCTATTATATTGCCATGGAATATTGCCTTCCCCTAAAAAAAAAATCTGCAAATGAATCTCTGATTTCCGTTGGTTGATTTGCTTTTACGTTATTGGCTTGAAATCAATGAATCCTTCGCATGAGAGGGTATCATCAAACATGAAACCATCTCTCGAGCGCACAAAGTTGTGTAAAATAACGCATGCTTTTCTTTAAAAATTCCTGCATCTGAATTTCGCCCATATGACCCAATGTCAACATAAGTGAAATTATAGTTGCTGTCACAAGCCGCCAACAGAACAATTGAAAAATACTTTTTGTAGCTTTAATACAGGGACCCACTATATATAGGTTTCATTATTCTAACATGTTTCCCATCTATAGCACCAAGGCAATTTGGAAAATTTGTGTTCTTATTGAAACCATTTCCCGCCATTTATCTTGGGTTGGAAGTTGAATATATTCAGTTTTTAATCTTTTCCATATTAATTTGCGCGTTTCTTGCACAATTCCGGATAGCGTTGAGATGTAGTGGTGAGTAGTGCATGTCCGTTAGAGAACTTCCGACAGCCAGATATCTGTAAATTATTTAAAAGTAAGCTAATTTTCTAAAACAAATAGACATTGTTTTGAGCAGTTTAAACAATATTTTATTGTAATTGTTTTAGGCCATGAAATGCAACGCAGATGGAAGAGCTTGAGAAATAGCTTCAGTAGGGAATTAGCAAAGCAAAAGGTATCTAAGGCAGGAGACGAAGAGTCCAGCAGAAAATCGTACGTTTATTTTGAAATGCTTAGATTTTGAAAGCCGACTTTTCAAAACAACAGGTTAAATCAGATTTGTGAGAAATTTTTTAATATTTTATCGAAAATACTAACTTATTATTACACAAAAAAAACACACACACACACACTCACACATACACTCTCAAGCCTGGACATTCCGGAGGAATTTATTTCTCCGAGAGATCGTGGCCAAAACAGAAAAAAAATCGTCTTACTCGGAGGATAATTTAAAGGAACTTAATGAAACTCAGAGAGTCAATAAGGTTCCATTCTGGTATAGCTGGTGACGATTTTGATAAGTTATTTTTTCAATCCCTACGTGCACTTTTAAAAACCATTCCTGAAAGTAAAATGTTACTTGCAAAACTATAAATCTTCAGGTTTTAACAAAATATAATGACCCACTGCCATGCGGTTCAGACAATAATATAACAGATATCTCATTCCTTCCACTGCTTCTGCTCCTATCCATTATCCGCCATATCCGCAAAATGAATATTACCAAAGAAATATGGACCACCTAAACCATCACTCTGTTCCCAAGCCCAACGGTGCAGAGGACTACCACTCAGCAATCCTCAGTTCCATCTGATGACTCAAGTTTGCTCTCACTTATGAGTAATTAGTCTTTTTAAAATGAAATGTGTTAAAGTTACATATTCATGCACATTTATTTTAAATTTTTGACAGTATAATAAATTATATAAATTCAAAAACAATTTTTATTACCTGATTGTTACAGCCAATCTCTCAATCCCTGGGATATATTTTCGCATATTGGTATCCTGGAATTAAATCCAAACTTTATTTTTTCATGTAGTTCCTGAAATGTCGAGTGTGACATCCGGAAATAATTGAAAAACTTTTGAGATTATTTAAAATGCATATTGCCACAGCCAACTCCTCATTCTGAATAAAACTAGTACCAATATGAATTAAAACAATCGCTTTCTTTGTCGGTGAGGAAGCGGGAGCTGTTTCTCTGACGTAAGGGACACCAAGTGGCTCTGAAGTGGCCGCGTTAAGATTCCGGTAGGCGGTGTCTAAGAATTCAGTGGCCGGACACCGAGTGTGCTTGAATTCTCCCATTAGCATAGGAAATAACATAATTATAGTTATTAGACAGTTTTCCCTTGTCAGATATGTGAATGTTGAGGAGGTTTCCTGTGTCATTTCTAAAGTACACATTTTATAAACAGAATAAAATAAACACACACTTGCTTGGGCTATAGTACGTGGTAACATTAACAGTTCCTTTCCTGTGAACAGCAATGAATTTGACGATCCCATGTCAACAACATAATTTCAAGATCCACCATACTTGCACGAAGCACTTTCCAATATTTCTCGCAATGATTTCTGATCAAGAAATGCATTATTTTGCATTAAGTATCTAGATGTGAAATGCTTCCATTAACTATTGTCAATAAAGTGAAATAATGCTTCCAGTAAAGAAACCAAATGCAGGTTTCTTTAGACTGAAATGCAAAATATCTTTAAAAAATGAAAATCTATTTATTGACGTTTCTGAAATGTTGTATTGCATAAAATACAATCTTATAAATTGTGGTTTCCGTTAAGATACATAGACTCTGAGATAGAACCACTGAATTCAGATGTTGGATCTGTAATTGAACTATCATGTGAAACATCACACAAAGACATGTACCGTATGAGAGAATATTGCAAATGCATTATTGGCTATCATATCATCCTAGAATATCCAGTTTTAGCATCAAAAGCTGTAAAATTTCTGTGCCTTTTGTCATACCCGTAAGTGTGAAGTGATTTTCAACACAGGTTTCATGTATATACATATATATAACAACAATGAGCAGGAAAATGTTTTAAGGCAATAAAACTAAGGAAGGTTAAGAAAATATGACCCAACAATTACCACAGATGAAGGCGGCTGGGAACAACAAACACAAGAAACGTGCAATATTTCAGTGTATAGCCTTATTCTTGCAAAGTGAGACACCAGGCGGAGACAGACGTGTGCACGATGATGAGCGTCTGGTGAATGGCATGGCCGGCTTAAATGGTAGTGTAGGAGAGAAGCGCAAATACTAGATCGAAAATCGATATTGTTGAAGGTATATTATCATTGAAAATGAAGATCAACTTAATAACTGAGTGAAAATATACATATAAATCATATTTGTAAAAACTTTAAGTACAAAAAATAAAATATAAGTAATATAAATACCGGTATTATTAAATATTATTATATCATAAAAGTAAGAGAAAATCACATGACACTGAAAGCTCACTATAAACTTTAGTCTAAAAGATGTAATAAGAGAAAATAGAGATTTCCAGCATTAAAATGAAAACTTTTGAATATAATAAAACTGAAATGAGAAATTATGTAAATCACTTTAAAGACACAAAAATAGAACAAAATAGATTTGGGCATATTGAAGGAGGGCAGTTTGTAAAATATTTAACAAACATTTTACTTCCAGATACCTTTTATCCGATCCACACCTCAGTCTTAGTGGTACTTCCAGAGAGCAGATTGGGAAGCCTATGTGAAGTACACTGATGCATTCGATGGATCAAAGCAGTTCCACAGAAGGTATGTAGGACTAATAGAAGCGGGAGTGAAGAGAGCCATGATGCGATGCTTCCGGAAAGATTATATTCCAGTATGGAGTGAGGAGTCAAGTAGACTTAGAGAAGAATTTGAGAAAAACAGCTTTCATGAGAAGGGAACAGAATTTCTGGAATCTCTTTACCATGCTAGAAGAAATAAATGGATAAAAACTCTTAAAAAATCTTAATTTTACCAATTCTAATAGAAAAGCCTGGTCTCTTATTCATAAATTAGATCCTATGTCAATATCAAGGACTCATTCATCCATTAACATAGAATCAATAGAAAATCATATTGCATTTACTTCTAGAACAAAAAAGGACAAGCAGTTCACAAGATGGGTCAAAAATAAGCTTTAGTGTCAAAAGCACAAAACTCAACCTTACTCAATATATTCCCATCCACTCACATTACAAGAGGTTTAAAAACTCTTCAAAATAGAAAAACCGCAGGTTTAGATGGGATTTATCCAGAACAATTAGAAAACTGTGGACCAGCTACATCACATTGGCTTGCCCCGTTCGTCAGCTCCATAATGCAATCTGGAAGATTTTCTCATATCTTCAAGTAAACAAAAATAGATCCAACTTTCCCACAAAGTTACCATCCAATAGCCTTTCTCAGTGTCACTTTCAAATTACTGAAAAGGCTTATTTTGAACAGAATAGCTCTGGTAATCAAAGCCCTGATCCCCGCTGAAAAAGCTGGATTCTGTCCCAGTTGGGACTGTAGTGATCATGTCCTGTCTCTTACCACCTACATGGAAGTAGGGTATCAGAAAAAAATGAATAACTTATCTGTATTCCTAGATCTTTTGACAGCATATGATACAGTTTGTAGAGAGGGTTACCTGCTCAAACTGATCAAGGCAGTTCCTTGCTATAAAAAATATATATATATATAAATAAATTCTTTGCTGCAAAACATGTTAAGTAACCGCCTGTTCCAGGTGCACACTGAGTTCAGCAAGAGCAGATTTGACAAGCTAAATAATGGTCTACCACAAGGCTCAGTTTTCTCCCCTATACTCTTTAACTTATTGTGAGAGCTCAAAATAGTAAGTAATATGAAATATTCATAACTTTATTCAAAGTTGGATCAGCGAGCGAGGTGCAGGGGGATCTGCAGATCTCTCACTGGTTGTTTTGCAGCAGTGGAATTCACTGACACGAATCGGCAATTTCCGAACCCAACTCTGACATAATCGGAAGTTATGAGGAGGTCGGCGTGATCGTTGGCTCTCTTGACTAGGAAATCAAATAGCAGTCACATCAACTCCTGCTGCCTAGCATTAACTTTTGTCATCTGCCTGTTGCTTACCCTGGTTGATGTGGAAGTTTCAATGATCTTAAGGCAAAGCAGACACACTCCTTGGCTATATCAGCAAGGATTGTCTGTAATTTGTGGCCAATAAATGGGAGTTAAATGTTCGCGGCGCTGATTTCATTCAAGAGTATTTCTCCGCATATCATCCAGTTCTGCGACTGTAAAAGTAAATTGCAGTGGGTCAGAAAAGTTTCTTAGGCGATGCTGTAGGGAGTGGCTGAAGACATTCCAAGAAAGACAGAAGACATTACGATAACTATTCGCTGCAGGTTTGTGGAACCTAAAGGAACCCTTCCTCACACATCTAAGTCATTCAACATTATAATCATGACCTGCCAGACACAGTCTTTCGCAAATTTGTATATGCTGATGATATCAACCTTACAGCACAAAGAACTAACTTCACAGAGGCTGAAGAAATTCTGATTCATGACTTTCCGGAAATGGATGTCTAGTTTTGAAGGTGGTGCCTTCAACCTAATCCACAGAAAACAGAAATAACTACTTTCCAACTTAGCAACAAACAAATGAACTATC
The DNA here is from genome assembly GCA_031002005.1 of Vandiemenella viatica. Classification (NCBI taxonomy): domain Eukaryota; kingdom Metazoa; phylum Arthropoda; class Insecta; order Orthoptera; family Morabidae; genus Vandiemenella; species Vandiemenella viatica. Next base: position 25,031,838 of record JARYHS010008074.1, on the reverse strand, counting down.
AGCCAAATATAGTGTTTGGGGACCAGATGCTGAAGTATAACAGTACCCCAAAATACCTGGGTGTCACATTAGCCAGGTCCCTCACTTACGAAAGGCACCTTCAGAATACAGCTTCCAAGCTTAAAGTTTGGAAAACCTACTTCAGTGGCTGGCAGGAACTTCATGGGAAGCTGATGCAAGAACAACAGCCCTGGCCTTGGTTTACTCCACAGCTGAAAACTGGTCTAGTGTGTAGGTTGATAGCTCTCACACCCAGTTGGTGGACGTTCAGCTTTGCCAAACAAAGCGCATCATTACTGGCATGTTTTTGTCTACGGGATAGTGCAAATTAGTAATCCCAGCTCAAAACTACCAGGATTTAACTTACCACAGTCAATTTTGTGTAAATTTAATTGTGGTATGGGAAAAACTACTTCAACTTTCCACACCTGGGATTGAGCAGATTATTATTATTATTATTTAAAAAAAGCTCGACTACTTGCATGTGGTGCAGGCCCCTTTGTCCCTTTGTGATGCAGGCTCCTAGGTTACAGCCTAGGCAATCTATGCTTAAATGCAGCCTTGCAGTGAGGTTTTACAAACTGTGTCGCACATTGTGCATGACTGCCCACTGTTTGCCTTTCACGGAAATCTGGAAAATTTAAATTTGGCTACGCTGGAGATGGTGCCCTGGTTGGAGCACCTCATGTCATGTTATAGTGGTTGTGGTTGGCAATCCTGTCATAGTGGCCTTACCACCTGTCAGCTGCAGGCCATGTCCGCTCAACTATGTATACAGATGTATGTATATTTTAAAAGAAAGTTGAAGGGGAAAATAGGTACAATTATAAAAAGGCACAAATTTCAAATTTGAAGAGAGATTTCAGAGAACAATTCAACAAATGGAAGGAAGGCACAAGTACAGTAGAGTCAATGTGGGAAGAGTTCAAGGAGATAATAAGAAAGGGGGAAGAAAAATTTATTCCAAAGCAGAAAATAAAGAGAAGTAGAGAACCTGTGTACTATAATAGGGAGGTGAAGAGGTTAAAGAGGTTGGTACGAAGAGAACATAACAGTGTTAAGAGACAGCAGGGTAGTAGGGAATATTTGAAACAACTAAACAAGGACTTAATAACAGCAAAGAAAGTGGCTAAAGATGGGTTTATGAAGAGTATTGTCCGTGCAGGAGGATCATTGACTGATGCATCTAGAAATTTCTATGACTATATCAAGAAACTGAGGGGAAGGTAGGGTGTAGAGATGCTTATAGATAAGGATGGAGAAGTAGTTACTGAGGATTTGAAAAAGGCAGAGATTTTAAGTAACTGGTTTAGTGAGAGCATTAGGGACAATTAATCAGAAACGGGAAGGTCTAACTAGGAGAACGAGCTTAACAATACGATTAGAAATGAAGATACTAAAAAATTTGAAATTCATCCTGAAGAAATCATGAAGGAAATAAGCAAGCTGAAAAAACATAAGGGGGCTGGTGCAGATAATATTACTACAGATATATTTAAGATAGCTGGATGTGACATTGTACCTTATCTTGAAATCTTTATATATAAAGATGAATGAATCTTTGTTTGTTTGTTAGTTTGTTTGTTCTTCATACAAATCCACAGTTTTCATCCGATCTTGATGAAACTTTGCACACTTATCCTTTGAAACAAGGAGAAAAATACTGTCTACATTTGGTTGAAAAATTATCTGTATAAATAATACATGTTGTCTCATAACTTCGAAATACGGCGATAGACAGACACGTTGGATATGGATGTCTCTGTACCGTGTTTACGTGTAGTAGACTGCCAGCTCAATGGTTAAAGCGCTTGCTTATGAACGTCGTGGTCTCCGGTTCAAATCTCCGTGGAGGCTAAGATTTTTAAAAATTGTTTTTCATCGTAAGAGTCAGGCCTGCGCCGTAGGTTATTCGGATTGAATGTTAAGCTGTAGATATTAGAAAGTTAGGGGTGCAATCCGAGGCAAATCGTAGGTAGTCTTGCAATGTTGTAGGTGTACACTTTTTTGCGTTATAATGATCCCTCAGGTGTTATTCGCAGTCACTGTGTGAGTGTGAACCACAGTAATATTATTATAAATACGGAAGTAAGTCTCTGTCTTTTTTTTACGTTTTGACGACTAAATGGCTATATCATTGTGATGGAATTTTATAAGGAAATCTGTATGAAGGGCACAAGATATTTTTTCGAGTATGATTAACAGTTGTAGTCAGGAAATTTTGAGACCTTATCGAATGGTGACAGAAATATGTTGGAAATTGATTCTCTTCAAGAGATAGGTTCGATGGTACAATGAAATAGTGATAGCTTTCCTGTCATATTACTCCGATTCGATATTGTTTGGGACCAATACTTCATTACCAACAACTTTCTATATTTAATTCTGGCAAAAAAATTCTTAATTCACGTGTATGAAGTCATGGGTACGAGCTAGTATTATATAAATTGAGTCTGGATTCTTGCTGCTTACCACAAGACTGGAAAAGTGTGATAGTAGTACTGGTACATAAAGGAGGGGTTAGAAAAGAGTCGAAAATTACAGGCCAATCAGTTTGACTTCAGCGGTAGGTAAATTATTGGAAAGATTGATATGCAACCACATCAGAAATGTATGTGAGGAACGTAAGTGGTTTTCAAGTAGGCAAAATGCGTTCAGGCCAGGATATTTATGTGAATCTCAGTTGGCGGGATATATGCAAGATATTTCAGATGAAATGGACAAGGGAGGCCAAATTGATAGTGTAGCACTAGATCTTTCAAAGGAATTTGACAGGGTAAGCCACAAAATGGTAGCAAATAAGGTAAAAACTATTGGAGTTGATGAGAAAGTGATTTGCTGGGTAGAAGAATTTTTAAAGGGTAGAAAACAGAAAGTTAGGGTAGGAAATGCGGTATCAAAAGAAGTGGAAGTAAAAATGGGAGAGCCGCAGGGTAGTGTATTGGGACCATTGCTATTCATTATTCTAATGAATAATTGTGTTGATTGTTTACTATCTGAAATTAGATTTTTTGCAGTATAAAATTACCAAAACGATAGAAGACTGTAAACAGTTGCAGGGTGATCTGGACAGGATATCTAGTTGGGTTGGTAAACATGGGATGAAGATAAATGCAAAGAAGGGTCAGCTTATTAGATACACAAATAAAAAACAAAAGGTTAATTATGAATATAAGGTGGGGAAAGAATTGCTTGCTGAAGACTTGAAATGTAAATATCTTGGAATTACATTTGATAACAAGCTTAACTGGGCAGGACACATTAGACAGGCGGTAGGAAAAGGTTTCAAAATCCTGCACTTGTTGGAGAGAGTGATGAGGGGATGCACGAGAGAAGTAAAGGAATTGAGTTACAAAACTTTGGTCAGACCATTGCTCAAATATGGTAGTGTAGTATGGGACCCACATTTTGAGTATCAAATACAGGAGGTGGAGAAGGAAAAAAGAAGGGCTGCTAGATTTGTTTCTGGAAATTATCGCAGAATGCAATCAGTGACAGATATGATAAAGGAGCTGGAATGGGATTCATTGCAAGACAGGAGGAGGAGGAGGAGGGCCATGGGAGTGTACAGGGCATATACTGGCGATGAGGCATGGAAAGATATTGCGATAGGTATGAAAAGTAGTGCATGGAAGGGAAAAGATGACCATGACCACAAGCTGGCACTCGATTTCAGGCACAAGGGTGTGGAAAGATTTTCTTTTTTAGGTAAGGGTGTCAGGGATTGAAATGAGTTACCAAGGGGAATGATGAATAACTTACTGAAAACATTAAAAGAATTTAAAGTTAAAATTTGTAGAGGGCAAATGTAGGTGGGTGCAGGATAGGGGAAAGTTGGGTGTGTAGGGAAATTGCCACTGGAGCATTGCAGTTAAATTAAATTAAATAAAGAATTAATTCTGAAAAATTCAGTTGTAAAAAATAATGTTTGTTTTCATTTTATTGTCTTTTTTGTTGTTGTAACATATAATAATAAATTATTATTCATATTGTATGTATATGTATAAACCATAACATGTTTCAAATCCCAGAGGTCCTTCCTAAGCAAGGATCTATGGAACAAGAGTAATATATAAAATAAATACTACTCTCTTTTCACTTCCTTGGATGTTAACTCTACGTATCTGTTACTTTGTTTTAGATTCTCTAATTGTTCTCCTTTCACATCTTTCCTTTGTTTAACAGAATTAACCAATTGTATATGTCTTATTTCACGGCATTTTTATTTTTTTATTTATTTATCGAGATCCATTCATATACTTCTACTTTTTCTAAGGCTAAATCTTTTATTACTTTATATCAAACTAGCTTTGACCTTTTTTACATAAATCGAATTTTTAATTTTCCACCGTTTTTTCAAATATGTTATTCTTGTTTTGCTATATTTTTCCCTAATGTTCAATTTGAAGCAAAGTCAACAATATAAAAAAGTTGTTTCGGCAATTAAAGGGCAAAAATCAATCTCTCGCCCTGTGAATAACATGTAACTAGAGTATTGACTATGAATCTGGTGCCTGAGGAGCATTTCATGCATGGTTGGTGCCGAGATAGACTTGATTCTTAGAATACATTTTTGCACATTATCTTATATTCAATGGAGTACTATATATAAGCCACAGTTATATCAATTTACTGGAAGCTACCACATCAAAATATATATTTGGAACAAAAAACTTTCTAGAGGAAATTCACATCTGTCACTTCTGGTTGGTAAATTAAATACCAAGGAAAGAAATTTACAAAGTATGAAAGTTGCTTTTCAAATTCATACTTTTGGCATGTTAATAAACATAAATCCAGTCCACATTTCACCTTACACAGATGGTGTTTAATTAGTGTCCTCCTGGGAATGCTGGTTGGCCTTTTATAGCCTTATAGCCTTGGTTAATCTTGGTTAATCTTTAGCTGACTCGCCATAGAACAATGCTGTTTTCCTGCAGGGAAATACTATTCTCAGGTGAGTTACCAAAATCCCACATTCTTGTGGTACACTAATTTTACTCAGATTTTCCCAAAATTTTAATATGACATAGCTTAATTTATTTAGAATCTTTTAAGTCATGACAAATTTTCTCATTGGTTTACTCATTTAAGAGTTAATAATTTTTAAAAGTTACACATGGCCATGTCATCAATCTTTGATACCAAAATTCTGTTTTACCCTTTAATTCTGAAATACTGTTAAACTGTTATCTGAATAAACAGATAGTTAAATCTGCACTCGAGTTAAGACCATGTGAATGAAGTCAAGGATATGGAGAAGATGTTTCTGCAAATGGCAAAAATCAAACTTCAGCCGTGTGAATAACATGTAAATATGCTATTAAGTATGAATCTTAATTAAGGTCTTACTTGTCATATTTGAAGTAACTGTGCATAGCAATGTAATGATATGCAATTTTCATGAAACAGAAAAATCAAAATTTTTAATGATATACAGGTATATATGACTGGGGAACAAGGAAAGTATGCCAAAGCATGAACTAAACAGAGCAAAAGTAACATAAGGAAATAATATCAATGTGTAGATGTGTTATAAAAAACTAATGACAATACTTTTCTTATTTGATGGCCAATTCCATGGGATACATTGACTTCAGGGTATACCGAAATGGTTTCCAGGGAGTTCTTTCAGTGTTTAACTGAGATCCAATATAAAATATCATCTTAATTATGTTAATGAATAAAATCTTAGGAAGATCTTCAGATTTATTACTTAAAATATTGGGTTTCAACATAAACAGCCCTATTAAAGTAATTAAATGCCATGCTAGTGAATATTCCACTATTCTGTTAGGATTAATTTTTTTTAAATAACATAAATACTATTTAATTATCCACTTAATTGAGTAGACATCTGAACTTACGTGTATGAGTATAGTAAAAAAAAATTAAGATGTTATCTTACTGGAAACAAATGAAGATATGATATTTCAATAAATCTAGAAATTGAAGACTTTATTTTGTTACCATATACATGGCAAACATTTTTTACATGATATTTTTATACTCCCGATAAAGATGTTTAGGGTCACTGATAAAAGAATGATGTGAAAAGGTATTTAGTATATTGCTCACAGTTCAGATGGGATATGAAGGAGATCAGACTACATTATTCTGCAATTCTTAATTGCAAATTGGTTTAAGGCAAATTCATTAAAATTAAATTTTGAAAAAAACACATTATATTAGGTTTAAAACAAAAAACTATGCACAGCCAGATATATGTATAAACTATAAAAACAACAAAATCTTAGAAACAGAGAGTATAAAATTTCTTGGTATTAAAATAGATCAGAAACTCTGTTGGCATGATCATATCACTACACTACTGGCAAAGTTAAGTAGTGCCACCTTCGCAATACGAACACTTTCTCTAACAGCAGATCTAGAATTAATGAAACAGGTGTACTCCTCATATTTTCATTCAGTAATGTCATATGGCATAATTTTTTGGGGAAACTCTTCACAAAGTAAAAAAGTTTTCATAGCACAGAAAAGAGCTATTAGGTTTCTGTGTAGGGTAAAACCAAGAACTTCTTGCAGACAACTCTTTAAGAAACTCAATATTCTTACAATGTATTCTCAGTATATATATTCTCTCATGAGCTTTGTCATAGAAAATTTTAACCTGTTTACACCTAATTCACAGGTACACAGTTTCAATACAAGAAACAGAAATAACTTGCATAAAACACAAACATCTCTGTCATTAGTACAAAGAGGAGTTAATTATTCTGGGATACATCTGTTTAATAAACTACCTAATCGTATAAAACAGCTTTCAGATAATAAAGATGTATTCAAACAAAAACTTAGAGATTATCTTATTGGCAACTCCTTCTACTCCATTCAAGAATTTGAAGAAAATAATTAATTGTACTCATTATGACGTTAGCAAAACTCAGTTGCAAAAATGTATGTTTATTATTATTTCTTGTATTTGTAAAATATGTATATATATATATATATTTACTATGATATGACTCATATTATGTGTATATGTATCAACAATGACATGTTTCACATCCCAGAGGTACTTCCTCAGCAGGGATCCATGGAACAAGATTGATAAATAAATAAATAAATAAATAAATAAATTAAGGTTTAAATCATATTACTAGTCAGTGAAAATGATACTAAAAGAAACTATGGGGAGAAGTCCAGAAAACACTGCTGTAAGGGTGAAAATATAAGGAGTGGAGACAATATTATCATTCTACAATAACATTCTGTTAGATTTCAATTTATAGGAACTAAGAAACAAAGTGAAAGACAATACAACAAGTCAAACAGCACAAATTCTTCACTATCACACCAGTATAGATGAAACTAGCAAAACTGGAAGTCCTCCCTCACTGCCCCTCCTTCCCCCACAACTCACTGCCAAGAATTAACGAGCATGTAATAATTTAAAAATGGAAATGAAATATATTATTTTGTACTTAAGTTTAATTAATTTTTACAAAATTTTGCACAATGTATCCTTGAATTAAACATAATTTTTATTAAATGCTATTTTAGAACTTTACTTGTAGAACTGTATTGCTAAATGGTGCCATGCAGCAATAGTAATACTAGGTGCCACTATTAAATAACAAGACTGTGCTCATTAGGGATACTGTATCTCTTGGAGCAAAGCACATATACACATTGACTAATCTTGAACCTTCCAGAATAGGATGCAACAAATTGGGTTCCATTACCACCAATAGTCAGTCTGCTAGCAGCATTTGAAGTAAGAGGTGTGCAGTTGTATTGCAACATCAAGGAAATGTGAAACTCAAGCAGTGCATCAATCTGAAATTTCATATTGAATAAATTGAAGAAATCAGTGAATGTGTCTAAGAAACTGTTACAGGAGGTGTACATGATGTCACATGACACATGCATATTTATTATAATGACACAAACAATTTTCGAAGAGACAAGAGAACATTGAAGATTACACATATCTGTCACTCTGTCACAGCAAAGTACTATCTTCAGATTTTGGTCTAGCTGAGATAAGAAGTAAGAAAGAAAAGGCCTGAGTTATGGAAGAACAACATGTAAGTTCTGCATCGGGACAATGCACCCTCTCAGTGTGCATTGTCAGTACCGCAGCTTCTGACCAGTATTAAGGTCTCCGTACTAGACTGCACCCTCATTCGCCATATCTAGCATCACATGACTTTTACCTATTCCCGAAGGTAAAATTTAGTTTGAGGGGGACCCATTGTCAAACTGTGGACAGCATCAAGAGAAAAACAGTGGCACAACAGAATAGGTTGACTTACGATGATTTCCAACAATAAAAATTTTGTGTCCAGCAATGTGTATATAGGGAAAGGGATTATGCTGGAGGGGATACACAGTAAATTTTACTGTTGTCACAATAAACACATTCTTTGCCACCAATCTTGTCTTTAATATTCACATCATACACAAATTTGGCATAAAAGAATTTAGAAAAATAATAACCTCAGCAAATAGGATACATTAACAATTAAATATCATCAAAAATGTTGGTATAATTTTTAAAACAATAAATAGTTTTCATTCACAAAATTATTAATTTTAGTGGGATTAAACACTAGGGCTGGAGTGTTAGCACTCAAACGAAACAATTTATTTCAGTTCACAATAATTGTTAATTAGCATCTCTATGTTAAAACATATTAGCAAAAAATAAAGGTGGATCCTTCCTCATGTTAATTTCCTAACAGCATTTTCACTGTTACCATTAAAACATATTGAAGATAATAAAATTTTACTGAATACTTCAATAAAAATTCTTATCCAACCATACAGCTGAATTTATCAAGCTAAAGCATGAGACAGACTCTACTAACATTTGCTAATGACTTATTTCACCATAAAAATAAAATGAAATTAACAGCTCACAGTATAAAATGTGATTTAGAACTGGTATAGATGAATCTCTATCAAAATTATAGCAGATCAAACTAAGGGAAAGAAAATTAATTGGATGTGGATATTGTGATTTCTTATCATAGGAGAGTGCAGGACATTGCGGAATCAACAATATACTCATACAAAAATGGAAAGTTATGAATAAAGCAAGAGCGATCTGGTAGCTCATGGTTAAGCTGCTTGCTTTCAAAAGTTCACTGTTCGGTTCTGGGTTCAAATCCTGATGGGTGCAAAATTTTTAAGAGTTATGTTTGATCATATGAACTATGCCAGGTCATGGTTCAGATTCCACATTAAACAATAGGTTCCAGAGGAAAGGAACTGGCCATCCTACCTCCGACACAATGGTTTAGTATGCCTCCTTTGGTCAGATTCAACCAACCTTTGGGTTGAGGGTTAAGTTAGTTATTTTTTATGTATAAAGCATTCAAATTATGCATAAGGACCTGGTATGGCTTGAGAAAATAAAAGGAGGCAAGCAAGGACATTAAAAACATTTATTCAGCAATTAACTCTATAGTGCACAATATCTTGGAAACTATTTTCCCCATCTCTCTCACAAAGAAGTGTTTTGAGATTCTACAATGTTTCACAATCAGCTAATTTAAAGAATGGTTTTGTCTTGTCTTTTAACTTATTGAAATATTGGATACAAAATAATTACAGTCTTCATAAAAAAAGTATACAAAACAGTTGCTATAAGCAGTTCTAGAATTTGCAGTTTACACAGAATCAGGAGGTGTATAACTTTTGCCACACATATTGCTGTGACAAGCAAGGCTAAACTCATTTTGAAAGCTTCTGTTACACTTGGAGCAGCTGCAGTTCTTGTGGTAGCGACTGTTATGAGTCGAGAGGCTCCACTTGGTTTTGAAATAACGCTGGCACTTGTTGCACTCATAGACAGCTTGCTGAACCTGGTGCTTAGCAGCAATGTGCCGGGTAATAACGGGTAAAGTACTGAATGTGTTGTGACATGAGTTGCAGAGGAAGCGGTCGCCCAACACTGTATATCCCAAGCTGTCTTCTGGAAATGAAATGAGAAAATGAAAGATTTACCATAGTGATAAAACAAATAAAGAACACACAACATGCATATTTCTTGATATAAAACTGGAGCTGAAATCTGTATCACAGATACTGGAGTGCATCATCACCAGGATAAGTTCTTCTGAGTGTTCTAAATGGTTAGTAAAGATGAAAATGATAGATATGTAAAGAAATTAACTTCTTTTACAAAAATGAACAGGCAGTCACCAAGAATCAAAAACTTTTCATTATCAGGTTAGAACCTGAGCAATAGTAGAAGTAAGGCTGTAGTATGATTCATGTGGCCAGTCTCAGTATGTACACAACTAATCCCTTTGGCATATTAGTCCAGTAACGGGGTAGTTCTCACTTGCATCACATCACGTAGAAGATTTTTTTTTCGTATCTTGTATATATTGGTGAGAGTATGCAGAAACCAAGTTTTCGACCTCCAACACCCTCGGCACAATTTTCTGTGGCCAAAAAACATCAAAATTTGGGTACTTTTTTCAGATTTTCGTCTATAACTCCTTCCTGATAAGTCCTATCAAGAAATATTCTATTTTCAATTTGAAAGAGGACAAAATTTCCTACAACTTTCGTATTACAAATTTTTTTCTAAACTCAAAATTAAGCGAGCTACAGTTCTTTGAAAATCAGCCAAATTTCACACTTTTCCTAAAAGTTGGGTTTTTACCTACTTTGCAGCTCAAAATGACGTGAAACCCCTGTATATATAACCGATATATATGTATTTCTGTATGACATAGTATATGTATGTACTATACTTTGATTACTGATGGTCCATTCAATAATCATATAGCATTGTTGGCCGGGAGATCCCGAAGGATTGTTCGGCCGCCAGGTTACAGTGTTATGGATAGGCCGCGCAGTGCGCTTCTTGTGGCTATCTAACCTGACCAAGTACTAGTACCGCATATAGGGAACCTACAGCTTAAGGTGGAATCCAAACCACAGAATCGTTCTGGCTTACTTCATATTACACAGCAAGCTGTGGCAGAGGTAAAGGTCGGGTTAATGGCCTTTGAAAATCATTGCTGAGACCGGGATTTCGATCTCCAGTCAGACGCCTTGAGCTACCAGATCGCTCTATTACTGAAGATAATAGAGCGAACAACAATGCATAATGTTATGACGCAAAGTTATAAAGTCATAATAATTTCGAAATAAGTTAAAAAATGGTCATAAATAAATTTCTTTTCCGTTTGGATTGTCCCGGCTTATCAATGAATTGTGTCTCTTTCATCCATTGCATCAGGAACAGCTTCCTCGAGGTCGAAGAAATCTTCCTCTCCTTCATCTACTACATTCCAGGAACGCTTTCACGAGGCAGGCGAGAGCAATTTTTGCAAGCAGCTGAACAATGCAGTCCTGATTAGCGACAGCTGCATGGAGGAGAACAAGGTTTCTGGAAGCAATATGATACAACCTTCGAAGTAAACTCAAGTGCATCGTATTTTATTATTGTTTTTTTATGACTTTACGCCTCGTCGACGTCGAGTTCATTAGTGGCACGATGGGACTGGGAACAAGGAACGTGAAGGATTTCCTCCATGGCCTTTTGAAGGAAGCATCCCGGCATTCGGCTGGAGTGATTTGAGGAAACCATGGAAAACCCAAATCTGGATGCTTGGACGGGAATTGGAACCGACGTCCTCCTGAATGCATTTATTATTGTAACTGTAATGAGACTGGACGAGCCTTTCCTTCATCCTCACGGCAATGGGTACGTTTCTCGACCCAACCAACCTTTACTTGGTGGTTCGTGCATATTGAGTGAAACGTTGCCGCATCTGATTTTGGTGGCAACCGTGCTAGTCTGAATGCATTTTTTGGGCAGATTTCTTAATCATTTCATATCTGAGCCTTCCAATGTTCCACAAGCAATTTTTCCGTACCGTTCCAAGATGATCTGTTCTCCTGCGTGTTCTCCAAATGTTCTCTGGAGGCTAGGGTTCTGAGAAGTTAGCATGCATGTTACTTTCAGATATGGTTGGTATTGAATCATGCAGTAGAAGTTTTCTTTCCCATAGCCGAAATATGCTGATATTGTATCACATCCAGCAAATGCATGGATGAAGAGGATGTGTGTGGGTTGAAACTCGTGGTACCAAAGCCCATTAGCAAAATGAGAAAGCCAATATACTCACTTAGAATCATCACACTGTCGAATTTTGCTGCTTGGGAAATTGCTGCGTCAACGATCAATCCAGCAGCATCTTGTTTTGCCTGTTGATCTTGGATGCCTCCTTTTTTAGTTTTTGCATTAGTATCAACATTACACAGTTCTTGCTGCTCTAATTTGCTGCGTCACTGTAGCACTTGTTTCCTCACTGAAAATGATGCCTGCTGAAGTATCTGATGTTTTCAAACTACAAATCATTTCAAACGACTTTATTCCTCTCTGCGCAGCATAACTTCGGTATCCGTCAAATATAACTGTGATGTTGGATCTATAGTTCGTTGTCAAATAGGCTTCATATTTTCCACAGAAGCAGCCAAGGTATTTACTACTATGCCACATAACCTTATGCAGGAGGAATCATCCGTGCATAGCAAAAAATTTTGTGTTGGGTGTTGTATCTTGAAGAGATTTAAATGCTTCATATAGCGACAATTTTTTTCCATTGCTGTACGGAACAAATTCAAATGGAACACATTGTTTCAATCCATTAAAACGGAAAAGAAATGGATTTATGACTAATTTTTGACTTATTATGACTTAATTTTGACTGCATAAATAAACTTTGTGCCATAACATTATGTTTTCAGTTTTGCAAATCCGTTTTTCAAACTGGTACAAATACCATCAGGTAATAGAACGAAATGGTAGCTCAGTGGTTAAGGTATCTGACTGAAGATCGAAATCCCGTTCTCAGCAATGATTTTCAAAGGCCATTAACCCGACCTTTACCTCTGCCATAGCTTGCTGTGCAATATGAAGTAAGCCAGAACGATTCTGTAGTTTGGATTCCACCTTAAGCTGTAGGTTTCCTATATGCGGTACTAGTATTTGGTCAGGTTAGATAGCCACAAGAAGCGCACTGCGCGGCCTATCCATAACACTGCAACCTGGCGGCCGAACAATCCTTCGGGATCTCCCGGCCAACAATGCTATATGATTATTGAATGGACCATCAGTAATCAAAGTATAGTACATATATATACTATGTCATACAGAAATACATATATATCGGTTATATATACAGGGGTTTCAGGTCATTTTGAGCTGCAAATTAGGTAAAAACCTAACTTTTAGGAAAAGTGTGAAATTTGGCTGATTTTCGAAGAACTGTAGCTCGCTTAATTTTGAGTTTAGAAAAAAATTTGTAATACAAAAGTTGTAGGAAATTTTGTCCTCTTTCAAATTGAAAATAGAATATTTCTTGATAGGACTTATCAGGAAGGAGTTATAGACGAAAAACTGAAAAAAAGTACCCAAATTTTTATGTTTTTTGGCCACAGAAAATTGTGCCGATGGTGCTGGAGGTCGAAAACTTGGTTTCTGCATACTCTCACCAATATATACAAGATAAGAAAAAAAAATCTTCTACGTGATGTGATGTTTGTGAGACCCACTTTTTACGACCCCGTTACTGGACTATATGTATCATCTCTATGAATGACCAGATTTTAACTGAAATATTGTGAAGTGTGTTCATGTTTATATATTCATTGCAGCCCTTATCCCTTCACCTGCAATGAGTTACCTGTGTGACTATATATGTAATGAGTTAAATCTGAATGGATGGCATACATCAAACCTGCGAAAAATTGAGAAGAATAATTGCAGTCAAGCAACTGTGAATGTGAACAGTTTATAATAGTACTACCACAATAGATCGTCATACTGTGAGGGTTATCCCTGGCCAGGAATACACATTGTAAAAGATCATGATGAACCTTTAATTTTTTACACTTGTTGAAAGGAGATAAGGTGATAGTTTAATATGAAATAGAGAAGAAAATAATTCGTGTTGTAATCAAATATTTATTTAAGACAGATATGTCACTAAAGGGATATCATGAGGATACAGGGACAACATTATGAAAATGTTTATTCCTACAGAATAATTGAAAAGAAGGCATCCAAATTTAAATTCGTGAGTACCAATTGTGAAGTTTATGCAGAAAGGCCATTGGAGACAAGTATTTAGTGAAATGTAGATAGTTAGTGTTAACAGAACGTTAATGAATGTGAATGGAGAGATAGCATACATAATAAGAAAAACATTAGGTAACATTCTGGACATGAGACAGGTTTCTGCCTGTTGGATGACTATTGACAGCAGATTAGAAAGCAGTGAAAGTTTAGTGAAAAATTTAGCTGTCCTGGATTTAAGGCTACAGATAAGACCTGGGCCTATCACTTTACCACAGAGTCAAAGCAACAATCAACGAAGTGGAAGCACAACAGTATTCCCCCGTCAAAGAAAACTAGGACAGAAAAGAGTGTTGATGTCTATTTTTTTCAGATACTAAAGATGTAGTGTTTCTAGATTTCTTGAAAAACTGTGAAAACATCATGGAGGAATACTATGTTAAGCTATTCAGGGAAAGACAAGAAGTATGTTTAAACAAAGTGTCTCAATACCATAGCATCAATTAATGATTGAGGATTTCAATTCGTGCTGCAACTTTCCTATTACCCTGCTCTAACTCCTTCAAGCTTTCAACTATTCCCAAACCTTCAAAAAGCTTTGATGTGACAAGTCTGATGATGCATCATTCAAAGACGTGTGTGGAGCTCAGATGAGATTATACTGAAACGACGACCCCAGAGCTGAAAGGGATGCTGATTTTTTTTTTATTAAAAAAAAAAACCTTTGTTTAAGCTTTTTCAAGAAATCTAGAAGCATTACATCTTCAGAATTTTTGTGCAATATATGTGGTATTGAATATCTATTATCAAAATTAATTAGAGAGAACAGTTGGCTGCAGAAACAATGATACTACACATTGTGAACGGTTTGGACAACTTATGAATGTTCTACATTCTGATAAAAAAAAAATATATTAACTTTAATAGAAATGGGGCACATGCTCCGGTGACAATTTCCCTACGCACTCATCTCCCCCTTTCCTGCACCCACATACATTTCTCTTGGTAACTTATTCCAAATCCTGACACCCTTAGCTAAAAATGAGAATTTTTCCTACACCCTTTTGCCTGAAATCGAATGCCAGCTTGTGGTTGTGGTCATCTTTTCCATTCCATGCATTATTTTTAATTCTTACACCAATATCTTTCCATGCTTCATCACCAATATATGCCTTGTACATTCCTATGATCCTCTTCACCCTCCTCCTGTCTTCCAATGAATCCTATTCCAGCTCTTATGTAATGTCTGTTACTGATTGCATTCTGCAGTAATTTCCAGAAAAAAAAACTAGCCCTTTTTTGCACCCTCTCCAACTCCTGTATTTGATACTCAAAATGTTGATCCCACACTACTCTACCATATTCAAGCAAGGGTCTGACGAAAATTTTGTAACCCAATTCTTTTACTTCTCTTGTATTTCCCCACATCACTCTCTCCAACAAGTGCAGAAGTTTGAAATCTTTTCCTACTACCTGTCCAGTTAAGCTTGTTATCAAATGTAATGCCAAGATATATAAAGGAAAGCGAAATTAACTCATCACATACCAAAGTTGATGGCTGCGACGAGAGAAAACACATAGATAAATATTTGTAATGAGTAAGCAACAAAGAAATAAATCATTTTTTACCAGGAATCTTTAATAAAATCAGAGCAATTCCTAATTGGAAAATGAAGCAAATAAAGTAGTAAAGCAACAGAAATGAGAATTAGGATTGATAATCATGAAAATAGAGGAACATAATTGGTCCAATGAAATGTTGACAATTACATTCAGGGCAATTCCTGAGTGCAAAATATCGTTAGGTAGTGAAATGGGTCTGTTGTGTTCATGATACAGAATAACACAAAAACTTTCTCCTGAGGTTTTAGATCAGGTTCAAGATTCAAGTATAAGGCAGGTTGTTGCCTTCCATGGTACGAGAGTACACTATTTAGGATGCTTTATCTTATTCAAAATCTTTTATAATATTTACTTATGGCATCAATTTTTACACTCAAATAAATCTTGGAGACATATCTCAGGTAAAAACATAAAAATTTTGTCAAACTAGTTAAAACTATATGTTTACTTATCAATACAGTCATTAGTAATTTGCACCATTGTACCCATTGGAATTTTAACAATGAATGTTCTTGAAGCATTTACATGTAGCTATGGTAAAAATTGGTATATTATTACTTTATTTTGTTTTGCAGATAGAAATTAGGACACAAGGGAGATAAGGAAATTAAATATTAAATTTCAAGTCAGTGATCAATAACATGAATTTATTGTTCAAATGATTAAATTTGCTTTAATTCATTATATTTCATTTTATGATTAATAGACTTTGTTCAGTTTACAAAGACTTCTTTTTAATATACAGCGCAGTGTGACAAATAATACAGTGTGTATCTGATATGGGTGACAAAAAATAAAGACTAAAAATTTCTTTCCATTATGGTTCAGTACATTTTCTGCAAAACATAAACCTACAAAACAGTATCAGCTAAAGAACTTGTATGCATATGAGCATGGAGTAATATTGCTGTACGGTAGCACAGGCCGGATCGGGAGTATGGAACTACTCTACTAGATGGCACCACAGACGCAGCGAGTAGGATGCCAGCGCCACAGCGACGGCAGAGTGAGGCAGCACACATCACACGGAGGTCTCTTCATGCCTGACCATCGAGGCAACATCATTCCACTATCTGTCATTGAGTATTGTGAGACTGAGTAATAAATCGGATCCTTGTATCAGCTGTGTTCTCGTAGTTACTCTCCTCGACCGAGGGATATCCACAGTCTACCTTTGCTAGTGAGCCATCTACCTTGACCTGGGAACTCCATTCAACCTGCCCAACTCCTGATCTTTCCCGGATGGATCCGACATCAGAAGTGGACTAGGGAGAGCTGCAACGACATAGCCCAATGCAGCAACATTTCATGCCTTGTTGGATGTCGAGCAGCAAAACCCAATGGAAGACGTCGCGGCTACAGCCGTCACATTCTCCGAACTCGACCCGAAGCTGCCGGCAGCAAACTACTATCCTCACATAAGTAATTAACCACTTCAAGGAAGCGCAGCTAGGGCTAATATTGTAGCCAACCTAACCCAATCATAACAGACAGCACACAACGGGGAAACTACCAGAGAAGCTGATTCGAGAACTTCAAGTAACCACATGTCGGTAGTGGAAGCTGGCTTTGGACATGCGCAACAGTAGTCGCATAGTACCATTCTGAATGCCACCGACCACCTGCTACCACAATGGACGTGTTGGGAAAACAGCTTCACAGATCAACGACAGGCAGAAAAATTTCTGACCCGAACAGAACCAGGGCCTGTGGACAGCCAAGCAGCCTGTTACCATTGTGGATGCAGAGGACAGCGGGCAGTGCAGTGCCCACGAGAGCGGGAACTTGACAGAGAGGCAGCCCAGGCAGAACTACCCCCATCGCCTCCTACGAATAGGTCAACTGGTGCGCCAGGAGCTGTCCAGGTGGATGCTGAGCAACAACGGAGAGTCGCTTCCATTTTACTTTGGCCTCTGGTTCAAACGATCCCTCGTCAAAGAGTAGCGTCATCAAATTGTCAGGAAAACTGATACACCTGGCCGTAATGTGGCTAGGCTTGGACGCTACCCACGCTAACTGCGAGATCTTGAGCCAGGTAAAGATGTTATGATCGTAGCATGCGCTTTCTAACCACATGCTAGTTAACAAAATACAAGGTGTGCACAAAAAAAACTTAACTTCTGCTGTAATTGCTCAACATACTTACTTTTACACACTGTCCCCTTCAAAGTACTGTCCTTCACTATCAATAAACCATTGCCATTGTTTTTACAAGTTTTGGAACGTCTCCTGGAATGCAATTTCTCCGATGGGCGCAGTTCTCTTGTCGCATTGTCTTGAATTTCTTCTATGGTCTGGAAACAACTTCCTTTCAAAGTGTTTTTCAGTTTTTGGAAGAGAAAAAAGTCTGCCGGAACCAAGTCTGGAGAATAGGATGGCTGAGGCACAACGGGAGTGCGATGTTTTGCCAGACAAACAACGATGTGTGAGCGGGTGCGTTGTCATGGTGCAACATCCCACAGTTCAGGCCTTTTCATACACACAGCATCTCTCAATCATGTCAGAATTTTCTGATAGACTTCCTTGTTTACCACTTGACCACGTGGTACAAATTCATGGTGCACAACTCTTTTGTAATAAAAAACACGACCATCATCAATCACCTTGATGTTCGACCGACTCATCCGCGCTTTCTTTGGTCGAGGAGATCCTTTACCCACCCATTCTGAAGACTGCCTCTTCGTTTCCACATCTACCCATAAACCCATGTTTCATCGCCTGTAGTGATGTTCTTGAGAAAGTTTTCTTCCTCATTTGCTTTTTCAAGCAACTCCTTAGAGATCCTAGCTCGATTCTCCTTCTGCTTGTCCGTCAACAAACGCGGCATCAGTTTTGCACTGACACGATGCATTCCTTTTTCTCTCAGGATGTGATTGCAAGAGCCTACACTTATGCCAACATCTTCAGCAACCTCACGGACAGTCAAACGGCGATTTTCACGAATCACAATGCGAACCCTCTCAACATGGTGGTTGTCTATTGATGTGGAGGGTTGACCAGATTTTGGATCGTCAGTAACTGAACTCCTGCCCTCATTAAAGCGCTTAAACCATTCATAGCACTGTGTCCGGCTCATGCAGTCATCTCCGTATGCTTGTTTAAGCATTCAAAGTGTCTTGGTAAAAGTTTTCCCAAGTTTAACACAAAATTTCACACAGATGCATTGCTCCTCCAATTCCTTCATTCTCGCTTTCTCTCAAATCCGACGAGCACTCTGCGCACGGCCTCACTCAACCAGCTGTCACTTGTAAACTAATGCAGCGACCGTAGTGCGACAAGAGGCAATCTCTTGCTGAGAGATGTCACTAGTGTGAACGGAAGTCAGAGAATTTTATCTGCAGCCATTGGTGCGCTATTTAATTAGTTCGGTTTCTTTTTGTACACACCTCGTATTACCACGGTAGGAAATCTTGTAACAACAAATTGACGATAAGTCAACTAGTCACCTATAGCATAAGCCAAAAAGCGCTTGGATGTAGCAAAATTGTAGGAATCCGACCAATCTAACCACCAAGAAAATAATCAGATGTCCCACCCTAATATCGCCCACCCTCGCTACTGCATTCTAGACACTCTTCATAGGTAACGGACGACGTGTTAACATGGGTGTATCGCACATGCAACTCATAGACCCATGTCGCATAGTAGTACCGGCCCCATAAAATGATACTAAGCACCAAAAGGGACCGCGAGGCAGAAAGTATAAGAACTATTAAACGCAAGCATAATAACGGTGTGACCTTCGCTATTCGCTAGGCCCATATTACCAGCCCAAAAACATCTGTTCTGACAGCACGTAATTGGACAATAGGCAGTTCAATGACAATACCATCACGGATTAATTTCTATTGCCTTCTAGTTGGAGACTATATAGTAAATGGTTCACTTGTTTTGCTGTTAAGATATTCTAAGTGGCTTCCATCAAATACATGCAATAGAGGACACGGCTTAAAAAAAAAACCATCTTATACCAGACGGCAGGCGCAGTGTTCCACAGAACAGTAGGCACACAAGCGCATACCATAGCAATAGCACATATGGACTACTTTCTCATCCACTAGCGCCAAGAGATTCTTTTTTAATACACCCAAATTTCTTAAAAGCCAAATCGAATACTTAGGATTTGTCACAACAGACAGGAATGCTTGACCCAACCTACACAGGATAGCCGCACACACATATCAGTTTCCTCCTCCCCTCTATGGATCACACAACTGCGACAGTTTATAGGGCTTGGCCTTAAATCTCTACAATTCATACCCCAGTTTACCAAGTTATGGCCACACTCTTCAAACTCACAGGAGGAAACACCAAGACGCTAGATTAGCAAAAGGACGAGGAAATCCACAAACAGGGAAAGCCTACCTGCAGGCCTTCGATTTCGACATACAGAACAGGGAAGGAAAACGAATGGCACATGTTTACTTCTGTACCAGGAACACAGCCGCACCGCTGCTAACAAAAACTGCCCCTATACACCACAGAAAACCAAGTTTGTTAGACAACTGGCTACCCGCAGAGTATAACACCCAAAAGTCTAAAAGTTCAAAGCTGATATGTGTCCAAAAATCTCGGCAGCAAGCACGACCCAAAAGAATATTTCTACAATAATGCAAAATTCGTATTACTCAACCGCTCAAAAAATCACAAATTATTAATTCAAAAACCAAACAGCAAGGGGTTATTGCCTTCCCTACAACCCAGCAGTACAAAGTTTCCTCACCTTTCGTCTCTGCACTCCAGAATGTCCAACACAAAGGTAAAATTCAGCAATATAACACATGCACTACTTGTTGAGTCTTCAGCGTCTTGATTCTTTTCTCAGCAGTAGCAGTCCGTCTCGAACTAAAACATCTGGTCATTAATAGCGCCTAGAGCGAAACTTAGCAGGACACTAACATGAGCAAAGTGCTCCTTTTTCAAAAAAGTTATCCACACGACCCAATATAAAACGATGGTTCAATCAAAATCTCTTAAAAGGAAAACAAAATTTCCAGTCCATGTTGGACGTTGCCATGAAAGTATCACAAATTCCAAGGACTTCACCACCAGGAATGAAATCTTAAAATTTCTTTGATACCAACACCATAAATTTAAAATCTACCGGACCTCCACATAAAGAGCAAAATTTTAAAATCTACCAGGACTTCGCTAAAAAGAGCAAAATTTTGTAACTTGTATGGGCCCTCGCCACGAAGAGTAAATGTTATTACCTTGTATCAGACCTCGCCTTGAAGAGTAAATTTTATGATTTATGTGGACCTCTACCTGAGGAGTGAATTTTATTATTTATGTGGGACTCTCCTTGAAGAGTGAATTTTCTAATCTGGCACTATGAAACTTTACTGTCATCAAACATCACTACAAGAAATTCAATGGATGGAAATTTCACTCTTTTGCAAGCCTTGGAAAGAATTTGTTCACATTAGTGTCCAGAAAACACATCCCTGGGACATCACCAGGAAGAAAATGAGTTTCTATAAACTTGTTTTGATGTTATGAAGATAGTAAAATCTTTTTTTCATGTCTAATCAGAAAGGAATACATTAAACATGAATTATCTTTTTTTTTTCTTATCACTTTGATTATTAGTCAGTCATTCAACAAAATTGTTCTTTAAGTCAGGATAGCCAAACATACTGCAGTTAACCATCTTTTGTTCACAGAATTTTCACATATTCGACGGATGCTGCGATGAGGAGACGGCCTTGAAGCAATGCTAAACCAGCCTCGCCAAGCCGGGCAACCAGACAGCCGTGACGGTTCCTACAAACCCTTCCAGGATCACAAGCAAGGTAACAGAGCACTGCCTGAGACGGGCATTCTTGAAGACTCCATTGCAACAACCAACTACCATCCTGATTTCGGTTTTCCATGGTTTCCCGAAATCACTCCAGGCGAATGACAGGATGGTTCCTTCATAAGGCCATGGCTGATCTTCTTTCCCATCCCTAGCTCCGACAAATGACACCTGGGGCCTATGAGCGACAGACAGGGATGGCTGTCTCAGCGGGATGACCGTGTCGGATCGGGAGTACAGAGCTACTCAACTAGATGGCGTCACAGACGTAGCGAGTAGGATGCCAGCGCCATGGCGATGGCAGAGTGATCTTTGAGGTGCTACTTAACGGCAGCACACAGCACATGGAGGTCTCTTCATGTCTGACCATTGAGGCAACATCATTCCGCTATCTGTTATTGTGTATTGTGAGACTAAGTCTAATAAACCGGGTCCTTGTATCAGTTGTGTTCTCATAGTTACTCTCCTTTATTTGAGGGATATCCAAAGCCTACCTTTGCTAGCGAGCCATCTACCTCGAACTGGGAACTCCATCCAACCTGCTCGACTCCTGATCTTTCCCGGATGAATACAACATATATATTGTTTAACAAAATATTTATGAAAACTGACTGTAAATTTGCAAAATACTGTGTATGTGTAACAAAAATTTACGCATCTTTTGAGCTATAAGCCATTCTCCTATGCTTACTACAGGAATTTTTATCATATTTTATGACTTACAAAAAATGTGTTTGCTTCAGCTTTCAAAGTCCTATATCTCTTCAGTACAATTTCATACATGTCAAGTTACCTATTTCGTTTTGCTTCTTGTGGCCTAAAGTACCTCAGAAAATGAATGCAACTTTTTCTGTCACAAAATAAGACATTTTTCACTATAGCCATAATGTATACTTCAACATATCCCTTTAAAACTGGAATAAAATGATTTTAAATATACTTTATAATAGAATTGATGCTAGCACAACATTCTCTAAACTAATTTTGTTGATATAATGAGAAAATTTAAGGTATATTAGATGGTGTCTAGGATATCTTGATAGACCAGTTCCCATTTATGGAGCTCTGAAGAGATGGTGGTGTTCAGAAAAACATTTGAAAGCATAAAACAGGCATTAAGATTGTTGGAATCATACGAGAAGGCATGGATAGTGTCATATGGTCATACTGAAAGTTGTGAGCAACATTTTTTAACAATCTTAATTTCTATTTTTAAGTCAACCAAGTACATCATCTTAATCTACAAACTTTTCAACACAGTCTCCAATTTTTTGTACACATTTCTTCCATCTTTCTGCAAGTTTGAAAATACCCTTATGATAGAACTCCGTTCCAGCAGACCGCAGACACTGGCGCACTCGCTTGCCAAATATCCCCCAGGGTCTCGTAGCATTGGCCTCACATCTCTTCCTTAAAAGAACCGAAAAGATGGTAGTTGGAGGGTGCCATGTCAGGACTGTAGGGAGGATGTGGTAGAGTTTCCCACCCATATATCCTAATCTTCTCCATAGAGGCTTGAGCAGTATGCAGATGTGCATCACCCTGTTGAAGAATGGTCTTTTTCCCAAACCTTTCAGTAATTATTTCTTGCACGGAACAATGTCCTACTGAAAGTTTTTCAGTGGCCTCATTCACAACAATACGTCTGTCTTCTCTAAAGAACGCATGAACTCTTTCCTCGTTGCATTCCGTTCAGGCAGATCGAGGGCACCTGCT